>CATNEM010000273.1:32500-410000 GCA_950096795.1 Macrostomum cliftonense | reverse complement strand
TCTGCCGAAGGAGAGCTAACAAAGTGGCAGAGGCAAGCAAAGCGCAATTGCTTTAGATAGTAAAATTTGTACAACCAGGACGGAAGTGGGGGCAAGCAGTTTGGACAAACGGAGACGGAACTGCAATCGTTGCGAGACAGAATAAATTTAATAGAAATTAACTATTGTCTACAAAAAGCAGGTTGAAAAAAAAGATAGATAAATAGATAGATATATAGATAGATAGATAGATAGATAGATAGATAGATAGATAGATAGATAGATAGATAGATAGATAGATAGATAGATAGATAGATAGATAGATAGATAGATAGATAGATAGATAGATAGATAGATAGATAGATAGATAGATAGATAGATAGATAGATAGATAGATAGATAGATAGATAGATAGATAGATAGATAGATAGATAGATAGATAGATAGATAGATAGATAGATAGATAGATAGATAGATAGATAGATAGATAGATAGATAGATAGATAGATAGATAGATAGATAGATAGATAGATAGATAGATAGATAGATAGATAGATAGATAGATAGATAGATAGATAGATAGATAGATAGATAGATAGATAGATAGATAGATAGATAGATAGATAGATAGATAGATAGATAGATAGATAGATAGATGGATAGATAGATAGATGGATTAGATTATGAGTCAAACTACTAATTATTTGATGTCGTGTCGCGTTTGAAAAAATACAATGTCTTGGAAACTTACAATTTGGGCCCTCATTAGACACATTTTAAAATTTATAGTGGCATTTAACTGAATTTTCAATCGCATGTGAAGTTCCAAGGGTTGGCTAGGTTTTGGATTGTTTATTTTTCTGCCTTTTCTGCTCCCTCTCTTTATCTGGTCCCTGCTTTTGTTTCGTGCTTATTTTCCCTGCGTCAATCTGCTGCTACCGGGAATAAAAGTGCAAACCCCTGAGCCGGCTTGCCCGCTTTTTTTCTGCACAAATCTTATTTGAAAAGCTGAAAATAGATTGCGCGCGCCGAATGCAGGGATTAGCAAGTGAGTCGCAGGCGTGACTGCGCGCCACTGAGAGGGGATAATTCCCCCACTGGTTGTTTTTCCAGTGCCTGCTCGGGGCCCAGATGCTCCTCAGAAATAGAACTCTCTGCTGGCTTCATCGCTTCTGAGTGCCAGCTCTATCAGTATCCCCTGATCCACTGCAGATAAACAAAAAACAACCTGCATGAGTGCATTTAAATTGTCTTTGTCTGTCTGGGCATGCTTCTGTTTGTGTCTGTCTGTCTTTCTGTCTGTCTGTCTGTCTGTCTGTCTGTCTGTCTGTCTGTCTGTCTGTCTGTCTGTCTGTCTGTGTGTCTGTCTGTCTGTCTGTCTGTCTGTCTGTCTGTCTGTCTGTCTGTCTGTCTGTCTGTCTGTCTGTCTGTCTGTCTGTCTGTCTGTCTGTCTGTCTGTCTGTCTGTCTGTCTGTCTGTCTGTCTGTCTGTCTGTCTGTCTGTCTGTCTGTCTGTCTGTCTGTCTGTCTGTCTGTCTGTCTGTCTGTCTATGTGTCTATGTGTCTGTCTGTCTGTCTGTCTGTCTGTCTGTCTGTTTAGATACTGTCGTATCTTTATTTTTGTGTCTCACTTTCCCCGTCTCTATCGGTACTCATTGAATTCTGGCTGTCTATTGTATCCATAATTGAACATGGCTGATCAGTTTGCTGCGAAATTGATGCTCTGCAGTTATTCGCATGATTTTTAGGGCTGCTTATTCAAAGGCAAAAATACTTCGTTTTTTGTGGTTGCTTTGTGAGTTTCGTAAGCAGAAGTCGCCTTGAATCAAACTGAGCGTTAGAATAAAGTTAGAATAAACTCTGGAGATCATCCAAAAAATTGTATAAACACGCACATCAAGGTAAAATGCCATCATTTGGACACGAAGAAAAGTACATGTAACATAATCCTAGACGGCAAGTTGACACCTTTTACGTTCACAAAGAAGTGTACACCCAAAATAAACCTGCTACTCTAGATACGGCGAAGCCTTATTGTACAGCAGGAAATGTACATCCAGAACAAACCTGCACCCCAATTTAAAGTGACACCCGTTGGACAGCAGGAAAGCTACACACGATATCAGATTGGACCCCTAAAAGCTTGTTCACTCTGCCATCAATCAAATGGCAGTGTGAACAAGCCTTAAGCAAGAGGTGTCACCTCACCTAGGAGGACCACATGTAAAACTTAACATCTCTCCGTTCCGAAAATTTTCCCAATTTCCGCTAGGTTGACCGATCCTACCTGAAGAAATGCTGCCTGCACTTCGTGGCCGTGGACACTTGGCCAGACGGCCGGCAGAAGGTGATCGGGCACGCTTTCTACACGATGCGCGAACTCGGCGACGGCAAGGCGGACTCAGGCCAGCCGGTCAGCATGTGGCGCGACCTCAGCGCCTCCAGCAAAGCGGTTGAGGCCGGCCTGACCATCGGCCTGATGAACATTACGCTGAGCTACTACGAGATGCTGGAGCGTCTGGTTGTCACAGTTAACGAAGTGCACCAGATCAAGGACTGTCAGAACAAGGGTTAGTGAAATTAGTCCTGGGCTGAAATTTTCTTTTCAAAAAGTACAACGGTCAGCAGTGTCGCAGGTGGCCGCTTTTTCAAAGAGAAAGGAAAAAGAAGCGGCTGAAAGGGCAGAGCAGAGCGGAAGTCAAATTATTGCTTCGGGCCCAGTTGATGGGTATGAAGGCTGTGGAAATAATCTCCCACAAAAGCGAAATTCGGAACTTTCTTCAAAAAGCAGCAAGAAAGTACTAGATATTAATTGGACTTTGAGTAAAAGTCTAAGACACTATAATTCAGATTTTAGCTGATTTCGACTGCTCTTTGAAAGGCAGTAAAAATTTGAGCTAATTAGTTTCGAGATTCTCGATTCTTTGCCTTTTGAAACCCTATTGAACTCTTAAATTGCATGCTCTTTGCTGGGACCGGAGGCTTTTTATATCACTACGAGATATTTTACTACCCTGCCTACCCTGGAGAAGTCTCCCTACCTACATCTAAGAAACCTCCCTGCCGAACACTGGAGAAATATCCCTGCCGACCCTTGAGAAACCTCCCTGCCGAACCCTTGAGAAACCTCCCTGCCGACCCTGGAGAAGCCTCCCTGCCTGCACCTTAGAAACCTCCCTGCCGACCCTGGAGAAACCTCCCTGCCTAAACCTGGAAAAACCTCCCTGCCGAACCCTTGAGGAACCTCCCTGCCGACCCTGGAAAAACCTCCCTGCCTACCCTGGAGAAACCTCCCTGCCTACCCTGGAGAAACCTCCCTGCCGACCCTGGAGAAGCCTCCCTGCCTGCACCTTAGAAACCTCCCTGCCTAAACCTGGAAAAACCTCCCTGCCTACCCTGGAAAAACCTCCCTGCCTACCCTGGAAAAACCTCCCTGCCGAACCCTTGAGGAACCTCCCTGCCGACCTGGAGAAACCTCCCTGCCTACCCTGGAGAAACCTCCTTAGCTACATCGAAGAAACCTCCCTACCTACACCAAAGAAACCTCCCTGTTGAACACTGGAGAAACCTCCCTACCTACCCTGGAGAAAGCTCCCTGCCTACCCTGAAGGAACCTCCCTGCCTACCCTGGAGAAACCTGCCTACCTACCCTGAAGAAGCCTTTCTAGCTACATCGAAGAAGCCTCCCTACCTACACCTAAGAAGCCTCCCTGCCTACACCTAAGAAGCCTCCCTACCTACACCTAAGAAGCCTCCCTGCCTACACCTAAGAAGCCTTTCTAGCTACACCTAAGAAACCTCCCTGCCTACACCTAAGAAACCTCCCTGCCTACACCTAAGAAACCTCCCTGCCTACACCTAAGTAACCTCCCTGCCTACACCTAAGAAACCTCCCTGCCTACACCTAAGAAACCTCCCTGCTAAACACTGGAGAACACTCCAGTGTTTAGCAGACTCTCCCGTGTCTGCTGAACACTTTCCCTCAGCTCCCTCGCCACCGGACCTTTAAACACGCAGACATATTCATCAAACTGAAACGCTACCATGGCGAGAGCAAGGCGGAGAGCAAGCAGTCCTCTCACCACCAATGCGGCGATAGTCGTTCCGTCCGACTCAGCGAGTCATTCCAATTCAAAGTGCCCAAGGATCAGCGCCGCGACACCAGCTTGGTCCTGTCCGTGTTCAGCGGCGTCAGACGACGCTCGACCTCTAGTCAGGAAGGCGGCGGCGGGCAGCGCGACGAGACTCCGATTGGCCGTCTAGTGCTGAGCTACGTCGGCAAGAACGAGGAGGGCGACCTGATGCGCGAGGCTATGAAAGACGCGTGCCGCGAGGCCAAACCAGTGAGCGCCTGGCTGGGCATTGTGCCCGTGGACTGAGGTCGATTCAGTTCGGTCTATTCGGCTTGTACGCGCAACACAACTCACTTTGGTTACATAAACTCAACCCTTGAAAACATAGCTTTGACTCCTCTAATCGGGTAAACGTGCTATATATAGCCTTTGATATTTAACACTACTGCGTACCAACTCGTTGTCATAAGCTTTTATGTCTAAATTTAATTGTCGCGTACCAAGCCAATACTCTTCTGGCACTCCTAGGACCGATTTAGACACCCCTGACACCGATTTAGACACCTCTGACACCGATTTAGACACCTCTGACACCGATTTAGACACCTCTGACACCGATTTAGACACCTCTGACACCAATTTAGACACCTCTGACACCGATTTAGACACATCTGACACCAATTTAGACACCTCTGACACCGATTTAGACACCTCTGACACCAATTTAGACACCTCTGACACCGATTTAGACACCTCTGACACCGATTTAGACACCTCTGACACCGATTTAGACACCCCTGACACCGATTTAGACACCCCTGACACCGATTTAGACACCTCTGACACCGATTTAGACACCTCTGACACCGATTTAGACACCCCTGACACCGATTTAGACACCCCTGACACCGATTTAGACACCTCTGACACCGATTTAGACACCCCTGACACCGATTTAGACACCTCTGACACCGATTTAGACACCCCTGACATCGATTTAGAAACCCCTGACGCCCATTATGACACTCGCTGACACCGATTTAGACACCTCTGACACCGATTTAGACACCCCTGACACCGATTTAGACACCTCTGACACCGATTTAGACACCCCTGACATCGATTTAGAAACCCCTGACGCCCATTATGACACTCGCTGACACCGATTTAAAAAATAAAAATTTTACTCGCAACACTCCCAAACTCTCAGGTTTTATTGCCTGCAGGAGTTGTGTTGTCAATTTATTGGAAATCCAGCGTGCAGGACTAAGGAAAGGATATCAAAATCTAGCTATTTTTGCTTTCGTTTGGAGTTTCGTGTTTTCAAATTTTACTTATTTTACAGTAACTCAACTTTATGGTAAAAAGTCGGCCACAAAAAGCGCCAATCGATTTCATATGTAAAGGTCAATGAAAAATTGAACAAAATATCTCCTATATTGTTGTGTCTTCTTGTTTGTTTGTATTTGTTTCTGTCTCAATAGAGACAGTTGTTTTTATTCTTGGAAAAGATAACAAAATAAAGTTTTACCAAAAAGAAATTTATTATAAAAAATTTGAAACTACGCCATGTTTTTGACCAATTTCTGAGCGGAAAGTACGTTTACCAGCTAACTACTAACTGAGTTAAGAAGGTTACAGCATATGTACACTTTGCAGTCGTATAAAGTAAGTGAAATGGTGTCGTTGCCTCACCGTTAGTAGCGGGAATTAAGCAATTTTCAACAAAATGCACTCCATACTTCCTTACACCATCAGTGAGTTATTGATTTGGCTAATTGGTAGTGAAGAATTAGTTTATTTCCGTACTAAATCCAAGCCACTGACATCGCTTAAAAAAAGCCAACAGATTCGCTTTGTGACAGATGGCTGCTGCTTTTTTGTCGACTAGCACTTCCGTAAATAATTTAATGCATTCAATTTTCAAGCGACGCAGAAAAAAATAGATTTTTTTTCCTGCTTAAGACAGGGAGACGCCTGCAATTAGCTGGACTGGAAGCAGAAGCATCATCTACTGTCAGAGAGCGATAGGAAAAACATTATTGAGAATTCAGTGCCAGATTGCGATCGCTGAGCGAGCCCGAACACTAATGACCAACTGCACGAGAGACCCCGCATGGGACAGCATTCATCTGTGCTGTCTTCGAATAGAATGAAAAATGAAGAATGAAACAAGTAACATTTTAGACGAATTAATTCTAACAAAAAATACAGTCACTGAAAATGAATTTCCCCACTATGCAATGCGGGCAGGTTTTATTGAATTTTGATCGCCATTCTGTTCCGTTAGTGAGCAGAAAAATTAATTAAACGTGGCAGATGGGCGAATTCCTGACATTTCCGCATTCAAAAACATTCCCTGCAATTTATTAGTTGTGATTGTCAACATGTTCCTGTTTTTCTAGCCGTCTTCAAGTTGAAACCTGCTGGCTGGCGCTCCAGAATCTGCATGATGGTGGCGCAGCACAAATTCAAAGCAGGGCCTGGGAGGCTGCTTCTCCTGCATAACAGCAGGCTTTGTTGCCTTTGCTGAGTGAAATAACTGAGCCTGTCTGATCCCTGGCAACTTTCCACTTGTCTATGCTTTCTAAGATTGCTTTCAACTTGTTGGGAGGGGTGTAAATTGTGGTTTAACTTGTGTACTTGCCGAATAGGAAACGGCCAAAATAGGACAGAAATTTTCGATGAATTGATCAATCAATCAATCAACCAATCTATCTATCTATCTGTCTATCTACTTACGAGTATCAATCAATCAATCAATCAATCAATCCATCCATCCATTCATCCATCTATCTGTCTATCTACTTATCAATCAATAAATCAATAAATCAATTAATCCATCTCTCTATCTAATAATCGATCTATCTATTTACTTATATACATATCTATATTTCTACTTTGTATAATTATCTATTCATCTACACACGCATACCTCCATCAGCGAACGCTGGCAACCTGCAGTATTTTGATATCTTCACCTCAGTGTGACGATTGTGTATACCGCAAAGAAGCGACCCTTTCCAATATCTCAACGTGTAAATCTATCAACAGAAAACTTCCAATTACATAGAAAGCCAACGTTTTTGCCACTAAAAACCATTTGAATCGTGTAAAATATCATTTAAGAGCTAAAGAGCGGTGAGTGGCGCAAAAATTACATCAAGGTGTAATTGTGACAGATGTCCGTGTTCCAGGACAGCGGGGAGAGAAAAATTGGCGAAGGGACAGGATGAGGAAAAGGGCTCAGGATTAATCCCTATTCGGGCAAAGGAACGAACTGGGCCAAGCCAGCCGAAAAGGCTTGTCTCCTAGCAGGCGTCCCGTGTCTCTTTTCACCTCGGCAGCAAATTTGAAAGCCCTACAACCCAGTCCAATGATTGAAATTTTCTTCTTCTCTTTGTGTTGTCTGTGGATGCGTAAGCGGAGCTAGTCCCTATGCCCAGCGTGGGGTAGGTCGCCAGGGATCAGGAGGGACTCTTTGCCCACCTATTATTTTTAATCCCGGCCTTACTTTGATTAAAAAAATTTTTTGTCCATCGTGACACGAGACAGACGAGATAAAATGAAGCTTGTGCGACACCTGACCAAGGCTCGTGCTAATTAATCGCAGCGCTCACACAGTTGCCAATAGCAACAGGATCAAGCCTGGAGAAAGCAGACTCTTATCAATATGAGATTCGTCATTCATTATTCCTGTCGAGTGTTTACACTGGCAAGTAAACATGGAAAATGAAGGAAACTGAAACCAGATGTGGTAAACGTTGGCATGTTATTTTAGTTGCTAAACTATACAGTGTTATTTATCATTGAAAAAATTAGCGCATAAAGCGGATAGCGGCCCGTGTAATTTAATAATAAAGCCAGGCAATGAAAAGAAAAATTAGGAAAACAACTGCAGCTCATGGGGTCATGATCATTACATAAACATTTGAATTCATTGCGGAGTAGGTAAGATTTATTTTTAAAATTGAAATAGTGAAAAACTTTTGGAATGGAGTTACCTAGCCGCGAGAGGTTTCATTAAAAAAACAAACGATTGTATATAAACGCAGTACAGTAATGATTCCATTGCGATTGGGTGGTAAGCAATTGTTTGACTCTGAGCACCAGCAATGAAATCACGCAACCCGTACTAAAAACTTTATCAGCAAAAGAAGATACACGAAAAAACAACATTATTTTTATGATAGGCAGCAAGTCTTAAACACCTTTATGCCTACCATGGGCAGCCGGTCTTTATCACACTCTGAAAGGAGCAATAAAACAACCTCACCCTTATTAAAACAACCTCACCCTTATAAAACATATAAAACAATATTAAAACATATTCCAGCCTTAAATACACCCTGGAAGGAGCAATAAAACACCTCCACGCTTATCATGGGCTGCCGGCCTCTAATACACCCTGGAAGGAGCAGTAAAACACCTCCACCCTTATCATGGGCTGCCGGCCTCTAATACACCCTGGAAGGAGCAATAAAACACCTCCACGCTTATCATGGGCTGCCGGCCTCTAATACACCCTGGAAGGAGCAGTAAAACACCTCCACGCTTATCATGGGCTGCCGGCCTCTAATACACCCTGGAAGGAGCAGTAAAACACCTCCACCCTTATCATGGGCTGCCGGCCTCTAATACACCCTGGAAGGAGCAGTAAAACACCTCCACGCTTATCATGGGCTGCCGGCCTCTAATACACCCTGGAAGGAGCAGTAAAACACCTCCACGCTTATCATGGGCTGCCGGCCTCTAATACACCCTGGAAGGAGCAGTAAAACACCTCCACGCTTATCATAGGCAGTTTTTCTGAAAAAACTAATTTCGCAATTAATTTTAGGCATATTAGTAAAAGGTATTACTAAATACTGCCGATCTATCAATTAGCTACGCTACCAATGCAAAGATTTGATTTACATGTCTAAATTGATAAAAAATTGAAGCATGCAATGCATTTAAACATAAAATTAGAAATCAAATAATTAAAACTGCAATCAGATGGATACTCTTACATGTGTTTGGATTTATTAGAGCAGAGCATAGCATCCATACAAGTACAGGAACTATGAATAATTTTTTACAAGAATGAAGTAACTCAGCAATGAAATAAGCGCAGAAAATGTATAGGATAAAAAGCACTTTTAAATTTCACTTTTTTACAGTTAAGTACAAAAATCTGCCGGTAAAACTGTGATAAAACTTAACAAAACAACTATAAATATTAATGGAATGTTCTCGAGTCAGACGAGACATAAATAACAGCCAAGTAAAAAAGTGAATACAGGCAGCGTGTAATTTGGAATGCTAAATAACTTTTTTTGGATCCAAAACAATGGAATGTGTTGTAAATGTGCCTAAAGAAACTACTAGTAGTAAGCAGAATGGTTTAAAAAATCTGATTACATTCAGCCAATAATCATTAACGAACAGCATTGCACGCGCCGCAGAAACGCATTTAAATGTCCGACTCTCCCGCCTCGGCAAAGCGTCGCGTGTCGTCAACTGTGCGTCCCAGACTCCGGCGCGGCTGATGAAGATAGGCCGGCCTTGGCTGCTGCTGCTGCGGCCCGGAATTCGGCGTCAGCTCGTCGCTAGACGTCTTGCCCTCCTGATCGTCGTCGTCGTCTTCGAACTCCGAGTCGAAGTGGCCCCGCTGGCGACCGTCCGGCGGCGGAGCGGCCACATTCGGCGGGGGCGCCTGCGGATGCCGGGCCTGCATGGGGTTGGTGGCCGGCCGGGACAGCGTGAGCTTGTTGCGCCGCATGTGATCGGGCGGCCCGGCCCCGGAGCCGCCGGTTCCCATGCGGATCCGAGCTGGCGCGGCGGCGCTCAGCTGCGGAGTGTCGGCCTCCGGTATCTGATTCTCGATTAGGAATCGTCGGCCGCCGCTCAGCGTGGTTGCCGGGCCGCCTAGCGAGGGCCGATAAACTGACGACGAAGCGTCGGAGCTGGCCGCCGACGAAGCGCTCTGCAGCTCCTCGACTTTGGCCCGATCGAGCGTGTCAACAGAGTCGGCTAGGCGGATGCCGCGGTCCGACTCGCGACGGCCACTAGCAGCGAGGCCGACGCCGCCCATGGTCAGGCCAGTGGCAATGGACTGAGCATCGGCTGGCGGCCTGTAGTCGGTCATTGGCAGGCCGCTCTGCATTGTGTAAAAGCCCAGGCCCGTGTTGCTACGCGACCCGCCGCTCAGGTACTCCTGCTGGGTGACGCCGGTGCCCAGAGCGCCGGCAGCGCTGCGCGTTGATTTCATCGAGGCTCGATAAGTTGCCCGTCGAACCATTCGAGCTTTCTGACGCTGCCGGGACTTGTAGGCCCACAGCACCAGGAGGATCAGGGCTAGCAGCACGAACAGCGCCAGCACGGAGCTGATCGAGGCCAGTACGGCTGTCTCCATTGTACGCAGAGTACCAGACGGCGACACCTGGCAGAAGAAGGAGGTCGGCGTGTCGCAGGGGAAGCCCTCCAGCCAGTTGTTGCGTACAACTGGGCAAGCGGCCGGGAACGGCTGCTCGCTATAGACCCAGCCGCGCGTGGTCCAAGCATAGCGATTAATCCATTCGTAATTGTTCTGACTGCCGGCCATGAGCTGGGTCATAAACCGGACGCTGTCCCGGCTGTCGCCCATGACGCCGCCAATCTCATTCTGGCAGAATAGTTTAGCCCGATCGTAGCTTAACGGAGCGCCGAACCACCAGTAGCAGTTGCCATTGGACACGTTGGAGGTTGGCGGGCACTGCGGACTCTCCAGTACCGAGCTGTTGTCAGTGTAGTGATTGCTATAGTCGATACCAATTATAAACGGATCGTCGGAGTTTTCCCACAGCCGACCGGGCGCATAGTAACTAAAAGGCTCGCCCCACCAGTTGTAGCGCGCATCAATAGTGTCCCGCCTATAGCAGACGCATTTGTTAAATTCGAGTCGTTTGACCCAGCCCTCTCGGCAGAACCACGGCTCGGCCAAGCAGTTGCCATTGGTGTCGATGTCGGCCATGCGAATGATTGACATGTTGCCAGTAGCGATCTCAAAGTTATTCGCTAAATTGCGGAAATAATTATTGCGAAACTGGTGCTTGGAGCTGCCCAAGTAGATAGTGGCCCGTCGTGTCCAATTAAGCGCCTCATTTAAATAGAAACCGTTCCAATTGAACTCCGACTTGGTTGACAAGTCCTCGTGTCCGGACGCGTTCATTATGTAACCGGCAACGTTGCGGTGGAAATAGTTCCTAGCGAATGGCTTCATCAGCACGCCCTGGATGCTGACTAAGTCGCGCATTTCGGCTACGTTTGATTCGAAAAAATTGTCCGTCACTTGGAACAGATTGAAATGATTGCCGCTGATCCAAAGGCCGCCGCCGTGCGTGTTGCGAATGATGGCGTTGTTAGTGACGTTTGATTTGGCCGATTTGGACAGGCCTATGGACCACATGTTGAACTCCAGGCCGCCAAAGTTTTTCAGTACCTGAACGGGGGGTGTTTATTAGTGATGAAAATGTTGCATGAAGCTTGAAACTAATAATGACGTATATTTATGACCACGCAATAGAGCTTGGATTCTCTTGTATGTGCACGCAAGGCACTAAAAGTTTTACTACTCGTAAAATTCTAAGATCAGGAAAGGATCTTCAGATCGCCTCAGGATAGGGTCTTCAGATCGGCTCAGAAAGGTCTTCAGATCGCCTCAGAAAGGTCTTCAGATCACCTCAGGATAGGGTCTTCAGATCGGCTCAGAAAGGTCTTCAGATCGCCTCAGAAAGGTCTTCAGATCACCTCAGGATAGGGTCTTCAGATCGGCTCAGAAAGGTCTTCAGATCGCCTCAGAAAGGTCTTCAGATCACCTCAGGATAGGGTCTTCAGATCGGCTCAGAAAGGTCTTCAGATCGCCTCAGGATAGGGTCTTCAGATCGCCTCAGAAAAGGGTCTTCAGATCGGCTCAGAAAGGTCTTCAGATCGCCTCAGAAAGGTCTTCAGATCACCTCAGGATAGGGTCTTCAGATCGGCTCAGAAAGGTCTTCAGATCGCCTCAGAAAGGTCTTCAGATCACCTCAGGATAGGGTCTTCAGATCGCCTCAGAAAGGTCTTCAGATCACCTCAGGATAGGGTCTTCAGATCGCCTCAGAAAAGGGTCTTCAGATTGGCTCAGAAAGGTCTTCAGATCGCCTCAGAAAGGTCTTCAGATCGCCTCAGAAAGGTCTTCAGATCACCTCAGGATAGGGTCTTCAGATCGGCTCAGAAAGGTCTTCAGATCGCCTCAGAAAGGTCTTCAGATCACCTCAGGATAGGGTCTTCAGATCGCCTCAGGATAAGGTCTTCAGATCGCCTCAGGATAAGGTCTTCAGATCGCCTCAGGATAAGGTCTTCAGATCACCTCAGGATAGGGTCTTCAGATCGCCTCAGAAAGGTCTTCAGATCACCTCAGGATAGGGTCTTCAGATCGCCTCAGGATAAGGTCTTCAGATCGCCTCAGGATAAGGTCTTCAGATCGCCTCAGGATAAGGTCTTCAGATCACCTCAGGATAGGGTCTTCAGATCGCCTCAGAAAAGGGTCTTCAGATCGGCTCAGGATAAGGTCTTCAGATCGCCTCAGAAAGGTCTTCAGATCACCTCAGGGTAGGGTCTTCAGATCGCCTCAGAAAAGGGTCTTCAGATCGGCTCAGGAAAAGGTCTTCAGATCGCCTCATGATAGGGTCTTCAGATCACCTCAGGATAGGGTCTTCAGATCGCCTCAGGATAAGGTCTTCAGATCGGCTCAGGATAAGGTCTTCAGATCGCCTCAGAAAGGTCTTCAGATCACCTCAGGGTAGGGTCTTCAGATCGCCTCAGAAAAGGGTCTTCAGATCGGCTCAGGAAAAGGTCTTCAGATCGCCTCATGATAGGGTCTTCAGATCGGCTCAGGATAAGGTCTTCAGATCGCCTCAGAAAGGTCTTCAGATCACCTCAGGGTAGGGTCTTCAGATCGCCTCATGATAGGGTCTTCAGATCGGCTCAGGATAAGGTCTTCAGATCGCCTCAGAAAGGTCTTCAGATCACCTCAGGGTAGGGTCTTCAGATCGCCTCAGAAAAGGGTCTTCAGATCGGCTCAGGAAAAGGTCTTCAGATCGCCTCATGATAGGGTCTTCAGATCGGCTCAGGATAAGGTCTTCAGATCGCCTCAGAAAGGTCTTCAGATCACCTCAGGGTAGGGTCTTCAGATCGCCTCAGAAAAGGGTCTTCAGATCGGCTCAGGAAAAGGTCTTCAGATCGCCTCATGATAGGGTCTTCAGATCGGCTCAGGATAAGGTCTTCAGATCGCCTCAGAAAGGTCTTCAGATCACCTCAGGGTAGGGTCTTCAGATCGCCTCAGAAAAGGGTCTTCAGATCGGCTCAGGAAAAGGTCTTCAGATCGCCTCATGATAGGGTCTTCAGATCGCCCCAGGATAGGGTCTTCAGCCTCAGGAAAGGGTCTTCAGATCACCTCAGGAAAGGGTCTTACAAGCGAAACTCACCATATTATTGGACACATCCAGATAGCGGCCGTTCTGCATCTGGGCGAACACCACAGGCCTGCTAGTCAAATTCAATATGTCCAGGCCGTTGCCTTCAAACTGATTGAAATGAGTGACAAAGTCCGGATTAACCTCGCCAACGCCGCTGTAGTGCACGCCGCCCTCCTGGTTGCGAACAAACACGGACTGTCTGACGTAGTGCTCCATGAAATTGTTCAGATCCGGGTAGGTCTTGTCCGGACTCAGTGGCAAAGTGACCACCTCGGCGATGAAACCGTTGGTCGGGGCGGCGCTGGACGCGTGCACGTGGATGCCCATGGTGTCGTAGGCGGCCGTGGTGCGGAATGTCCGCCTGCGATCCTCCGGATTAGTCATATTGGAGGCCGTGATGAAGGCCAGCAGTTCCGTAGAGTTAAACCGGTCCCCATTGAACAATTCGATGGAATTCTTGCTAAACGGGTCGTAGTACAGTTGGATCTGCAGGAACCGCAGAGCCACCCGTTTGGCGCTAACCTGCGACCTGAACAGTTTAGTACACGCCCGGGTCTCGTACGAATACTTATAGAACACGAGCAGCCTGTCCACAACAACCATGTCCTTGCGCTTGTCGCAGATGTCAACTAGGCCAACCAGATTGTACGGTATGTTGCTTTCAACTAGCGGATTGAAGCTCACTAGCGGCGTGGTGGCGGGGTCGGCCGAATCGCCGTTCAGTATGATGATTGAGTAGCCGGTGCCCAGGTTGTCCCTGACAGTGGTGTTCGCCACTCGGACAAACTGCCTAGGCGCAATGATTTTGTAGCCGTCGCCGGCGCAATTAGAAATCGTCACCGTGTCGAACAGCGGGTACTGGTAGGTGGTTTGGATGGCGGCCACCTTCTGCTTGTGCAGCATCCCGGCTCCGTAGATGTTCACGTAGCGAAACTGCGACCGTTCGCCGTCGATAGGGCTGGACTGTTCGATGGCCGGATGCGCCACCCGGATGCTGCCCCAGTAGGTCTCGCCTGGCCGCAGGTTCGACTCGCCGCAGCGGAGGAACACGTAGCCGCGTCTGAGGCCGCACAGCATCGAGTCGTAGTTTAATCTCTCGGTGCACTCGGCCCTACTGCGCTCCGTGCCCTTGCAGTTGTACGTTCGCATCCAGAAGTACTTGCGCACAAACACGTTGTCAAAGCCGTACACGTAGTGATCGTACAGGTAGGTCTCGCGAACGATTACGTTGAATGTTTCGACGCCGAGCTCGCGACAGACAACGCGGCCGACCTCCTCGGAGAACTGGTTGTCGCAGACGATGTCCCACCTGGTATTGGATAGTGGAATGCGCTTCGTTTAGTATTGAGTAGATTGAGAATCATGACTTGGCTTTTCTAGTGCCTGTCATTATGGCTGTCTTTATGTCTGTCTGTGTGTATCTGTGAGTCTGTTTGTATCGCCTGATGTCTTAGTGCTAGGTTTCTGTGTATCTGTCTGTGTGAATAATGTCTGCCTCTGTCTGTACCTGTTAATATTTTCGTACGTGTCTGCCTGTCTTTCTGTCTTTCTGTCTGTCTGTCTGTCTGCCTGTCTGTCTCTCTGTCTGTCTCTCTGTCTGTCTGTCTGTCTGTCTCTCTGTCTGTCTCTCTGTCTGTCTGTCTGTCTGTCTGTCTATCTGTCTGTCTGTCTATCTGTCTGTCTGTCGGTCTGTCTGTCCCTCTGTCTGTCTGTCTTTGTGTTTGTCTGTCTGTCTGTCTGTCTGTCTGCCTGTCTGTCCGTCTGCCTGTCTGTCCGTCTGCCTGTCTGTCTGTCTGTCTCTGTCTGTCTGTCTGTCTGTCTGTCTGTCTGTCTGTCTGTCTGTCTGCCTGTCTGTCCGTCTGCCTGTCTGTCTGTCTGTCTGTTTGTCTGCCTGCCTGTCTGTCTGTCTGTCCGTCTGCCTGCCTGTCTGTCTGTCTGCAGTTGCTCACCTGGCGGCCGAGGTGTTATAAAACTGCAGAAATCCTTCATTGGCAATGCGGCCAGCCACCAGACGGATGCCGTTCCGTTCAAGCGACACCTTCACGCTGCCCTTGTACGATTCCGGCTCCGTGTACTTGGCGAAATACTCGGCCGTCGAGCTGGTCGTCGTGGCCCGACGTCGCCGACCTGCCCGACCGCTTGTGGCGCCGGGCGTCGATTTGACAACCGGGCGCATGTTGATTGGCGAGCTAAAGGAGCCCAGGGCGTCAATCCTGCCGAGCACCAGAATGCCGACGTTCGGATAGAACTGCATCTCTACGCCGGCGTCGATGGTGAGCGTGGCTCCCGGCATCACGGTGATGTCCCGATTCACCAGGTAGGGCGTCCGGCGCCACCTCAGCCGCATGTCGCGCTCGATTCGGCCGCCAAACGGCCGGTCAAAGTCGATAGTGCGCGGCGGTATGGCGGCCAAGCTGACCGCGCTGTCCAGCGACTCGGTGAGCAGGTAGCGGCTGAAATCGGCCACGGCGAAATTGTTCCAACTGTCGTAGTCGAATATTTTCGAACGGATCAGCTCGGCGTTCGCGCTGCCCCAGTAGTTCTCGGTGCAGTTGAACACGTTGACCAGACTGGACGACTGGACGCCGGCAATGAGCTCGATCTGGTAGCCGTTGCTAATGATGTTGCGCTGCACCAGCACGTCCTGGATGCCTTGGACGCTGACAGCCGAGCAGGCCGGAGTTGACGAGTCCAATACACCGTCGGGATCGTCGGATGGAGGGCAAGTGTTGCCGCGTATGACGTTGCGAGTGACGCTGGCGGGAACAGGCGTGGCGAACTCCGTCTGGGAGATGATGTTGAAGTCGACCACGGCGGTGCAGTTCGCGTTGCTAGAGATGGTGTTGCCAGACAGGCTGACTCGCTTCTCCATGCCAAGCAGGCCGATCAGGCTCTGCTTCTGGCACTTGTTGTTGTTGAACTCGCTGTTCAGAATGCGGATGTCCGCATTGTAGCCTCTGATAACAAACCGGGCGTTCTCGTTGCCATTGAAACGGTTGTTCCGGTAGGTGACGTAGTGCATAATGTCCTCCTCGTAGCGCCAATCAAACTTCCTGCTGACAAATGGAAAATCAATGTCGAAACCGCCGCGAGTGTTGCCATTGAACTGGCAGTCGGTGATGGTGTAATTCCACAGATTGTTGGCGTACTGCACGTGATTGTGCTGGGAGAACACCGCCTGACCGTTGCCAGTGAATTGGCACCCGCTGATGCGGTACTGAATGCGGGCGATGCGCGAGGAGCCTTCGACTACTTCAGCGTAGCTCGGTGCGAACAGATCGTTCTGCGGGGTTGGGGTGAAACTGTGTGAGAGACGGATGCTGGCGTTCCCTATGACACTGCTTGTCCGTCACTATCGGTTAGTTAATGATTGACAGCCATCAAATTTCTAGAATCAATTGCATAATTATTTTTTATTGGGTTATGCCTCACTTGACCCCTTCACTCCCACAGCATCATCAGCCTCATCAGCCTCACTATCACAGCCTCATCAGCCTCACTATCACAGCCTCATCAGCCTCACAACTACAGCCTTATCAGCCTCACTTTCATAGCCTCATCAGTCTCACTATTACAGCCTCATCAGCCTCACTTTCACAGCCTCACCAGCCTCACTTTCATAGCCTCATCAGTCTCACTATTACAGCCTCATCAGTCTCACTATTACAGCCTCATCAGCCTCACTTTCACAGCCTCACCAGCCTCACTTTCACAGCCTCATCAGTCTCACTTTCACAGCCTCATCAGTCTCACTATTACAGCCTCATCAGCCTCACTTTCACAGCCTCACCAGCCTCACTATCACAGCCCCATCAGTCTCACAGCCTCACAGTCTCATCAGCCTCCCATCAGACCCGCAGCTCATCACCCCCGAAACAGCAGGCCCATCCCAGCCAGCCGCACCTGATAGGGGCTGACGCTGGGCACGTGCAGTCCGTATTGGTGATTATCGGCAATAGTCAAGCCAGTCATCTCGATGGTCTCGAATCGGCGCCTAATATAGACTCGCGAGCCCTGGTCATCCGTGCCGTCGTTATAATGCGTAATAGAGACGCCCTTAGCGTTGCCAATCATACGGCAGTTGCTTAGCAACAGCCTCGTTGGCGGATAATAATCCCGATAGTTGGCCTCGGGCATGCCGCGCATGTCAACCGACTGTACAATCAGAGCCAGCCTGTCAGTGATTGGCCCGTTCACCCTGTACTCAACGGTCACGAAAGCGCCGGTGGACACCGCCGGGAACAGCGCCAGATCCTCGGGTATGCGCCATCTGGGAGAATTCTCATTAACCGACGCGGCCGGCACGTCGTAGAGCGTCACCCGCTCCCAGGCCGGGTCGGGATTGAAATCGACAACGGTGACGATGAGGCGCTGCTCCGGCTGCCCGGCGCCCAGCTGCACCCGATAGGTGCCGCTGACGGTCGACAGGCTCGGCCGGGTGACCAGGTAGTCGGTGTCGGCGCTCTGAATGCCGATCTGCTCGGGCGTCGGCGCCGACGGATTCGTTAGCATCGTCTTACGCACAGGCGGAAACGAAGAACGAAACTCGTAGGCCTCCTGCTCGGTGAAGCCGGGATTATATTCGAATCCGGAGCCCTGATTAGCCGACATGTTGCAGTTGATCAGGTCGATCAGGGGGCTGCGAATGAGCGCCCCGTCGCCAAGATTGTCCACCAGCTGGCAGTTGATCAGCCGGTTGTTTCTGTACAGCTCGTTGTGCAGGACAACGAATCCGTGGGACAGGCAGTCGGACACGCGGATGTTCTCGAATTTGTGCTTGTTGTAGTCCACCTGCCGGTTATTTTTAGTACGAGGACGAGGTCAGGTTAGATTTCGAGCAACAGTCTGCAGGAGGGACATTATCCCACAGCTAGCGACTGGGCATGACTGTCCATTATTCTGTTGACTTCTGAAGCGCGTGCATGCAGTCACACTAAATATAGTACGCAGGCATAGACATAGGGTGTACAAGCGGACTTGTAGGAATGTACACTCTCTATGCCTTGGGGGTAGAAAAACGAAACACACATGATACAATGCGGGTTTACCTGTACGCCAGGCGAAAAGTACATCCGATAATAGTCCAACAGGCCGCCCCTATGGACGTTGAGATGCGTCACGGAGCTTTGATCGTTGGACGCGGTGAACCGCAGGCCGGCCCAGGCCTTCCGTTTGCAGCGCACGTGGACGTCCCGGCTATGATCGCAGCTGTGATCGTCCGGCCCGTCGGCTGGACAAGCGCGAATGTCCAGATCCCAGGGCTGGCACTGCAGCCCGGAGCGCAGGATCGGCATGGAGGCCGGGCCGGGCCGGCGCTCGCTAGGCAGCATCTGCCAGTCGGCCGGGTGCGCCACCAGGCCCAGCATGTTGCACACGGTGTTGGCTTCGACCAGCTCGAAGTCTCTGTCGCACACGGTGCCCCAGACACCGTTGACGCGAATCTCTAAGCGACCCTCGGCGAAGCTGGCGCCGTCAACTAGGCGGACATCGCCAACTGACGTCGAGTTCGTCGTGTCGTTACGACTGGTGTCATTGGAGCCGAGGCCGTGCAGGTACTGCTCCGGGCCCATGGTGAAGGTCACCGGTTGGGCGGCGCTGCCAGCAACACTAAGCACGCCTTCAACAAAGATGCCGACGGAGTTGTCGAATTCAAGTCGGGCGCCAGGTTGGACGATCAGCTGCTTGCGCAGCGGCACGAAGATGTCGCGAGTCACCTAGCAAGACAACAAATACAAGAATGCACAGCTGTGGCAGGCGGAATCCCTATAATCCCTCTGTTCCGATATTAACGTAGTTATTTCTCTTTCTCCAGTCCTATCAGCTCTAATCTAATCTCTCTTTTGATTTCGTCTAATCTCTACTAACGTAATCTAATCTCTATTCCTGTGTCATCTAATCTCTATTCCTGTGTAATCTGCTAATCTCTATTCCTCTGTAATCTAATATCTATTCCTGCGTCATCTAATCTCTATTCCTCTGTCATCTAATCTCTATTCCTTTGCCATCTAATATTTATTCCTCTGTCATCTAATCTCCATTCCTGCGTCATCTAATCTCTATTCCTCTGTAATCTAATCTCTATTCCTCTGTCATCTAATCTCTATTCCTCTGTCATCTAATCTCTATTTCTCTGTCATCTAATCTCTATTCCTCTGTCATCTAATCTCTATTTCTCTGTCATCTCATCTCTATTTCTCTGTCATCTCATCTCTATTTCTCTGTCATCTAATCTCTATTACTTTGTCATCTAATCTCTATTCCTTTGTCATCAAATCTCTATTTCTTTGTCATCTAATATCTATTCCTCTGTCATCAAATCTCTATTTCTCTGTCATCTAATCTCTACGAGTATTCCTGTGTCATCTCATCTCTATTCCTCTGTCATCTAATCTCTATTCCTGTGTCATCTTATCTCTATTCCTCTGTCATCTAATCTCTATTTCTCTGTCATCTCATCTCTATTTCTCTGTCATCTCATCTCTATTTCTTTGTCATCTCATCTCTATTTCTCTGTCATCTCATCTCTATTTCTCTGTCATCTAATCTCTATTCCTCTGTCATCTAAACTCTATTCCTTTGTCATCAAATCTCTATTTCTTTGTCATCTCATCTCTATTTCTCTGTCATCTCATCTCTATTTCTCTGTCATCTCATCTCTATTTCTCTGTCATCTAATCTCTATTCCTCTGTCATCTAAACTCTATTCCTTTGTCATCTAATCTCTATTCCTTTGTCATCTAATCTGTATTCTTCCGTCATCTAATATCTATACCTCTGTTTTCCTTTGTTAACTAATCTCTTTTCCGCTGTCCTCTAATCTCTATACCGCTGTCATCTTATATTTATTTCACTCTATTTTCCGCATTACCCTGATGTGCTCTCCGCTATACTGCTTGAATTTATTGTGCAGTCAAGCCGAACTAAGGTTGTCGGACTCTAACTTGGAGTCAAACTTACCCGGTAGACTCCCGGCTCCAGGTTAACCTGAGCGATAAATTCGTCTAATATTGGACCGCCAATAATTCTAGACGAGCCTTCGCGGAATCTGTAGATGTACTCAGGCGTATCGAACGTAGTCTTGTCGGTGTTGAGCAGGCGCTCCTTCAGCACCGGCCAGTACTGGATTTGGGCCAGTGTGTACCTGATGATTCCGGTTCGTAGAGTGAACGATGGTGAAGTTGCGTAAAAAATATAAACAGTATCAGACGACAAAGACTGGCATGGTGACACAAAGACTGATATGATGAGATTACAACGACATCATAAAGCTACAAAGACTGAAAAGATAAGACTACAAAGACTGACAAGATGAGACTACAAAGACTGACAAGATAAGACTACAAGGACTGACAAGATGAGACTACAAAGACTGACAAGATAAGACTACAAAGACTGACAAGATAAGACTACAAGGACTGACAAGATAAGACTACAAATACTGACAAGATAAGAAAGACTACAAAGACTGACAATGTAACACTACAAATACAGAAAAGATAAGACTACAAAGACTGAAAATGTAAGACTACAAAGACTGACTAGATAAAACTACAAAGACTGACTAGATAAGACTACAAAGACTGACAAGATAGGACAACAAAGACTGACAAGATAAGACAACAAAGACTGAGAAAGTAGTAAAATCAAATACAAACACCAAAAGATTGCCACAAAAAAATGTCTTTGTCGATTAGGCGCAATGCTCACCTAGCAATCTTTTCGAACAGCCTGGCAAAGACCAGCGGCGCCACGCTGTCCCAGCTGCCAACCCTAAGGTCGGTCGGCGTGCCCCAGAAATTTAGAGTGGCATTCACCGAGGACATTGGCGACATGAGGTGGGTGCCGATTTCAAAATCGGAGTCGGTATTATTGATGAAGTTCCGGCAGAAGGCCAGCTGACTGCGGTCCGAGCTCAGTATGACCACAGCCTGAACGCTGCTCCGCGGATTGAGGAAGCCGGGCGCCTTCTTTATAACATTGTCAACAAATTTGTTGTACATGACGCCGATGTTCTGGACGACGCTATTCAATAGCAGACGAGCGTACAACACGAAGTAGCCGCTGTTGCGCTGGAATATGTTGAACTCAATCGCGTACCTCACTGACATAGTGCCGTAGATTCTCTGCTGGACAAAATCGATGCCGTTATCAATGAGTACAACCGACCGATTGTGCCGCTCAAATGTGTTATTGGTCAGCCTGCCGATCATGTTCAGCATTGGCGACACTTCGACTGCGTTGCGCACGTTTTCGGAGAATTGGCTGAACGCCACGGTGAAGTTGGTGAGGCCGCGGGGATTGTAGAGGCACGAGACGGCCAGAACTGCTTGGCGCTGGTTCCAACGGAAGTCGCTGTTGTTCACCACTATGTTGTGCGTCTCGCACGAGTTGTAGAATCTGGTTCAGTGGGGACACGGTGACAGGTCAGTTAGCTGCTGATACTCTTGACCCTAATATGCTGCTAATCCTGAGTTATGACCCTAATATGCTGCTAATCCTGAGTTATGACCATAATATGCTGCTAATCCTGAGTTATGACCCTAATATGCTGCTTATCCTGAGTTATGACCCTAATATGCTGCTAATCCTGAGTTATGACCCTAATATGCTGCTAATCCTGAGTTATGACCCTAATATGCTGCTTATCCTGAGTTATGACCCTAATATGCTGCTTATCCTGAGTTATGACCCTAATATGCTGCTAATCCTGAGTTATGACCCTAATATGCTGCTAATCCTGAGTTATGACCCTAATATGCTGCTAATCCTGAGTTATGACCCTAATATGCTGCTTATCCTGAGTTATGACCCTAATATGCTGCTAATCCTGAGTTATGACCCTAATATGCTGCTAATCCTGAGTTATGACCCTAATATGCTGCTTATCCTGAGTTATGACCCTAATATGCTGCTAATCCTGAGTTATGACCCTAATATGCTGCTAATCCTGAGTTATGACCCTAATATGCTGCTAATCCTGAGTTATGACCCTAATATGCTGCTAATCCTGAGTTATGACCCTAATATGCTGCTAATCCTGAGTTATGACCCTAATATGCTGCTTATCCTGAGTTATGACCCTAATATGCTGCTAATCCTGAGTTATGACCCTAATATGCTGCTAATCCTGAGTTATGACCATAATATGCTGCTTATCCTGAGTTATGACCATAATATGCTGCTAATCCTGAGTTATGACCCTAATATGCTGCTAATCCTGAGTTATGACCATAATATGCTGCTTATCCTGAGTTATGACCCTAATATGCTGCTAATCCTGAGTTATGACCATAATATGCTGCTAATCCTGAGTTATGACCCTAATATGCTGCTAATCCTGAGTTATGACCCTAATATGCTGCTAATCCTGAGTTATGACCATAATATGCTGCTAATCCTGAGTTATGACCCTAATATGCTGCTAATCCTGAGTTATGACCATAATATGCTGCTAATCCTGAGTTATGACCCTAATATGCTGCTAATCCTGAGTTATGACCCTAATATGCTGCTAATCCTGAGTTATGACCCTAATATGCTGCTAATCCTGAGTTATGACCCTAATATGCTGCTAATCCTGAGTTATGACCCTAATATGCTGCTAATCCTGAGTTATGACCCTAATATGCTGCTAATCCTGAGTTATGACCCTAATATGCTGCTAATCCTGAGTTATGACCCTAATATGCTGCTAATCCTGAGTTATGACCCTAATATGCTGCTAATCCTGAGTTATGACCCTAATATGCTGCTTATCCTGAGTTATGACCCTAATATGCTGCTAATCCTGAGTTATGACCCTAATATGCTGCTAATCCTGAGTTATGACCCTAATATGCTGCTAATCCTGAGTTATGACCCTAATATGCTGCTAATCCTGAGTTATGACCCTAATATGCTGCTAATCCTGAGTTATGACCCTAATATGCTGCTAATCCCGAGTTATGACCCTAATATGCTGCTAATCCTGAGTTATGACCCTAATATGCTGCTAATCCTGAGTTATGACCCTAATATGCTGCTAATCCTGAGTTATGACCCTAATATGCTGCTAATCCTGAGTTATGACCCTAATATGCTGCTAATCCCGAGTTATGACCCTAATATGCTGCTAATCCTGAGTTATGACCCTAATATGCTGCTAATCCTGAGTTATGACCCTAATATGCTGCTAATCCTGAGTTATGACCATAATATGCTGCTAATCCTGAGTTATGACCCTAATATGCTGCTAATCCTGAGTTATGACCCTAATATGCTGCTAATCCTGAGTTATGACCCTAATATGCTGCTAATCCTGAGTTATGACCCTAATATGCTGCTAATCCTGAGTTATGACCCTAATATGCTGCTTATCCTGAGTTATGACCCTAATATGCTGCTAATCCTGAGTTATGACCCTAATATGCTGCTAATCCTGAGTTATGACCCTAATATGCTGCTAATCCTGAGTTATGACCCTAATATGCTGCTAATCCTGAGTTATGACCCTAATATGCTGCTTATCCTGAGTTATGACCCTAATATGCTGCTAATCCTGAGTTATGACCCTAATATGCTGCTAATCCTGAGTTATGACCATAATATGCTGCTTATCCTGAGTTATGACCATAATATGCTGCTAATCCTGAGTTATGACCCTAATATGCTGCTAATCCTGAGTTATGACCATAATATGCTGCTTATCCTGAGTTATGACCCTAATATGCTGCTAATCCTGAGTTATGACCATAATATGCTGCTAATCCTGAGTTATGACCCTAATATGCTGCTAATCCTGAGTTATGACCATAATATGCTGCTTATCCTGAGTTATGACCCTAATATGCTGCTAATCCTGAGTTATGACCATAATATGCTGCTAATCCTGAGTTATGACCCTAATATGCTGCTAATCCTGAGTTATGACCATAATATGCTGCTTATCCTGAGTTATGACCCTAATATGCTGCTAATCCTGAGTTATGACCATAATATGCTGCTAATCCTGAGTTATGACCCTAATATGCTGCTAATCCTGAGTTATGACCATAATATGCTGCTTATCCTGAGTTATGACCCTAATATGCTGCTAATCCTGAGTTATGACCATAATATGCTGCTAATCCTGAGTTATGACCCTAATATGCTGCTAATCCTGAGTTATGACCCTAATATGCTGCTAATCCTGAGTTATGACCATAATATGCTGCTAATCCTGAGTTATGACCCTAATATGCTGCTAATCCTGAGTTATGACCATAATATGCTGCTAATCCTGAGTTATGACCCTAATATGCTGCTAATCCTGAGTTATGACCCTAATATGCTGCTAATCCTGAGTTATGACCCTAATATGCTGCTAATCCTGAGTTATGACCCTAATATGCTGCTAATCCTGAGTTATGACCCTAATATGCTGCTAATCCTGAGTTATGACCCTAATATGCTGCTAATCCTGAGTTATGACCCTAATATGCTGCTAATCCTGAGTTATGACCCTAATATGCTGCTAATCCTGAGTTATGACCCTAATATGCTGCTAATCCTGAGTTATGACCCTAATATGCTGCTTATCCTGAGTTATGACCCTAATATGCTGCTAATCCTGAGTTATGACCCTAATATGCTGCTAATCCTGAGTTATGACCCTAATATGCTGCTAATCCTGAGTTATGACCCTAATATGCTGCTAATCCTGAGTTATGACCCTAATATGCTGCTAATCCTGAGTTATGACCCTAATATGCTGCTAATCCCGAGTTATGACCCTAATATGCTGCTAATCCTGAGTTATGACCCTAATATGCTGCTTATCCTGAGTTATGACCCTAATATGCTGCTAATCCTGAGTTATGACCCTAATATGCTGCTAATCCTGAGTTATGACCCTAATATGCTGCTAATCCTGAGTTATGACCCTAATATGCTGCTAATCCTGAGTTATGACCCTAATATGCTGCTAATCCCGAGTTATGACCCTAATATGCTGCTAATCCTGAGTTATGACCCTAATATGCTGCTAATCCTGAGTTATGACCCTAATATGCTGCTAATCCTGAGTTATGACCCTAATATGCTGCTAATCCTGATTTATGACCCTAATATACCGCTAATCCTGATTTATGACCCTAATATACCGCTAATCTTGATTTATGGCCCTAATATTACATAGGTCACATGAACACAACTGTCACAAAAAATTCAAGAGCGCGCAATCACCTGGCAGCCGCCTCGGCATTCCAGCTGAAGTTGGACGTGAACACCTCGGTCTGGCGCGGGTAGCCCTCGGTGCCGAAGCGAGTCTGATTCTCGTATTGATGCCACACGTCCAGGCCGAAGCCGCGCTGGCCCTGGAAACTGCTGGCATTGACAATTTTCAAACCGCTAGCCGTGCTAATGTTAAGGCCGGTCCGCTCGTTGCCAAGGAAACTAGTCTGATTGACGAATACGTCGGTTGACCCGTTGACAATTTTGAGTCCTGCATCGAACAGGTTAGCCCGGAAGTTGCTCTGCTGAACTACCACGTAGGTCCACGGGTTGGCCACGGTTAGGCCGCGTTGCACGTTGGACGAGAAATCCGAATCCGTCACGTTTAGTTCGGTCATCTTGCGGCCTTCGTCTACTGACACCTGGCGATGTACGCAGTTGTTGTTTTGGGGTGGCAATTATGACTTAGGGGAATTGAATCATGCTAGAAAATTGCGTTTAGAATTTTTTAATTTAGTTGATTCAAAATACTATAAAAATACGACGCTAAAGCTGTTTTAGAAATACGGCATCTAAAGCTTTAAAATGGCATCTTAAACTCCAAAATGACCCTAAAACTTCAACACGACATCTAAAGCTTCAGAAAGACACCTAAAGCTTCAGAAAGACACCTAAAGCTTGTAAATGACATCTCTAGCTTCTAAATGACACCTAAACGCTTCAAAATGACATCTGAAGCTTCAAAATGACACCTAAAAGCTTCAAAAAAGGACACCTACGCTGGTAAAAGCTTCAAAATGACACCTAAAAGCTTCAAAATGACACCTAAAAGCTTCAAAATGACACCTAAAAGCTTCAAAAAATGACACCTACGCTGGTAAAAGCTTCAAAATGACACCTAAAAGCTTCAAAATGACATCTGAAGCATCAAAATGACACCTAAAAGCTTCAAAATGACACCTAAAAGCTTCAAAATGACACCTAAAAGCTTCAAATTACACCTAAAAGCTTCAAAATGACACCTAAAAGCTTCAAAATGACACCTAAAAGCTTCAAAATGACACCTAAAAGCTTCAAATGACACCTAAAAGCTTCAAAATGACACCTAAAAGCTTCAAAATGACATCTGAAGCATCAAAATGACACCTAAAAGCTTCAAAATGACACCTAAAAGCTTCAAAATGACACCTAAAAGCTTCAAATGACACCTAAAAGCTTCAAAATGACACCTAAAAGCTTCAAAATGACAACTAAAAGCTTCAAAATGACATCTAAAGCATTAAAATAGGAGCTATAATTTTCAAACCACAGATATTAAAAATACAGCACTATTTTCATAATTGCAAACAAAAATGGTGTCGCAGTTTTTTTAACAAACAAAATTTATACATTAAAGTACACGAATCGATTGGTTTGTACTCGTATATTGAAAAACAATAATCATCTGTCTTACATCGAATTACAAAAACGACATCAACGCAAAACAACAAGCACGCTTCAGCGGCTCACCTGCAGTATAACCCGGACGCAGGGCTCAAACGTGGCGCACCTGGTCAGCCTGGTGTTCTTCACCCAGGTCATCTCAATCCGGAGCACCTGGCGCCTCGACACCACGCCCTGGTAGACGAACGGCCTCGGCGGCCGGGTGTCGTTGCGCATGGTGACGTTCCAGAAGGCCACCATCATGTTTGAAGACATTTGATCGTAGATGCGGATGAGAGCGTAGGCCTCAGGATCGAGCTCAGCCTCCAACATCGACACAGTCAGCAACTGGCCGAGATAGTCGGTCTGCACCGTCTTCTGGCAGATATTGATGCCAAGCGTTGAGGGCACGCGGCCTTTGGCCTCGATTAGGAAGGGAAATCTCGGACTCTGCGTTGACGCATCGTCCCAGCATAGGCGGACCTGGCCGTGGGATATTTGGGAAGCTGGATTGTTTGGGACTATAGCGACTTGATACTGAGTGAGAGATCTGGGGTGTGGGAAATCTGAGGTGGGGGAATCTGGGGTGTGGGGAATCTGAGGTGTGGGGAATCTTGGATGTGTAGGTGATTTTGGTGTGGGGAATCTGGTGTGTGGGGAATCTGAGGTGTGGGGAATCTGGTGTGTGGGGAATCTGGGGTGTGGGGAATCTGGGGTGTGGGGAATCTGGTGTGTGAGGAATCTGGTGTGTGGGGAATCTGGTGTGTTGGGAATCTGGGGTGTGGGGAATCTGGGGTGTGGGGAATCTGGGGTGTGGGGAATCTGGGGTGTGGGGAATCTGGTGTGTGAGGAATCTGGTGTGTGGGGAATCTGGTGTGTTGGGAATCTGGTGTGTTGGGAATCTGGGGTGTGGGGAATCTGGGGTGTTGGGAATCTGGTGTGTGGGGAATCTGGGGTGTGGGGAATCTGGTGTGTTGGGAATCTGGGGTGTGGGGAATCTGGGGTGTTGGGAATCTGGTGTGTGGTGAATCTGGGCATGGTAAGTCTGGTTGTGTCCGTAAATATGAGATTTGGGTATTTATCTGAGGCGTTGGGAAACGGGGTGAACACGAATCTAAGGTGTAAGCAAGCTACACGTCGAGAATTTAGTGAGCAGGTGGAATCGTTTGACTCACAGTGTCAGACTGCGTAATCTCCTCCTCGATCTCCTGCCAGTGGTAGTCCATCATGCGGACTACGCCGCCGTCGCCGCCGTTGTCGTGGGAGCGAACCCGGCGCAGGTCGACCATGCCGACGGCGGTGCGAACGTGGAAGCCGTGGCCGCGATTGTTGGCAAACTCGCTGTCCCAGATGCGCACCGGGCCTTTGATCTCGGTCAGATTTACAGCGTCGAATGCGTTGTGCATGAAGCGCATGTTGAGTAGGAAAGGCGGATAGGGGCTGGCGCTGAATGCGGCCACGTTGTGCAGGGTGGTGTTCACGCCGGCGTACATTATGTCGACGTATTCGAACTCGGAGCGGGACCGGTTCATCTTGGTGTTTACCGTGTGCAGCGACTCAAGCTGGCGAGTGGCGTTGTATATCTGCAATTCAAGGGGGTGAAGGGTAGGGTGGTGGGATTGGAGAACGACTTGGCGAGTGCTTAGGCGGGTGGAGGTGGGTGCGTAGGCGGGTGGAGGTGTGTGTAGGCGGATTGAGGTGGGTGTAGGCAGATTGAGGTGGGTGCGTAGGCGGGTGGAGGTGTGTGTAGGCGGATTGAGGTGGGTGTAGGCAGATTGAGGTGGGTGCGTAGGCCGGTTGGAGGTGTGTGTAGGCGGATTGAGGTGTGTGCGTAGGCGGGTGAAGGCGTGCGTAGGCGGGTGGGGGTGTGTGTTAGGCGCATTGAGGTGTGTGTTAGGCGCATTGAGGTGGGTGCGTAGGCGGGTGGAGTTGAGTGCTAAGGTGCATAAATACTTTTAAAGGCGGGCCACGAGTAAGCAATATTTAAATAGAAGCACAGGTAATAAAATCTGACCTCAATGCCCCACCAATGGTCCTTGAACTTATCCATATTGGCGCCCCAGCAGTAAAGTCCAACAAGTTCCTGGATGTGACAAACGTCCCAGCCCATTTCGATTGCTCGAGCGCCTGGACAATCGAATATGCTCGACTCGTTGCCATGGCAATTAGGCGCGGGGTAAACAATGCCGGTTGTGTAATTCTCGGCTACTGATAGCAGAGTGAAATTTCCATCGGCGAAGCCAAGCTCGCGGCAGGCAACGCGGCAGTCGATTCTGGACCAGCTGCGCGGTTGGGTTATTCATCCACAATTTATTTCAGCAGAGAGAAATTTTTTAACCGTATCATGGAATAATTAAAAAGAATCCTCTTCTCCAACCTATTAATTAAAATCCAATTGGCAGACCGAGCAGAAGGTTAAAAACTCACTCCCTATTCCGACTGCAGATGTTGCGCCATCTGTTTTTGTAAAATCCCTGCGCCCAGCCGTCGCGAACCTCGTAGGTGAAGCCGTGCACAAGGCGAAGGGTTTTTGGCACAGCGTAGCTGGAATTGGTGTCTGGACTGACCTTGGTCATTGTGATGCGCTGGGCGGCCGTGCCCTGTGTTTAATCAATTTGACAATGATTGGCTTTAGTGAAATCATCACCCTGCTGATAAAAATGTAATCTAATCTATAAATAGTTAAAACAGTAGCTAAGCAAGGCGCGCGAACCTTGGCCAAAATGGTGCCAAAAACTTGTAGCCGACGCCGCGCCGCGAAGCGAATTTCAACACCCGGATCAACGGTGACGGTGACGCTTCTTGGAATCATCACGTCGTTAGTGGCAATGTAGGGACTGCGAGCCAAGTCTAGGCGCGTGTTTGTATCGATTCGATTGGGCAGCGGTGTCTCGCAGTTGCCTAACTGACTGGCCGCCAGCACTAGCAACAGAGGCGCTAGAAGCAATGGCGATGCCATTTGCTGCACCAATTGGCTCTTAAAGTTGGATTTTACCTTACTAAAAACTATTGCTTTTCACGCTTATATCGGTCTGGAACGACTGAAATAATTTACAGATACAAAAGCCTTTTTATTTTTAGTCCTTTCCTTAGGGAATCGATTAAAAAATAATAATTTAAAATGTTATTAACAATTAGATAAAATGGTAAGAGAATGATACATTAACACTAGTACATTTTTATCCTTTTCAGAACACAATAAAGTTTTAATCTTAATGGATCATAGATCTTAGGTAGGTTTAGGATGTTTAAAAATTATTACTAAGTATATTTATATAGTAAGGTATTTCCATGATAATGTCAAAAAATGACTATAACTTTTACAAACTATAACTCTATATATACGTTTTAGGAACTATAACTCGATATAATGCATATAAAAATGTTTGATTTAGGCATTAAAAAGAAAGCAACAGAAAATTTATATTTGATTATTACAGTTTGCAAAGAATGACAAATAGCCAATTAAATAAAATAGCAATTATATGGCTATATATATACATGCATAGCTTGGGCCTTGGTAATAAAATAAATGTACCTTCATATATTATTTTATAAGTTAAAGCATAGCTAGTTTAAACTATTTATTTATTTATTTATAATATTTGTATTTTTAGCATAAAAATAGCATAATAGCAAAAAATAGCAAAAAATAGCATAAACTCAACTATATTTCCACAAATTTTTAAATAAATTATTTTATTTCACCAGAAAGTTATTTGAAAGAATGATTGGTAAGAATATTGGTACATTAATGAATGTGAGCTTGCAGCAAATAAGAGTAATATTTTGAATTGTTAGTCGAAATATTAAAGTACAATTTTGTGTATTAAACATTTGTTTGTTTGTCTTTTAGAAATTATGGTCATATAACATTTTAATGAGATGCCTTCCATACAGACTAGATATTCGATTCATATAAAGTACTTAGCAATTAATTTATGAAAATACAAATGCTGTAGTTGAAAAATTGCAAAAAGGTAGTTGCACCAGTTACATAGAAAAGAAACAATAAACTGCTAAACAACAGAGTACCGTCAATACACACGCCTCCACTCGCCTACTTTATTTCTCACAGAAAGTGAGATTCTAATATTTTATGTAACAATTTTATATTCGACGAATAAAACGGTATGTGTACTAAATTTTTTTCGCCGTAAAATCCAACAGTCGCACAGTGAGCTGGCCTGCCCAGCTGAAGCATGTATTATCTATCATCGTAACAGGGAAGTAAATTCTTATAAAAAGTGTTTTTTGAAGCCGAGTATTTTTTAATAACATGCAATAAAATCGTCTAAAAGTTACTAGCAGTAAACTTTATGCATTTAAAATCAATAATTTATATATTTGCTTTGCCGGCTGGCCTGAGTTGCTTCTAATATTGTATTGCTTGTTTTACCACATTTAAACGCCTTGACGGACTGTTGCGAGACTATAGCAGTTTTTCGTGCAAGAACTTTATTATCAAGGACCACTACGATGTTATTTTTTATTTCTAGTACGCTAAAGTTTATATTTTACTTAGAAGGACCACTTCAAGGTTCGCTAATGTTGTCCTTGTTGAATTATCGTAGAGAACCAGCATTTTGGTGCATAAAGCCCCTATTATTTAAGTCTAATTATTTAGCTACATATGTACATAAAACTTGGTTGGTTATGTCTCGTGCTCTTTAAGAATAATACTATGCTTCATTTACGTAAAAACATTGACTGAATAAATTTTACCGATGTTATATGCTGTGGAACAAAATATTGTAGAGTACCCTCCATGAAGCTTACATATGCAATACTTCTAAATCAACTGCTTCTAATGCCACTACTAAATGCCCAACTACAGGGAAAAGGTTACCATGCGGAGCATGCGTAAATTATCATGAAACTCAGCCATGACATGACGATGAAAGACTTTCCTATGTTTTTTAATAAGCGCTATCGTCTCTGAGGCGCGCCCTGTGACGCTGCTTTTCAACACTTTGACAGCGTACTTTGTTAGTGCCACTCTAAACCAATTATAATCAATGGGTTAAAAAGTGAGTGATTTTATAAACAGAAATGAAAGCAACCTCAATCTTTATTATTGGGCACTAAAATGTGGCGAATTTAGGAGCGGGTTTCAATAATATATTTTGCAAAAAAATGCAACGCAACATTTTTTCATTTAGTAATAATTAAAAATATTGCTTGCCAAATGCAAGCACTGTTTTAGATGCACCAGCCTAACACAAAAGAAATAACAAGCAAACAACAGAGTTGCAAGGTAGAATAAATAAAGATTTCATATTAATAAAAATTTAGAATTTGTCAAAATATGATTCCCAAACACACAAATTAGTGCGGCCTAAGTCTTTCAGCAATTATGATCCCACGGCTAAATCACAGAAAGTGAGAGTTCAAATCTCACAGGAAGTGTGATGCCAAATCCTTATTTTCAAATAGTAACATTAAGAAAAATTTAAGACACATTTACCGATGCGCATCGCCTAAATGCCAATTAAATTACGTCACTATTCAGAAATACAAGATCAGATATTTTGAATAAGTCGAACAGATCAATGGCTACGTCGTTGCCTCACTGTCGCCGGCAAACAGGGCGGCAATGCCGTCCAGATTTTCTCGCCCAGCAGCGTCCTCCGTGCGCCTTCGTCGCCAGTCCGCTTTGAACAGAGGCGGCAGATTCTTGTAGTTCTGCGCCAGCTTGAACTGTTCGCTGAGCGGCTTCTGAGAAAGGTAAAAGAAAGAAATTCGTGATTTTTTTGCGATATATTTCTTACTGGTTCAAGAAATAATATAGCTACACTACGGCTTTAAGTTTGTTAGCGTACTTAATTTTCTACTGCCAGTAGAGAAATGCGCAAATTAGAACTTGATTACCAGAAAATTAAATAAAAAAACAGCAGCTTACCCCGATAACGGCTTCGAGAAAGCGCCTGGCCACGTCGCGTCTCGTCTTCTCGCCAACTGGCCGACCTCCAGGCCGCAGTCCCAGTCGGATGTCCAAGTCGTCCAGCTTGCCGGCTGGCTGGCGCGTCCATTCGGCCAGGCCGTTGCGAAACGTCTCGACAGAGTGAAAGCAGTCGTACAGGCAGAGGAACAGCTGGACAAGCCCGGCCACAACAGCTTCACCAGCCGCTCCATGGCGGTTAAGAGCTCGCAGCACCTGCATGAGCAGATGGCGCGGAGCATCCGAAGTGACGGCCAGCTGGTTGGATAGCTGACGGGTGATGGGCCCGGCCCAGACTGCCGCCCGCTGGCTGGCGGTGCTGTCAGGCCAGGCGATGGCCTCGTACAGGCAGGACAGAACGCCGACTGCCAGCTGCGGCTCGCGTTCAACCAGCGGCACTATTGTTGTTGCTGTTGTCGTCGACGAACTAGCATCGATCGTCTGGTTGTTGTTGATGCCGCCGCCGCTGCCGCAAAGCAGCAAACAGTGCAGCAGGTCGAGAAAGGCCCGGCTTAGTCGCCGGAGGCACTGCTCAGACACAACCTCGTCGGATAAGTCGGCGTCGGCCTCGTCGTTGGCGTCGCCGTCGCCGTTGGAATTGGCAATGCCATTGGCAGCGATCGCAGTCCATCGCTCGTTCAGCCGCGTGAGGGTGTGGTCCAGCAGGCGGCGGCACAGATGGCCGGCCAGATCGCTGGACGGCCGGTCACCGCGAACGGCCACTCCGGACAGGCTGCGAATCAGATCGGCCAGCAGCAGGTCGGGCAAGTATGCCAGATCCGTGTCCGGCGCCAGGTGCTCAGCTAATTGCCAGTCATCCGCTAAGTCCGGCACAGATTTGCACGCGCAGGCGATCGTTCGAAGACTGTGCAATTGTAATTTTAGGCTTCTTATATATTTTTCGATACATATCGGCTATTTCATCATTGAATAATTGTGTGATGTAAAATGAAAATATTTTCAGTGCAAAAAAGGTTTAAAGTTTGTCCGTAAATTTCAATAATTAAAGTCCCAGTGTTTTTTAGACACTTTACAATAATAAAGAAAAAAGATGTGCTAAAAACGCGTTCCACCTACTTAAAGTAGCTGAAAGAGAAAGTTGCTGTAATAAAGCTACACACAATATAAAAAATGAGGCTTATACTGTTACGAATGCAAAAGAAATAGAATTATGAAAGAATTCAAGACACATGGGAACAAAAAAATTATTTGACAAGAAAATTTGACAATTAGGTAAAACTGGAAAAACAAGGAGTTAATAAATAGAAACTATAAAAAACAGGGCTCAGCCGGGATTTGAACCCGGGACCACTCGCACCCTAAGCGAGTATCATACCCCTAGACCACTGAGCCGCTACAAGGAGTCGCAGTGATTTTCTTATTTATAGTGACTTCACTTACCCAGTCGGGTGAGCCTCTGTTAGAAATGTGTGCATCTTCTGTACCGGCGTCTTGCCATTGACACAGCCCGACGATTCGCCCTCGCCGGCTTCAACTGTAACTATTTCTTTACGCGTATAGGGTATGCCCATGATTTGACACTTTTGACTGTCGTCTAAATCAAATACCCGACTATAATCCGGATGAATTTGGGCGCGCATTGTCGGCGAGTGCAGGCATTGCAGGCAGCGCACGAAGCGCAATAGATTTGGCCAGGCTCGGCTGGCTAGTTCGGCTACTGGCGATGCCTGACCGTCAGGCGGGGCGGAGCAGCTTCGCACGGCATTGTACAAAGTCATCAGGCAGTGGTGCAGCTGAATTCGGCCGGCTTGAAAATTGGCCACCGAATCGGCGGCCGGCCTGTCTAGGCCGATAGCGCGAAGGAATAGCGCGGGATCGGACAGCGCGCCGGTGAGGTCGGCAGCAAGCCACTGCTCCATGGTGGTCGACATGATGCCCTCGATGGTGGCCCGGCGGCTGCTAAGCTCTGGCAGATGATTGCTAGAGAAATATATAAAAATAGACGTTAAAATTGCAATTTTTTTACTGTAAGTAGACTACTCGTAAATTACAATTAAATTCTTTAAAAACCGCAGAAAAATTCATAAAATACAAAAAAGCATGCGCACTAACCTGAGCAGCACAACGGACTCAATGAGCGAGGCGCTTTCAAACACGCTGAGTTGGCCTAGCTGACACAGTCGGGTAACTTCAGTGCAGTACTCGTTGAGCAACGGTAGCAGACCGTCTGGCCAGGCTTTGCACAGGCGGAGCAGGCACACTACGGCATGTTTGCGCATCTCCCGTTGGGCGCGATTGCGCGAACCTGCAGAGATTGATGTTTCTTTGTTTTTGGAACTTGGAACTCAGGCAACTTGGAGCTCAAACAACTTGTAGCTCAAGCAACTTGGGGCTGAAGCAACTTGGAGCTTAAGCAACTTGTAGCTCAAGCAACCTGTAGCTCAAGCAACTTGGAGCTCAAGCAACTTGAAGCTCAAGCAACTTGGAGCTCAAGCAACTTGGAGCTCAAGCAACTTGGGGCTGAAGCAACTAGGAACTCAGGCAATTTGGAGCTCAAACAACTTGGAGCTCAAGCAACTTGGGGCTGAAGCAACTAGGAACTCAGGCAATTTGGAGCTCAAACAACTTGGAGCTCAAGCAACTTGGGGCTGAAGCAACTTGGATCTTAAGCAACTTGTAGCTCAAGCAACCTGTAGCTCAAGCAACTTGGAGCTCAAGCAACTTGGAGCTCAAGCAACTTGGAGCTCAAGCAACTTGGGGCTCAAGCAACTTGGAACTCAGGCAATTTGGAGCTCAAACAACTTGGAGCTCAAGCAACTTGGGGCTGAAGCAACTAGGAACTCAGGCAATTTGGAGCTCAAACAACTTGGAGCTCAAGCAACTTGGGGCTGAAGCAACTTGGAACTCAGGAAACTTGGAGCTCAAGCAACTTGGGGCTTAAGCAACTTGTAGCTCAAGCAACTTGGAGCTCAGGCAACTCGGAGCTCAGGCAACTTGGAGCTCAAGCAACTTGGGGCTGAAGCAACATGGAGCTCAGGCAACTTGGAGCTCAAGCAACTTGGAGCTCAAGCAACTTATAGCTCAAGCAACTTGGGGCTCAAGCAACTTATAGCTCAAGCAACTTGGGGCTGAAGCAACTTGGAACTCAGGCAACTTGGAGCTCAAGCAACTTGAAGCTCAAGCAACCTGTAGCTCAAGCAACCTGTAGCTCAAGCAACTTGGAGCTCAAGCAACTTGGAGCTCAAGCAACTTGGAGCTCAGGCAACTTGGAGCTCAAGCAACTTGAAGCTCAAGCAACTTGGGGCTTGAGCAACTTGGAACTCAGGCAACTTGGAGCTCAAGCAACTTGGAGCTTAAGCAACTTGGAGCTCAAGCAACTTGGAGCTCAAGCAACTTGGAGCTCAAGCAACTTGGAGCTCAGGCAACTTGGAGCTCAAGCAACTTGGAGCTCAAGCTACTTGGGGCTTAAGCAACTGGGAACTCAGGCAACTTGGAGCTCAAGCAACTTGAAGCTCAAGCAACTTGGGGCTTGAGCAACTTGGAACTCAGGCAACTTGGAGCTCAAGCAACTTGGAGCTTAAGCAACTTGGAGCTCAAGCAACTTGGAGCTCAAGCAACTTGGAGCTCAAGCAACTTGGGGCTTAAGCAACTTGGGGCTTAAGCAACTTGGCACCTCATTTAATTTGCTATAGAGGAAGCCAAGCTTCACACCTGGAGTGTCGCGCAGCGTGTCGAATACGCACTGAACCGCTCGCAGAGTTAATCCCCGATCCGAGGCTAGGAAGGGCAAGAATGCGGTTAGCGCAGTGAGCAGGCAGGTGCGCAACTGCGGCTGGCACGCTGGCGCAGCGTTCAACAAAGCGTCAGTAGCGGCTTTGGCGCCGGCGCGCACCCGATCTGAGGTCGCTGGTTCGACTCCGCCTGAGTCTAGACAGGCTGGTAGGCGGGCTAGCACAGCCTCGCAGTGATTGGCCAAGCCGTCCCACTGCACCACGATTGGACTGCGGGCTACCAGCGGCGCCACAGAGTCTTGACTAGAAAGGGCGGCCGTGTGATTGGAGAGCGACTCGAGCAGGTGGGTGGCGACGGCAACTGGCCAGGCCTGAAGCGTGCAAGTAAAAGGCGCTATCATGGTTGAGATTGACTGCTTGGTCATTGGGTCAATAGCTACCGGGTCATTGGGTCAATACATACCGGGTCATTGGGTCAATAGCTACCGGGTCATTGGGTCAATACCTACCGGGTCATTGGGTCAATACCTACCGGGTCATTGGGTCAATAGCTACCGGGTCATTGGGTCAATAGCTACCTGATCGTTGGGTCAATAGCTACATGATCGTTGGGTCAATAGCTACATGATCGTTGGGTCAATAGCTACATGATCGTTGGGTCAATAGCTACCTAATCGTTGGGTCAATAGCTACCGGGTCATTGGGTCAATAGCTACCTGATCGTTGGGTCAGTAGCTACCTGGTCATTGGGTCAATAGCTACCTGATTGTTGGGTCAGTAGCTACCGGGTCATTGGGTCAGTAGCTACCTGGTCATTGGGTCAATAGCTACCGGGTCATTGGGTCAATAGCTACTGGGTCATTGGGTCAATAGCTACCGGGTCATTGGGTCAATAGCTACTGGGTCATTGGGTCAATAGCTACCGGGTCATTGGGTCAATAGCTACCGGGTCATTGGGTCAATAGCTACCGGGTCATTGGGTCAATAGCTACTGGGTCATTGGGTCAATAGCTACCGGGTCATTGGGTCAATAGCTACTGGGTCATTGGGTCAGTAGCTACTGGGTCATTGGGTCAGTAGCTACTGGGTCATTGGGTCAATAGCTACCGGGTCATTGGGTCAATAGCTACTGGGTAATTGGGTCAGTAGCTACCGGGTCATTGGGTCAGTAGCTACCTGGTCATTGGGTCAATAGCTACCGGGTCATTGGGTCAATAGCTACTGGGTCATTGGGTCAGTAGCTACTGGGTCATTGGGTCAATAGCTACTGGGTAATTGGGTCAATTGCTACCTGGTCATTGGGTCAATAGCTACCGGGTCATTGGGTCAATAGCTACCGGGTCATTCGGTCAATTGCTACCTGGTCATTGGGTCAATAGCTACCGGGTCATTGGGTCAATAGCTACCGGGTCATTGGGTCAATAGGTACTGGGTCATTGGGTCAATTGCTACCTGGTCATTGGGTCAATAGCTACCGGGTCATTGGGTCAATAGCTACCGGGTCATTGGGTCAATAGCTACCGGGTCATTGGGTCAATAGGTACTGGGTCATTGGGTCAATTGCTACCTGGTCATTGGGTCAATAGCTACCGGGTCATTGGGTCAATAGCTACTTGGTCATGATTAAACAGCAACATTTTACAATCGCACAGCTTACCTGAGTGATGGCCTGGAGCGCCTGACAGGCCTCGGATCGCAGGGTAGCAAAAAACTGCACGTAATCCTCGTCACTGTCGAATTGCACCCGACTGTAGCCGCTGCAGGCGTGTCCAGTCTCGGAGGGCAGACCGTAACGCAGCTGGGCCGATCGGCAGCCGTCTAGCAAGGCAGGCAGGCTGGGTTCAACGCGGCCAAGTACGTGTTCGTTTTTCACTACTGCCAGTAGCAGTTTCAGCGCATTAAATACGATTGGCTGCAAAGAGGTGGAAAAAATCTACCTAGCTTGATTATGAAAACAAAAAATACAAAAAGCTGCATGAATTTACCTTCGATGGAAAGTTGATCAAATAGACGAGCAGTTCCAAAATCGAGTCAAACATTGGCGGAATATTTGCCTGCATCAGAATTTATTGGATAAAACGTGCAAAACACTTCCTTATAAATATGTAGATTAACAAAAAAGTTGAACCCATACCGAATCAGTGATCAGCTTAGCAACCAGATGGTGCCCAATGCAGCATACAATTTGGCACAGGCGTTGAGAAAAATTGTCCTCAAAGTTGCCCACATAATCTCGTTTTTGCAGTTCCCTGCAAAATTTTAAATAATATTAGTGTAGAAAAACCACTTTATCTAGAAACTAAAAATGAAAAATCAATCCTTACGTAAGGCATCCCGCAATAGTTGGAAGAATATTAGTGCGGCTAACAAGGTCAACGTAGTCTTTCGGTTCCAGCACTTTCACCTGAAATGATGCAAAACTGATCCGCATTAACCAAAGGGGTGAAACTAGCTACCCAGACAAAAAAGGTCAACTACCTTTTGCTCAAAGAACAGCAGCACAGCTTCGCTAGATTCGTAGCACACATGCGCCAGAGGCAAGAGTTGCACCAGCATCCTAATCAACAGGGCGCCCTCCTGCATCAAGTAGTCAGTTTTCACCCACTCCATAAAGGCAGTCAGGGTGGCCAGAGCCAGTTTGCACAGGCGAAGGATCCCGTCTGCAGCGGTTGAATCAGCGCCGCCTTGCTCAGCCTAGGAATAACAGTCAAGGTGCGATTTTATTCACAACTTAAAGGCGCGCCACATCCGCAAACTCACCATGGCAACGTAGGCTTGAACGTTAGAAACGAGACAATTGTAAACGACGCCAAATATTGAGTCCACATTCTCATTTAGACCGGCCATGATGTCTTTACGACGCTGTTGCGGAACGTTTTGAAATTCGAATACGTCCTCGGAGAGGCGTAAAAACACGGACAAGACTAGGGAGACGTTCTGCTTCTAAAAGAAGAAAAAATAATATTTGTTTGACGAAATTTTCACATCATAAGATCTGCAGGTAAAAAAACTTACACTAAGCTCCAGCATCTCAGGCAGAAACGTTGGCCAATGCTGCGGCCATTCGCGTTTGACTAATTCAACAATCACTTTGCAAAGCGACTCGTGCTTAGACCAATCGGGATTAGCCACTAGAGAGAACACCATCACTTTGAGCTGATGCTTTTTCTCCGGCGGCGTGCGATTCCACACATTGCGCAGGAAACAAAGCAGGCTCTGGAGGCCGAAATTGCGCTGCAAGTCGGTGCTACAAGCAGAGAGCAAGCTGGCTAGCTGGTCAACAGAAATCAGCTGCTGTTGGAAGGCTTCAATTCTCTAAGGAAAGACAAGATTATTGCTGTTAGAGATTCAATTCAAGGTTTTTTTCCCTTCAAATTAGGCTAGTTAAATAGATCTAATGCAACAATTATAGTCTTCAGTACCAACTGTTTGAGATTAGGAATCTCTCAAAAGGTTTAGAAAACCAAGGATTTTAGGATATAAAAATGATATGAAGTCTACTGTTATTGTTACTATTACTATAGGTGACTAGAAGTCAAGCCTATACTCAAACAAAATTTTAACCAATGACTTTTATACAATATTTGATTAGCCTTTCAATTCATAATCAAAGAATAACCCCCTTTTTGCTAAAAAATATTGTATATTTTATGATACATAAAAATACTGAAAATTAGAGTTATATTTAAAGTAGAGTTATAAATTCAAAAAATATAATTTGGTTCCAATTAGGCCTATAACTTCTAAGTTCTTATATTAACTATGTATTAATATTATACTTTATGCATATAATACTTCTTTTTTCTTCTATACAGGCATATATTCAGTTTTCTGCTATGACTTATATGAACTAAAGTAAATTTAGACTTAAAGAAGCTTTAGAAAAGTTTTTTTTCTAGAATTATGGTAGAATATCATACAATATTTACTATCTAATTCATTTTCTTAAATCAATTTATTAAAGAAAAGGGAATATAGATATGAAAACAGATTCTAAAAAAATTATATATGTATATAGTTTTGAATTTATTGTTAGCAACTAGAAATTAATTTTTTTCCTTCACACCTGAAAATATTGAAATTAAGAATAGAAATTCATTCTGTCATTCAAGAGAATTAATATAATAATTGCAATAGTTAATAAGACTAGCTAGCTAGGAAAAAAGCATTAAAATGATCACTAGAGGAGTTACCTCATAAGCTTCAGCTCGATGTTTATTGTCTGGGGCACTGTAAACAGCTTCCAGATAAGCAAATATCAATTCATAATTGCTTTCCATATCATAGCCAAAAAATATAAAGCCTCCACAGTAAAACAGAACAGAACAACAGCAAAGCTCCAATGAGACAGCAATTTAATTTGACAGCAAGTGATGCTTTCTTGCCTTCTGATAAATGTGTATTTGGCAATATTGTCTTTAACAAAACCAAAATTTTTGTTGTGATAGTTAATGTATTAACATCGAATGGCAAAATAAACTTGTTGATGTTGGTATGTAAGCTTGACCCTATAATTTTTTATAAAACGAACGTTATCTCAACCTAGGGTAACCTTCAAATATTAAATAAGTGCAAGTTATCGCTCACAGGTTCATGAAATTCAAAAGTTAACTTGAAAAATTCTGAGCCTTTTACTTACGTCAAACTCATGCAGCCATTGCAATTAATTTTTTAAATTGTAATATCATTGTAATTTATTATTAAATAAGTTCTTTTTTAGTTATACAAATTGTTGTTATAATGTATTGTTATTTAAAATGTTTTGCGCTGCATTTCGCGATCTTGTTAAGCATGTAAAAGAACCGCGGTACTTTAGTCGACTTGACAATATTAATTAATTATAAAATAAATTTGCATTCGGTTCATTTCAAATATTCGACATCCAACAACCAAATATTACATTGGCGACCACGCCAGGACCGAATTATCATGGAGCACCTGAAAAGCAGTCGATTTAGCGATACCTGAGGCTTGTGGGTCGTTTGGTCAAGACTGCAGCTTGCACCAACTTCCTGCCTGCCACATCAGCTTTCGATCTGTCCATTCGAGATGCCATTCGAGAACTCAAGACAATATATCTGTAGCTAATTGTAATTAACTTTACATTTACAGCTGTGATACAAAGTTCTATTCCTTTTTATTTCTCTTTTTTTGTGTTTATACTCTTTGATTAAGATTAATTGATTTTTTGCATTTACAGTGTGTTAGCATTTTTAATTAACTTAATAATGCAATAATGTATCCTCCCAATAATGACTTCATATTCCCTTTTGCCAAAAAAACAACATGTATTTTTCTGCATTTTCAATCAGTATGTAATGTTAAACCTTTATTCTTTACAAACAATGCAATAGACATTTTTATTGTTGAACTCCCAAATATCTTTACCATTATTATACTATTTTTTGATGCAACTTTTATTCTTTAATCTTCCTCAAATATTGAAGGTGACCACCAGCAGTGAATCACATTCCCAATATTGTTTTTGACAACTTATCGAATTTACTTTATTATTTATTTTGCATTAATGTACTTATTCCATTAATGTAATTTTGTTTGTAAGTCCATGGGACTTGTCTTGAGATGGTTTTTTGAGTTTGATCAACTGGTGCTGGTTGGAAATTGAGCATTTCGTTTAAGCTCCAGTCCACACCATGTTGGGGTTTGTAGAATTGCCATGTAAGGCCTTAAGGCCAGATCTGAGACAAAGCTTGTCTTTTGTGCTCTCATTTGTGTACTTAGGTGCTTCAGGCTGACTTTGGTTGTTTGAGCATTTGTGTCAATTTTGATAAGAACCAGCTATTTACATGTATGTCTGCGTTTCTTAATCTCAATTTGCCAATGTGCTCGGGTTTGCTGAGTTAAAAGTACGTTGTGTTTTGTGTGCTTCATGACAACCTTGAGTCCCTTGATCTTTTCTCATTGTACTCTCGGCACGTCAGCACCCTTCCATTATTTTAGTTAATTTAAGTTAAAAATTATTAATTGAAAACCGTCTACATTTACTTTATACCCAATTTTTTTCTACTGTTCTACCGTATGCCTGCACTAACTTTCTACTCATAGTAGTATGCTTTAAATCTTTACTGTAACAATGAGGACATTGTTTTTTTTTCAAGGAGAGGGTAATGTAATATCATTGTAATTTATTATTAAATAAGTTCTTTTTTAGTTATACAAATTGTTGTTATAATGTATTGTTATTTAAAATGTTTTGCGCTGCATTTCGCGATCTTGTTACGCATGTAAAAGAACCGCGGTACTTTAGTCGACTTGACAATATTAATTAATTATAAAATAAATTTGCATTCGGTTCATTTCAAATATTCGACATCCAACAACCAAATATTACAAAATTTAAAATCGAACGTGCACGTGAAGCTGAGGGATTATTTTCTACCGTAGAATTATTTTTCAACATAAATCTGTTAACCTTATAACACATTGATTTGGAAACAAATTTATTTTTGCAAATGATTCACAAACTTTTTTTACAGATTTTGTTATTCTATGCAAATGTTTAGAGTAACGATGGCGCTTTTTTAAAGTAGTACAGATCTAGATATTAAAACTGTTGATTTTACGTATGCATAGCTAGGATTTTTTAATTGACGATCAGCCCTTTTAAGAAGACATAAGAAGTGTTTTAGCTAATTTTACGTGAACAATCAACTTACTTAGCAAAAATGGCACACAAAATATAAATTTTAGAAATCTGGAATGTTCAACACGTGTGTTGCGCCACTTACACTTCAGAGTTCCATCCGTGAAGTAAATTGGCAGTGTACTGATTGAGTGTAATAGAGAATGAACTGCATGTTAAGCAAATATACTTTAGTTGCCTAAATTCTTTATTGTTTGGCCATTTGTCCTTATAAAACTCTGAGCGATTAACTCTCCCACCCATCGTTCGGGATATGACAATAATATTTTTTCAGCATACATAGAAAAATTAAACAAGCATTAATTCTTAACAGAATATCAGCTTAACTTTTATATTTTCGTAACATATTGCCTAAAATTTAAGCTTCTATTACTTAAAAAATTGCAGATAAAAAGGCAGCATACCATATAATGTGTGTGTGCGTGAGTGTGTGTGTGTGTGTGTGTGTAATTACTATATTATTAATTTATATTTATTACTAGTCTCTTCGAAAAAAATCTTTCAGTCAAGCACGTATAACTTTTTATAGGCTAATCTATTGCATAGTCAGAATTTCAGAAAGTTTCTACCAAACTATCGAGTTTGTTATAGCAATCAAAGATGGCTATGGCGAGTAAGATGGCTTGGCAATGCATCAGTTTTAGTGACCCTTGTATCGATTTATAAAGAGGTTTATTTATTTTATCGAACTTCATTCACGTCAGATGGTATTGAGTAGTGCACTATAATCTAATCATTTAATCATTAGTTTTGGCAAAAACGCCAATAGCCTACTTCTGTTACATTGCAACAATGCAGTGAAATCTAGCAGATTATTTTTTAATTGGGCATTATTCCCTCCAAGTTTTATCACAAGTGTCATTTGTCAGGCATGGTAGTTTATAAACGCCACACTCACAAATTTCAGGTAAAAATGTCCGACAATGAAAACTTCTACGACACCAGCCTTCCCAATACAACTCAAACGCATGAAATGTTTTCGCTCGAAGAAATTTCGGCAGCAGTGAATTTTCCGGATAAGATTGAAATTGAGACCACAGGGCTACTAAATAATTCAAAAGACCAAGATGAGAAAAATTCATCTGATAGCAGCAGCACAAATCTGAGTTCACTGTCGTTTCAATCTGAGAAAGCATCAAATTCTGTAAGTAGCAGCAGAGACGAGGCGGAATTCACGAATGATAAATCCAGCCGGCACTCAGCACCAGCCGATGGAATTCTATTAAAGTTCGAAAAGCACTCGAATCCTACTGGCGAAGAGTTCCAGAGTCTTCTACCACCGGAGGCCGACAGTGACGCCGAGGATTGGGCAAATTTTCCCGGCGAGGCTGAAGAAGAAGAAACAGATGACTGCGATAATGCAGCCCAAAAGCCAGCTGAAAATTCTTCTGCCGAGCCAGACAAGCCTTCTGGACAAGAATCGAGCGCTGAGCAAATATTGGATCGAGTAACTAATCCCCTGATCGGCGTGGATGAAGTTAATAACGGCATAAGCAATGCTAATTTCAATGAAACAAGAGATACAGCAACTGAAGAAATTGAAAATAAGTTTTCTGTGGACTCAGTTGATGGTCCCGCTGGAAGAGTTATTCATGGGGTGGGTGAAGAGAATTATGAAAATAAAAAGCAGTTAGAGAATTCTAGTCAGCCGGTGGACACGGTGGATGAAGTTTTCTATGATGAGAAACATATAGATAAGCAAAATCCCGATGAACTTCCTCAGTCAATAGAGGATCCGATTATTGAGTCATCAGACTTACCAGAAGAGCTTAAAGAAACAAAAGAAGAATCTCAAGCTCAAGAAGTACATGGAGTAAAACTGCTTGGTCAAATAGAAGAAGTAAAAATCGCGAAATCGGATAGCAACCGAAAGAGCTCGGTGACAGAATCGTTAGAGGAATTCGAACCAGAATCGGAGGAGAGTGAAAGCAATGATGCTGCGGAGCAAGTTGAGCAGCTGAACGCGTGGCGCAATGTGGAATTCGTTGCAGACGGACTTGATGAAGCCAGTTTAGAAGTCACAGACTCAAAAACAAGGGTTAAAGTCCAGAATAACGTTGAAGAGGATAGCAATTTCGGTAGATCTAATGAACAGGGCGTCACAGAGCCTGCCCCATGTACAGCTGACGTCAAAAAAGCGAATAGTGTTGCAAAATATTCTCATGAGCAAGATTCACAAGAAACTCAGGAAAAAACTGACAAACCCGATGATGCTGAAGAATCGACTCAAGAATCATCGGCAGCAACTAAAGCAGCCGAATGCGAGCAAAGAGGCTCGAGTCGAACCAACAGACAGCGGCATCGGAGCACAATAGCGTCCGACCATTCAGAGAGTAGGGATCGTCAGCTAAGAGAGGCGCGCCAGGCGTACGAGAAATGCTCGGCGGAGCTGCGGCAGGCCTGGCAGAGCTACGTCGCCAGACTGCGCGAGCTGCGCCGAGACGACGCCGACGCAGCCGGCGGGTCGGTAAGACAGCGGCCGGCGCGCTCAGTCGAGGAGCAGCACTGGCTGTCGCCTGGTGAGTCCGATTCAGCCGCCGAGGTGCGCGCTTGGCTACTCAATAAGCAGCGCGTGGAACGGCTGAGGCGTCAGCGAGACGGCGAGCAGCGCTGTCGGGAGCAGCGAGAGCGGCTGAACGTCGAGACGTTGCTGAACGAGCGTCGCCGAGCCGCTCAAGCCGCCTACTGTGGCTGGCTGCGCCGGAAGAAGCGACAGGCCCCGTCGGTGGTTCCGGCGGATACGGCAGGCGAGGAGCCGGAAGATCCGCACAGCCAGCTGTTCGACCTGCTATCGGCGCGTGCCGGGCATCCGCCTCGATCGGCCGGATCCAATTCGGCGTCGTCCAAGAGCAATCAGCCGGTGCACAACTCCGTATTCCGGCGCCCAATGTCGTCCTTGGCTGTTGTTGCGCGCCGTCGCGACGCCGCTCGGGCTTCTGCAGATTCGCCGCGAATCGTCTTGGCGGGCCGTCGGATTGACGCGCCTGCTGTGACGGCCGAAGCAGTCGGCGAAAGCTTGAAATCCAACTCAAAAAAGCAGCGGCGCAAGCAATCATCGAGCAATACGCAGCAGCCGCAGCAGAGTCGACGGGCGCCACGCATCTACTCCAGCAATACTGATGAAGCGTCATCGGAGTCTGGAGCACTGCACATTGACCAGCTGTCGACAGAATAAATCATATTTTTTAAATTATCTGCGTTAGTATTTTATTATTTCTTTGACACAGAATCCTGAATTTGCTACTAACAGTAGTTCACTTTTAAGAACACTTAAGTTCTACACAGATCAAGAAGAGAATCGAATTATGCTTTTTTATTATGCTTCCTCTCTTAAATAGCTTTTAAATTTCCGATTTTCCATGCCTATTACACTGGTGAGCATTCAGGCTCATCTTAGTGGCCAAAATCTTTCGATTTTTTAAGTGCGTTCAAACGAACTTGGTTTGCCCCAACCATCCTTACTTATCAAGTGAAAGTACGTTAACCTTTAATGTCCTACCATATTTCTTTAATTCTAAGCTAACTGCAAAATAATTAATTGGTTAACAAAGAATCATTTAAATGCCATAATTTTTTTAAAATCCTAAATGATAATGAAACTTTAGTTACAGTTTAAGCTGATGTAAATGATCTAACTTTACAAAATGATTTTAAGGTGCTTGTATTTAATTAGATGTGTGATATTTTAGTTTGCTTAACAAATAAATTTCTTGATATATTAATTCTATTGATACATTTCTGTCCGAATTGATAAATTGACTGCATTTAAATCCTAATTGCTTATAAGTTAATCTACTAACCTTCCGACGGCACCCTAATCCAAGGTACTTAAGTTTCTGTGAAAGTTTCTAGGTTTCTATAGTGATTCCGTGACCTAAAGGTGGGGACATCGAATGTTACGTAAATTCGGAGGCAACGCTTCCCCTTGGGCTCTGAATAACTGTCTATTAATTTGTCAAAAGTACGAAATATTTCACAAAAAGTGTCCCTAGATTGTCAAAATAGCAGAAATTCTCCACGAAAAGTAAAAATACGTTCACTGCTTGGTATATAACGCCAAAAAAACTAAACACATTCAACAATAGTTTTATTGCCAGGGCTACAAAGACGCGCGGAGGCCATTTGGTGACCTCTGTCAGACCTAATCTACATCGATTTTTTTATTTCTGTTATTCTGCTCCGGTGGCTTTTTTGAATCGTTTGAGAATATCGGGAGACCGAGCTGGTTAAACGTATGGGGCGAGTAAATAAAGAGCAACATCGAGTTGAAGCTGACTGCCGTAGCAGATCGGGCACAAGGTAATGGATTAAGCGGTCATCTAGAATGTTGGATTCAGTTCCAGATAGCATCTGATGCTCCTCTCTTCATCAAAGCTGACCGGGACTCAGTGACCATGGCCATGGCCGGCCTCCTCCTCCAGCCGCTTTCTCAGCCGGAAGATCATCGAATCAGCGTTGGCCCGGGCGTTGTCGCGGTTCAAACGCTCCAGCTGGTTCATCAGCCGGTCGAAGTCGCCGCCGCGACGCTGCTGACGATGCGGGCGATGCTGGTTAGCCAGCATCCGCTTGACCATGAACAGTTTGTAAAAGTCGTCCTCGCCGGGACCTCCGCCGCCAGCCGCTGGTGAGCGGCGCTCGACCTGATGCTGTGGCTCAACGACTGGACCGGCGGAGCAGGCGGCGATCAGCAGGCAGAAGACGGCGAAGACGCCGGCCATCAAGGGTAGGGTGGAGGCTCCTCGGCAGATTGGCATGACGGCCGTCTCTAGCAAGGTAGTTGACCGTGGTAAGAACCCATGCATACAGGAGTAGAAACTCGAAGACATTATTGAAAGCACTCACCAAATTCGTATAATTCGCGATGCTACTTCAAATCTGTGTTGAGCTCCTCCTGAAGCGGGACGCTTAAGCCAACAGTGAAAGGTGTAGAAAAATTAATCTACTCGTTAGACAAGATCTTTTATAGCAGCGGCTCCGCTCTAGGCTTGCATATGGAATTAGCTTTCAGCCTCCAATGACAACGCTGTGCTGCCTATCCTATTGAGCGAGCCAATTGACTCTGAGAGAACCAACTACTGTAGCAGGTCTTTTGATTGAAAAATGTAGCGTGTTGAGCGGCAGAGAAAAAAACGGGATAGAAAGCAGAGAAAAGGCTCACTTGCAGTTTCCGTCAATACACTCGTCGGGGTACCGCATGGAAAGGCAAAGCGGATATTTATCCTACCCTAATTTGGTTGTCGAAAAAAGTTCCTAACATTTCTCAACTTTTCACACTTCAAAGAAAACTTGCCTTATTAGCAGAGAAAGTTAACATCAATGTTTAACTGATGTCTACTAGCAAACAGTTTATGTTTTTACAAGTTGGGACCCTCTTTACTGTGTGCTTTTTGAATGCTAAAACATTGTGAATTTGGTAAACATTTGTTTAAAATAAAAAAGGAGACGTGAATTCTAGGAAAACTTCTTGTCTCGTACACTGAACGGTTCACGAGATAACAGGCGAAGCTGATATATTTCGGATAAAGTCAGTTCTGAACCCTCGAGGCGCAATGAGTGACCTCCTCGATGAAGGCACAGAAGTTGTACGAAATTCATCATTAAATATTGAAATTTGTTTGGCAAGCTAGCTAAGCTTGCCGGCTGATTAGAGCGAGCTCAAGGCATTTGCAGCGTGTCTGGTTCTGCTCAGCTAATGATTAATGAAGCAACTTAGCCTCTCCCCTGACGGATTAAAATACGGTCCAACACTGTCGAAGCTTAAGGCCACTTACGGGATGTTACAACACAAAATTGATAGATTAAACGAGCAACATCGCGAGCAGCATTCGGACTATCCCCTGACGGATACAGAAAAACTGTTCATTGATTATGGAAGCAGCTTTTAATCTAGTAGATACTTGGCATTACTACGGCCTTATCTTCTGGAATGCCACCCGCGGCTAGGGGGGGGGGCTTACATGTACATGACAGATTATCCAGTCAATATCTTCAGAACGAAGTTAATTAAGCTTGTTCTGCTTTCTATTTTATCAGTTTTAAAAAGCCGGAGCTTTTCGTATCGACATTCTAGCAATCGCAAAGGTCATTTTGAGGTTATCGAATTATTTTATACTAAAATGCAAAATTATTCTATAATTTAATGACCTCAAATCATGATTAATCAAAGGAAGCAAAAATGTTTTTTACTGAATTAGATATTGAAGCAGATAATCACAAATTAAACAAAATTGCTCTTTTTTAGCACTTCAATATCTGTCTGTCTGTGTTTCTGTCTGTCTGTCTGTCTGTCTGTCTGTCTGTCTGTCTGTCTGTCTGTCTGTCTGTCTGTCTGTCTGTCTCTCTATCTGTCTGTCTGTGTGTCTGTCTGTCTGTCTCTCTATCTGTCTGTCTGTCTGTCCGTCTGTCTGTCGGTTTGTCTGTCTGTCTGTCTGTCTGTCTGTCTGTCTGTCTGTGAGTCTGTCTGTCTGTCTGTCTGTCTGTCTGTCTGTCTGTGAGTCTGTCTGTCTGTCTGTCTGTCTGTCTGTCTCTCTATCTGTCTGTCTGTGTGTCTGTCTGTCTGTCTCTCTATCTGTCTGTCTGTCTGTCCGTGTGTCTGTCGGTTTGTCTGTCTGTCTGTCTGTCTGTCTGTCTGTCGGTCTGTCTGTCTGTCTGTCTGTCTGTCTGTCTGTCTGTCTGTCTGTCTGTGAGTCTGTCTGTCTGTCTGTCTGTCTGTCTGTCTGTCTGCGAGTCTGTCCGTCTGTCTGTCGGTTTGTCTGTCTGTCTGTCTGTCTGTCTGTCTGTCTGTCTGTGAGTCTGTCTGTCTGTCTGTCTGTCTGTCTGTCTGTCTGTGAGTCTGTCTGTCTGTCTGTCTGTCTGTCTGTCTCTCTATCTGTCTGTCTGTGTGTCTGTCTGTCTGTCTCTCTATCTGTCTGTCTGTCTGTCCGTCTGTCTGTCGGTTTGTCTGTCTGTCTGTCTGTCTGTCTGTCTGTCGGTTTGTCTGTCTGTCTGTCTGTCTGTCTGTGAGTCTGTCTGTCTGTCTGTCTGTCTGTCTGTCTGTCTGTCTGTCTGTCTGTCTGTCTGTCTGTCTGTCTGTGAGTCTGTCTGTCTGTCTGTCTGTCTGCGAGTCTGTCTGTCTGTCTGTCTTTCTGCCTGTCCGTCCGTCCGTCTGTCTATGACCATCTATTTCAGACTGCCGAGTCCGAATCTGCACCTCAGGGGCCAGAAGTCCAACTGGTGTGCATTTGTCTGTTGCACTTATCTGACGCAGGGAACGGGAGGCGAATTCTGACTTCGACGAAACTTAAGCTCGAAACTCGGCGCCGTTTCCCGCCATTCCCTTGAGCGCCCCGCTGGAATTAGGGAACGGCGGGTGGCGGAAATGACAGTCAGTTGGCCTCACAGCGAATAGGGATCATTATAGAATTTTGGAGTTTGCTAAGAAGTAGCTATTCTTGGAAAGAAAGTCACGTCCCAAGCTAAAGCAGCTGATGAGGCGTGAAATCTATTTATGCGTGAGGCTGGGACTACGGTGGGACTTACTTAAGAATCTGTGGATTCTCAATAGGAAGCAACTAACTGAGTTATGCTGGTTCGCACAAAGTGTTAGCCTAATTCAGAATGCATAGGGCTAGCAAAATTTAATTTTGCCATTATTTTCGGTCATTTTCTAGCTAGCCGTATAGGGAAACATCAACAAGATGTTTAGTTAAGATGAGACTATTTAGTGCAATGTACTATACTCTAACTGTGTACTTATTAATGCTGAGGAAGGTGTCTTGATCGTTTTGTACTTATAAATATACGAGCTAACACGGGGTACCAGCTTACCTAATTAGTGTTCGTAACGTCATAAAAAGCTAACGGAAAGTTAATTAGCAACCTACATTAGAATTTCACTCGAGTACATTCAAGACACAACACAATTACTGATTTTCAAACAGTTAAAACTATCATTAGTGAGCAAATCCATCTGGCATATCCTTTGCAGATTTAAAATAAACAAATCAATAAGAATATACGCACTTTTAAAAAAAACTTTAAAAAGGCCACAATGAGCGCATATCCCATGCCGGGTGCAAGAGATTTGCTAATTAAAATATTTAAGGCAATTCTAAGCCAAGTATTGATAGTTTGACTCAGATAAAATACAAGAGCAAACAAAAACTAACAATTTGACCACCTACAAAGTCACATTTAAATATGAGAAGACTGACTGGCATGGCGTGTAAGAGATTCCCCCCCCCCCAAGGTTGCTAGTTTAATCCCTTGTCCTTGCAGATCCCATGAAAAAGTACAATTGAATCTTATCCCGACGCCGGCGATTCGAAGCCTGTCATGACGCTGCGCGCACCCACCCCCCTCCCCGCCTCGGCCGAGCGTCAACAACGATGATGATGATGCTGAAGGCACACTATAGACTGCCAGTCACAGAGTGCGTGACAGCTAAGATTATACCCTGGCCAGGCAAATTATATGTAGCTCATCTCTTAGTTGCTTCCTGCGAGCCTTTTCTCGTACAACGAAATGCGAATTGACACACCAAAGGTGACAGATCGATGATCGATGATCACATTATGAGCATCGTCTGCTAACTGCGAGTCCACCAGGAAAGAAATCAATTTTTGATCAATTTACGAGTATATTGACCAAAGATACGAAGGCTGATTAAGAAGTCATCAATAAAATACCTCAAAAGATTTTATTGGTTCAAATTAACTTGCGTATAGCTTCCCATGCTATTGTTATAGTTCTTAAGTGTCTGTAACTTTAACGATCTCAAAAATCAGTTCCGCGATACGCAACACTGCAGTAGTCAAGGCAAAACTGAATTGCAATGTGTCAATTAAAATTTACTTGCACCTCGGGGACCGGATTTACAGTAGGCTGTTACATTCGTTGAGCCAGTAAGACGCAGGAGTACAATGAATCAATCAGAATTCTTGCAGTCTCACTCTTTAAAGCTAACTACAAGGATAGCCAATTAAGGCTGACAGCCATGTCTTAACTAATTTACAGTTAAGCGCTTTACCCAGACTTCAAGTGCCCCAACTGAAAGAGATTCACCTTAGAGCACAGGAATTTTATGATCTTAACTTCCTTCCTTTCAACCTTTCAACAGAGCATTTCCATTATTCCATTAAAAAATACATTTTAAAGATTCAATTACACTAAGGCCATAAAAATCAACTATAATCAATTAATTTTACGTACTTTCTAACATATATTTGATTTACTCGTGTTTAGACACAAATAAAAAAAATTACTTATAAAAAACACGCATAGATCCATGCATAAAGCAAGCAAACACAACAATGCAAATAGAACGCATTAGGAATAAGTAGTTATGTAGTTATTCTACAGTTAACTGGCTGCCACAAATATTGAAATGAAGTAACTCGATATATATCCCTACCCCATAATGCTATATTACGTAGATACTTATGCATACGAACGTGTACTATTAATAATTAATAAACTTACAAGGTATTAGTCGCTATAATAATAATCATACACAAAATGCGCATTCAAAAAGCTAGCATTTTTACAAAGCAATGATTTAACTGAGAGCTAATTCAGTTTTAACTATTGCCTGATAGGAATGCCCGCTTTTCAATTTAAATCAATGGGAGGTCTGAGGGTTCAGCTGAGGTTCTAATTCTAAGGATGGCAGCCCAAACTCGGGGATCTGGATAAGTTAGCGCCAGTGGTTACCATTGGGGATCCAGTCTAGAGAACGACTAAATTATGCTTAATTAGCTAGCTGCTGCCGTTATCCCCGTTACCATGGGCAACAGAGTTTTCCCCAGACAATTGTCTACCAGCTCCGCTATCTGAACTACAAGTTGCTGACTCGACCTGACAATTGGCAACTGTGGCTGCCGATTTTGCACTGCCATTCTCGTCGTTAGCAGGTCCAGCGCTGGCATTTTCGGTTGCATTTGGCGGCGTTTCTAGCGGCTGCGAAATGGGCGGCTTCTGCTGCTGCTGCAACAGTCGGGGCACGGTCTTCTCTGGGGCGGTGGCAGCCCGGCCCACACGCAGCAGTTGACCGCCGAGATCAAACAGCTTCATGTTCTTCATAGCGTCCGCCGCCTCTTGGGCCTGAAATGGCCGCGTAGTTCATCTTACAGGCATACTGCTTACTGGCTTACTGGTAGTAGCAAAAAAAGAAAGTAGAAAATTATATCTTCTAGACTCTGAATGACTGAGTTATTAGATCTCTAAATGACTGATTTATTGATTCGCTGAATGACTGAGTTATTGATTCTCGGAATGACTGAGTTATTGATTCTCTGAATGACTGAGTTATTGATTCTCTGAATGACTGATTTATTGATTCGCTGAATGACTGAGTTATTGATTCTCTGAATGACTGAGTTATTGATTCTCTGAATGACTGAGTTATTGATTCTCTGAATGACTGAGTTATTGATTCTCTGAATAACTGAGTTATTGATTCTCTGAATGACTGAGTTATTGATTCTCTGAATGACTGAGTTATTGATTCTCTGAATGACTGAGTTATTGATTCTCTGAATGACTGAGTTATTGATTCTCTGAATGACTGAGTTATTGATTCTCTGAATAACTGAGTTATTGATTCTAAGAATGTACTTCCTATAAGTAGCTCTATTAATGACTCACTAATTTTTATTTGAATGAATCAGTTGTCTGATATAAAATAATAAAGTGGATTGCTTCTGTAAAGGACTTAGCGATTTTATGAGTTTCATGATCCAGTAATCTAATAAGCTCCTAGTCCAACAGCACTGTCACACTCAGATTCAGCAATGTCCAGCACTAACCGTCTCGTACTGAATGTAGCCAAAGCCCCTGTGCTTGACCCCGGGAGCCGCCTCAGCCTCCGAGGCCGGCACAGGGGCCAAGGCGCACTCCATTACGGTGCCGAGGGCTTCAAACACCAGGCGGAGGTCGGCTTCGCTCAGGTCCCGTCGGACGTTGGCCACGTAGAGCCAATTGTGCAAATTGGCCTCCTTGATCATCTCGTCAATAACCTGCGACGCGTCTGTGACGTTGTTTGGCCGGCTAACCCGGATGCTGCGGGAGCCCAGGGGCGCGGCGTTCATGCTCATGATGGCCATGGCGGCGGCCTCGGGCAACTCGTATTCAACAAATGCGAATCCTTTGTGCTTGGTCTTTGTCGCGTCCCAGCCCATTTCAACGGCTTTGACCGGCCCGTAGGGCGAGAACGCGGCCCGAACGCCGTCCTCGTCAACGTCGTAGCCGATATTGCCGACGTAGATTCGGCAAAGCATCGATACGGGCTGCCTGACCGGCTTGGCCGCCGGCTGCTGCGTCTGCGCCGGCTGCTGCTGCATCTGCAGCGTGGCCTGCTCGGGTGTTGTTTATTTTGTATGATTAACAATTCAGTTCTGATCAAAGTAATGCTTATCTATTAATCTATATATCTATCTAGGTATCTACCTATTGATCTATCAACCTATTTATATATCTATCTATCTAAAACTGTCTTTCAACAAACTGACCAACCGACTGACTGACTGACTGACTGACTGACTGACTGACTGAGTGAGTGAGTGAGTGAGTGAGTGAGTGAGTGACTGACTGACTGACTCTTTTATCTATCTATCTATCTATCTATCTATCTATCTATCTATCTATCTATCTATCTATCTATCTATCTATCTATCTATTTATCTACCTATCTATCTGATCTATCTATCTATCTATCTATCTATCTATCTATCTATCTATCTATCTATCTATCTATTTATCTACCTATCTATCTGATCTATCTATCTATCTATCTATCTATCTATCTATCTATCTATCTATCTATTTATCTACCTATCTATCTGATCTATCTATTGATCGATCAATCGATCTAGCTATCTATTTTACTATTGATCTATCCACAAATCCAATAAATTCCCTGATTAAAGCACCTGTTTAGCGATGACGGATCGGATATTCAACTCTGTGACAAAGCGCTTGGCTGTGTCGAGCTTAGCGCGCTGCTCCAAGCTAGTAAACGCCGGTACATAGCAAAACGGAAGCTGTTGAGCAGCAGCTGCGGCTGCAGCAGCGGCAGCCGCTGGAGGGACAACTTTGCCATAGCCGCAGCCGCGACAGAGTTCGCCGACCTGTTCCCAATTGCTGCAGCCAGTGGTGCCACTGTTGCTATTGTTGCTGCTGCTGTTGGCTGCTGTCATGTCATTTATTGGTCCAATGGACACTGTAAGAATTCAAAAGACTGATTGTCATTTAATTCTACTTTTTAATAGGGAATCTTGGGCTTCATCAAATTTTATACCATGCTTTAGATAGCCCACAACAAATGGTACCTTAATCCTTTATACAATTAGGTATGTCACATTGTTGGCTCATTTTTATTAATAGAAACTCTAGAGAGCATAAAGCTAATAAAAAGTTTTTTTTGAAAAGAAACCATTTTTTTAATTTATTTTCATTTATATCTTCATATAGAAAATTTTGCTTGTATCCACATGAAAAATGCCAATCCAAAATAATTAGCATCTAGGACTAATTACTTTGTATCCTATTTACATGCCTGCACATTCTAAATTTCTAAATGCAGTCCTGTATAGTATATGCCAAAAGTGGTAATATATACCAAAAATTCTAGTATGAATCACTATATGATCCTAAAAATTGAAATATTGACTTTGACGATATTGTTTTACTTTTGGCCTTAATTAAATCTTTACTTTTAGCTTTACTATATAAATATGGGCGCCAGTCGTTTCATCTGCTGCCAAGTCGTCTGCTCAACAGACAAAGTGGTTTTTTAGTATTTAAGACTTCGTCTGCTGACCTTAACCAATAGGAGCAAGCCGAATATATTAGCTAATTTTATTATTTAAGAGCCATGGGATTCTAAATATCAATCTTCAGAAATTGAATGGTGTAATGATGGCATGAAGTCCAGACCAGGCCAGGCGCACCAGTGCATCTGTCATCTGTCGAAATCCACAATATATGCGAATGTCACTTATAGAGCCTAACAGCCATTATTTAACAGATAAAAATCCATGCTTTTGTCTGCCTAAAAACAATCCCTCTCGACCCATTTCATTCTAGTTCAGTTCACTCCTATTGGCTGCATGGCAGACAAAAAGGTTTGCAACTTTGTCTGCCCAGCAGACAAAAAGGTAGCAGACGAAATAGCTGGAAACCTATAAATATATATGGTAATGATTAAAAATATGTAGCTTTTTCAATATTATTTACTATAGGCCTAATACTAATAGTCTAGCATAATTTTTTATTTGTATTTAGGTATATATAACTTTACATAACATTACAAAATAAATTAAGTATTATTCATAAATAGGTTACTACATAATTATCAATATATAGGCTTAATTAGGCCTATTGCTTAAATCTATTTTTTAAGCAAAATAATATATAACAAGGACTATATAAAAGTTAGAATAATTTAAAAATAAAAAAATGGAAAAGCTGAAGGCAAAGCCAATTCTAAAAATCAATAGGCCTAAAAATATTAGAGAAATTAGGAATGAAAAAAACATTAGATGCAAAATTTTAAAATCAAATACATTATTTAATGTGAATGAAAAAATTTGCTACTATTTTACATTTAGCTAATTTATTTACTATTTACAGATTTTATTGTTGAAATTCAATCTAATTCTAACGTTCAAGGAAAATTTACTGACTGTTTTTCAAAACTTTTGGTCATATATTATTTTACAAAAAGCAACTCACAGGAGTTCATATAACGTTATGCAGACAATTTTGTATCTACTCCAGTGAGATTGAAGCAATTCTACTAGCTAATAATATGGTCTAGCAGGAACGTAGCTAGCGCTAGGCCTACCTGGGGTTACAAATGCCAGTATGGCAGTAAGTATTATATTTATACTACTTCTTATTCTTACCTTCGCAGGGATGGCATTGGTATGGACTTAACCTAGGAAACCTTAAGTAGATTATTTTTTACTTTGATTTGCTAACTTTAGGTTAACTTATTAAGGTGGCAATGTGCCCTTGACTAAACGGGATGCATTGCTGAACGGAACGGAATGGATTCACTGTGTGTATTTCCTAGAAACCAATTCGCCATCCAATAGAATACCGGAATGTCTAGCCTGTCTTCACCACCAGAGTACCACCACATTGATACCTTCGTTGGGCTGGCGGGTCACTGGTGCATTGGAGGATCTTCACCAACGCTGAGTACTTTCCCGGATTGACGCTTTCTGTTCGATAAGGCAATCTTGTACCTCGAGGCCCCGCCAGATCACCAATTTAGAATGAAGGTTCGGATGATTCGGAGCTCGAGACCGTCCTGCCAAAAATGCCGAGACCCAGACGCTGAGATACACGCTCGAGCTACTAGCAGCACGCTAGCATGCTGCGAGCCGCCATTAAGATAAGCATCGAAAGAATTTTTTACGGTACTCTATCACCACGCTGACCGAATCGGTCCTTAGAGAGTCACTGCGCTGTCGACAACTAGAGCTGGTAGGCTATGCTCATCTGAGAAAAGTCGTACTACTTGGAGCTGGTGCAGTATGCCGCGATGATCAAGCCGCGGTGGCATGATCATCGGCGCGAGCGAAATCGATAAGGTCGGCAATGTCTGAATCTTGCTGGTGGCACCAGGGACCATGTGGTTCACTGTCATGGAGTCCTAGATGCACGGCCTGGCATCTCACGAGAGAAGAATTGAACTCCCGACACTTAAATATGATTTAATAATAATGTAAGACATCTAAATAAGCATCTGAAATGACCTTATGTCGAGAAATAAAAGCCAGAAAAACAGAAATCATCAACACCAGAATTTCATAAAGTATCTCGATCTATAATGCAGCAGAAAATCCAAATACTTTTTAAATACGCATTTATTACGATTGTCATAGTCTAAACAACTTTCTCACTAATAGGACGTACGATTTAATGCAAATAAACCGTTGTTGCAAAAATTTCCGCGTTAAAGGAGTGCATCTTTTTAACTCCAGTTATGGATTCGAATAAACAAAATTCTATGGACGAGTTCCACTCTCGATGAGCATCTACATGTTTAACATCCACTCTCAAGACTTTATTGACGGATCAAACATCCGCTGCTCAATATAGAGCAGCAATATTTCTTCTGGCAAAATTGGTATCCTCCGAAGTGTAGGCCATGCGAAAATTCTGCCTGGTCACCAGTTGCTCATCGACAATAGGCAAGTAATTCTTATAGCGCACAACTACTTCGCTGACTAAGGAGATGGCCTCGAGCCACAGGTTTGGCTTGATACTGACAAGAACCGAAGTTTGCAAGCCCCAAGCTGGTAGTTCGTTGAATTCCAGCAGATAGACTCTTAGCTGCTCATCAACAAGCATATCGACTCCGAGAATACGAAAAGTGCAACTGGAACAGTTTCTATCGTCCATGTGAATGCGATAAACAGTTGCGATGTAGCCTAATATGGCGCCAACCTTCGGATACAGAATGTTCTTAGCCCAGTCCTTTTGAGTAGTCCGGCGCCTCTTGTTGAGATAGTCGTTCAGCTCGTCTGGATACCAAGTTGTCACCTCTTTCAAACGGCGAAACGTGTCCACTTGTTTCGCCTGGATGCTCTGATTCGTCAGGTGCACAGCAATGTCCGTGTGATCGGGATCGTATGGCGCAGAGCAGAGCCGGATGAAGCCCGGGTGATGGAATGCGAAATAGCCGGACTGTTTGGGCCTGGCAGCGGTGTCGTCGCCTCGTTTCGGATTGACAACCAGCATGTAGACGCGCATGTCGAATTTGCGTTTATCAATTAACAGTGGCCGCTCAATGTATTGCTGCAGAATCACCTGGGATCGAAGCATGTTGGTGAACTCGCTGGATAGAAGAAAATTGAGCAGGTCTTCCTGGACGTGATCGCTGCGAATGCGCACTAACTGCATGTGTTCGCCCATGCTGCCGCTGCAAAGGAGTCAAATTAAGCGATTATGTGTCGACACAGAATGAGGCATGTATGGCGAGCCTTCGTCTTAAATATGAATGACAGAGTTTACATGCATGCAAAAGTTTTATTACTCAAATTCTCACCGAGCAGGTTTTGCCAAGTACACTCCAGGCCGCTTGGCTGAAATAGGATAGGAAAGCATGGCAGTAATTTGCTATTTGCGTTTCGCACTTTACGGCCGTAGTTTAGTTAAACTAGTGGCCCAGATAACAATCAAAAGTTGATTGAAAGTTTAGACTTTCGACTTTGAAATTTAAGTTATAAGTTAATGATTTCAGGCATTGTTCTCAGATTACTATTGCTACTTGTACTTTCCCTGAATTTGTAAACAACAACAAGCATATGATATTTAAACAAGGTTGCAGACCTCCATCGATAAGTTTTCCACCGAAAGCAAGAAAAGTATTATTAAAAGAGTACAATGTCTAGAAAATGGAGGACAGTGGAAAAAGCTTGGCTTCTAAGCTAATCCCAATGACACCTTAAGTAGAAGGACGGGACACTTCGTTTCTTGGAAAGTTTTTAGAGTCCAATTTTCGCGAAAAAAATACACTACGGAGATAGGAAATTCGCAGTTTTTCGACATAAAATTAAAGATTGCGCTCGATTGGAAGCAGATGCAAAACTCATCTTTTGATATGTGGTTCCTGCCTTCTTACTCTATCGAAGTACGTACGTCTTAATTTGTGAAAAATTGATCTTCCTATTATTTTATTGATATTAGTTCACTTTCGTAAAAAACTACTAAATGACAAATAGCCAATCCAGAGAGAATCAGACATTGACATGTGACCGGACCAGCAAAATTATCCAAAAAGCTGATTGATAGAAATGTTCTTTGAATAAAACAGACTTGGTTACAAGAGGATCAGAACCTGCGCAGCATGTAAAATACCAATTTAATTGAAATTGTAATTTTGGACAAATGTTTAACAAGGGAAATAATTTAAAGATTAATATTTCACAAATAAGGACACACATAGTTCGATAGAGTAAGAAGGCAGGAACCATATATCAAAAGATGAGATTTGTATCTGCTTCCAATCGTGTGCATTCTTTAATTTTATGTCGAAAAACAGCAAATTTCCTATCTCCGTAGTGTATTTTTTCGCGAAGATTAGACTCTAAAAACTTTCCAAGAAAGGAAGTGTCCCGTCCTTCTACTTAAGGTGTCCTTGGCTAAACCATCAGAACACCACGTTACAAAAAACCCCAAAAACTCTACTACAGCTCAAAACAGGAATTTCTTGATACCCACGAATAATCGGAGCTCCTACTACGCGGGCATCCTTCAACTGTAGTAATAAGCAATACAATCGATTTGTTGAGCATCAGCAATACGCATACGTCGTATCTGTAACCCGTTTAATTAGGAATTTTAAGTCGAACTTTCTCAGTCTTTTCTCGAGTAATTTAATTTAAGTACTTAAGACAATCCAAAAAAACTCGTGTAGCCACATTAGACATTCATTTCTAAGATTTTTTTACAAAAAACTGAATGGCCTCAGTGATTGTAGTTTTCCATGTTTGCATAGCAACGCAAAAAAGCAATTTTTTGTTAAACTCCTCACCCAAGTCTTCCTCTAGGGTTGGACTGTTTAGATTAATGGTGGCCGGTATGAACTCCTGCGGCGTGAACGGGTCACCGGAGCCTGTTAGAAAGCTTACGTGATGCTTTTGCATACGCTGATCGGCTAGGCGAAGAGACTGTACTAGCTGCCACTTGCTGCACATGCTGTACATCCGGCTGACGAATGGTTTCATAATCAGATAGGCAGGACCGCCTGTTTGGTGAATTTTTTAATTTGGTACCGGAGTTATTTGGCGAAAACCCTCCTTAATTAAACGGGGAACTTTAAACATCCAGAAGAGGTAGATGGGTTCCAACAGAAAAATCAGTGACTCAAGCACAGAACTTACTAGGTAGCTCTGTTTCCTTAGAAAGGAGCAAGGCCCAGTTGAGCTTGCTCTCCTTAGGCACAATGTAGTCTGCCATGGTCTCGTCAACTTTAGTAAAGCCCAGGCTTTCAATGGTTCGACACAGTCTATAATGGGGAAATTGTGCGTATATCTCGCGATGATGTGACAAAGTTTCTCAAATGGGATGTAAATATTGCAATAAATATAATAAGTACGAAAGTCATGTACCTCGTAGCGTTAGTTCGCAACTTTACCCGATCCATGCTGGCCGCCTGAATTGAATAGCCAATGCTGTCAGTGTACATCTGCTTAAACAGGGCGCTCTTCTCCTCCAGTTGGTACGGGGCCGACAAAATTGGCTGCCGGGAGCCGCTGGGAGCTGAGTCCTCACTGAGAGACGACTCGCTCACTGACTTGTTCTTGGCTAAGCTGCTGCTATTGTTTTTGTTGCCGATGGGAGCCAAGTTTTTTCGGGACATTTTATCGATTTCCGATGTTTGTTTGATTTTTACCACTCCTACTGCGATTTTCGTATCGCAATAATAGATGGGGTTATCTGCTTTATAATTATCTCAACCAGGGACTTCAGCGATAATTACCATAGAAAAAAGGGACGCGAAAAAATGTTGGGGCCACACATGTATCGGTTGGGTTTCGGCTTTGTCGTTTTACCGACGCGGCCTCAGAGCGCCGATCTTATTGCCTGCCTATATCGACAACTCTGGCCTCCCATTCCCGATCTCGAGGTCAGCCCCAGGGGTAGCATGATAGATGTGGCGAGCGGCTAGGTCCTATGCTAGGAGAAGACAGCGAGAGACAGACACGGAGATAAAGAAAGGTAGAGAGCCGCCAGCCCCAGAGGGAAGCTGACAGCCCCGCCGCCACCAACTTGTGTGGACTGCATCACCAGACAGCCCTGTCGAAACCAAGTTCCCGACTAATTGAGGCCTGATTTCCACCTACAACTAGTGTCTTTTAGCTGTCAATCTCGAAGTCATAGCCGACTAAGGGACACTGCAGGGACTAGATCGCATGACCAAGGCAGGCTCAGAGAGGACTTTTGCAGGGGGTTCTTGCATGGATCGGATTATGTGGACTCGGAAATGCACTATTATATTACTAAGAGGAGTGGATAGGGAATATCCCAGCTTTTAGCCTCGACGCTTCAACTAACTGCCGCAAAGCGCTGAAATGACCTAATTAGCCTCTTCCGAAAGCGGGCCCTAACTATTCTAACGATTACATTAAGTTACATTAATAATTTGGCTGCCGCGCCGCCTCGAACTGCACTAAAGTACAGCCGAAGCTGAGTCCTCAATCTGGACTCTGATTGCATGAATTACTGACTGACTGACTGCATGACTGGTCCGCCTTTGGTCCACCATGACCGGCGCCAACTAATTTAGCTGCTCATCTGAGCCAGCATGGCGAGTAAATAAAGAGTCAAAAAGAGTATAAAAACTGAATTATTTAGCTTTCACACCTAATCACTTTCAATGCCTATGATGATCAGAGCAATGAATTACTTTAGCGATATATTATGACTACTTAATATTTACTGTCCCAAATCAGCACAAAATAAGCAATGAGAAAAATGCGCCAATTCCTATTAGGCTGCTAAGACAGGGGACCGATCTAGAATACTCGTACACCCGATTAGGCAAGATCAAGTGACCTCTCACCAGACCAATCAGATTACTACACTTTAGACCGTCTCGAACTCCACAGTGACCGAGGTAGATCTCGAACTCCACAGTGACCGAGGTAGATCTCGAACTCGACCGTTAGTACGTGTCGCTCTCGCCTAATCTCGGCAATTGGACAGTTGCAGCTGTTCTCTAGCTGTGCTGATAACAACGGCTGATGTTAACCGTGATGAAGCTGATCGATGTTGCTGATCGTTGATAACTTTAGGGGGACTTGCTGACTAAAGGGAAGATGTTGATCCTAATACACTAAGGGGGCCGTCTGAATGACTTGTCAGTCACGCCGAACCTTCAGAGTGTCAGAACGTGGCGGGGACTTCAGTACGTCAGAATGTCTGATTCTTCGAGCGCGCTCGGCGGCGCTTTAAATAGGCGCGCTCGGCGCCGATTTGTTAAACTGATCGCTGATTTTTCCAATTGGTCAGGCACCGTTTGTTTTAACGGTCGTGTAATTTTCTGATAGGCTGATGGTCTGATCACGTGACCCTACCCGATCAGGGGATCCTAACCCAGTCTCCGGGGATCATAAATCACACGACAGATGGCGCCAAAAAATGACAATTTACGAGCAAAATGATTTATGGGTTTTCGCAGCAGATTATCTTACAGAGACGCAAAAATATACAGATTAATCCTTTTAACGCGTAGAAGTTGAAGAGATTGAAGAGAAAGTCCTAATCCTAAATCCCAAAGCACTTTTAGGGGTCAGAAGTACAGCTGTCAAAAAGTATCGAAAAAACCAAAAAGAGAACAATAGAATTAGGGGGGAAAGGATGTCTAGCTGTCAAAAGAGAACAAAAGAAGTTGCCACAGTCACGTGTCCCGCAGACGCCACCTGGCGCCTAATAGCTGTCAGAATAGGGGTCAGACTGTCTGGGAACAGTGATTAATGGCTCTAGACATAAAGGACCCAGAGACCTTTACTGGTCTGTATGAAAATGAAAAAAGGACCGGGGTTAAGCGTCACACTACTGCCCATCAGAAGAGGAAAAGAGTGTGGCCGAAAAAAGTGAATGCGACGCGAGCGAAAAAGTGCGTCCCCAACTTATCAAACAATTCGATTTTAAACTGGCCACCTGCAGCTCAAGAAGGGTCGTGAGCGACCAGCCAACCTGCCACCGGAGTGTCCTCACTTTTCTCCATCCACCATCGCCTTACTGGGCTATTCTGCGGTCGATTTCAGTAGAAACTGCACGATTTCTGGCCATAATAATAAAAAATCTCTTATCCGCAAGGTCTGTTGTATGCATTTGTTATAATAAAACCTGTACGGGGCGTACTCTCTCCTTCGGGAAGAACAGCCTTCACTCGATGGTTAAGTTTGGAAGATCAGTAACACATCGAATCTTTTGTGCTATATTGTTAATACTGATATTGTTTGTTAAAGTCTATACAAAATAACCTGGATCAAAAGATCCTATGATTCTTACATTGCTCAGTGGTCTGAGTCTTAAAATCATGCCCACTGCATCTTGTCAACGTTTTTCAACAGCTTGGTGTCCATCTGAAAGAAGTACAGGAATGGAGTTAGCAATCACCATTTTTTACCCGAGATTTAATATAGATTCAGAAATTATTGACGATATTGAAAGCTTAGCAGAAAAAGTCACAGGATAAACGAGCCACTTAGTTATACATTTCCGGATTTGCAGTGTTGAAGGAGAGCCTTCGAAATCATGATGCAAATGGTGCCCCAGATGATCTTTTCGACAGTTTTCCTGATTTGTAGTCATTTACTCTCCAATTCCCACCAACAAGGTCCCTTGTTTTGTTATCGGAGTTGGCCGATAAAAGTCATTAATAATTTTTTTAATTTATTATAGCCGTATGCATATCGGCACCAGTGTCATCAGAATCCCTGGACTAAGCCTTCTCGGCTAAATTTAATACTGCATGAAATTTTTAAGACATCCTAAATTTTGTCGAAAGTTTTTGGAAACCTAACTTATATTGCCAGCGAATGACGCTTGAGAGCGTACCATATAGTATATGTGAATATTTAGCATATATTTCTCCCAACAGTAAAAATAGGGGAATATTTTAATAATCAACCTAGCACCTGTAGAGGCTTCGAATCTTGGCCACATCGAGACTGGTCACAGAGCTGCCACCAACACTGCCACCGCTTCGGGTAGTGATGGTATTCTTGCCGTTGCAGGTGAAAGCGCGAGTTTCGTAGTGCATCACAGACCTATGGTCATAGGCAGGGAAGCCAGACGGAAGGTTTCCCTTTTTGTAGAAGGCGCTGCAGGCATTGTTGCTGTTTTTGATGTTCGCCCAAAGAATGGTGACGTGGCTGTCACGGTCACGCCTACTATGCTCGTGGTACAGGCCCAGAGCGTGGATGAACTCGTGCTGGATGATGCCGGTAGTGTAGCAATTATCCGCTAGAGATAACTGCTGCCTACCGCCAGTTCTACCCACGTACGACGTGCAACCGGCGCCTCTGTACACCTCGACGTAATCCTTCTCGTTGGTACGCCGCTGGAAGCGGATGCAGTTTCCAAGACGAGACTGCAGGTTGGCCAGAGCACTGGCCACAGTATTCGCGTTACCGGACGCCACAGTGTAAGGAACGATACGATTTGGCCACAGATTGCTGACAGTATTCCTTAGACCAAGCATCTCGAGGAAGTTGTTGCTAGTGAGCCTCATGTCACCTCCGTACAGACCAGTCTCTGGATCGGCCATTGGTAGACCGTTCTCGTCGCCGATCATCTAAAATACAATAGTACCCAAAATTCGGTTAGTTCATTTCACCGAAGTGATGTCTTTCAGAAAAGAATTATGCAAAACAGGCAGAGAGGCTTACAGAGGGCGAGCAGCCACACTGGGCGTAGGCAAACGCCACCATGCAGCTGAGCAGGACCACACGAAACATGAGTCTTATCTTAAGAGGCGACTTGTCGACGAAGGATACTATTCGCTTTTTTGGATATTTTACTGCATCTACTTTGCGAATTTATAGTTATTCTCGCCTCAATTCTTTACTGATTAAATCAGTACTGTCACGCAGCAAATCACAAGTCTTTTTTTATTTCGTCACGTTATTCGGACAGATGTGACCACAATTGTTCTTAGATTGTCGTTGGGAACTCGGATATTCTTATATAATATTCTTGCCACTTTTCAGTTGATTCGGCAACTGTTTGCTTTTTCTGAAAAAATAATAGTCAACCTAAAGCACGAATTTCGATATCTCGAAGCAGTGTCAGCAACAAAATTATGTTTCGAACTAGCTTTTAAGTTGCTTTTTGGGTGTATTCGACCATGTAATAATTAGGAGCACGTGATTTTGGAAACGCGAAGGGCATTATTAAAAACTTGACAGCGTATTTTGTTGTTGCTGTTGTTTATAATCATTGCAAAAATTAAGGAGTTATAAACGCAAATTTAAAATAATAAAAGGATATGTTTTGCCAAAAAATGTAGTTAAAATAAAAAAATGAACTTTGTTGTGCGTAGTAAACAATTGGTGCTAGCCAAGTTCGGTGACAAAAAAAATCCAGCGAAAGCAAATTCGACGACAGCGGGTGTCCAGTTTGGCAACTGTGCTTTATCGGACGAAGATCTGCTCGAATCATGTCGATTGAATGTACTTTGACATATTTCAGTAATGCTGCCCAAGCGGATAACCTTCCGTGTTTCATATATGGCTTTTATTTCCGAATAACCAACGTTGCTACAAGAAGGATTGCCTTTCCATCTGGTTTAGGGTAACGCAACTGCAAGCAAGGGTAGAGGGCTTAGCCATAGACTATGTCAGACTTTAAAATATGTGAATAGTGCATGGCTTCTTGGCTTGTATAGCAAACGACTGACTCCGACTAGTCCTTGGGACAATTTCATTACAGTATCTCGCCTAATTGGACACGTGATGTCGCCGAATTCGTTGGCATTCGTAAACAATTTAATAAATAAAACACAAATTGGCAACCGCTAAACATTTCAATACAAACAATGTTTTCATAGCAATAAAAAGGAAATAAGAAGGAATGGAACAGCATAAAATAGTAACGTTCGTATTGTAAGAGTTAAAAAATGTGAAAAAAACTAATGAGCCAGATTATTAATTATGAATACAATACAATTTTTCGTCTATTAAAGTAGTGCTTTGCAGCTCCTTTTTTTAAATTCCCGTCTTTTTGCATCATTCTTTGTTTATCGCATAAGGGTATTTTTTATACAGGGAAATAAAACTCCGAGGACTACTGCAGTCCTTGTAAATTAGTCGTTAAAATACTGATTCTGTGCAAAGTGAAACATGCGGAATGCGGCAAGCTCCAGCCATGCAACTGCTACTGCGTACTCGACCCAACGCTTGACGCTAAAGGAGAGGGCGGCAGATAAAACCCGGAGAACCCCGCCGGGCTGCCGCCATCACCGGAATCGTTGCGGCCCGCCCTCGAACTTGCAACTTGACGAGGCGGCGTCAGCAACGCGCGATCATTGTCGTCGTTTATGCTGCCGTAGTTGCCCACCTGCAGGTTGGAATGTCGCTAGACGATCAGATGAAGACGCTAACTTTCTAGCACTTTCATAATTATATATTCAGATAGTTAAGACCATTGTGTGGGATTAGCTCTTGCCGACCTGCCACAGAGCTGATCCGCCCACTGTTGGCCCAGACGGTTGCGGTGTTGGCGGCGCCACGGCAACGGAGGGCACCGGGACTGGCAGTGGCACAGTCTCGGGATCGCGACTAGTTTTAAATAGCCGGCACACGGCCAGAGTGAAGCAGGCGGCCAGTAGAAAAACGCTGCCGCCGAATATGATGCCGCTGATGCAGGCTTTGTCGCAGCCGCCCAACAGGCAGTACTCCGGCTGATGGCACGGCTGACAGACTGGCAGCCAGCAGTGCGCCAGCGGCAGGCTGGCTGGCGTTGAGTTGGCCAGCTCAGTTGTTGATGCCGTTGTGAAAGAGCCCAGCGGTAGAGCTTATAATGCGCTGTGCAGACTGCGGAGCCTCTAGTGAAGCTTGACACGTACTCGCTAACTCTGATTAAATCTATCGTTTGTTATGCAACAGAAAATATCGAAGCTAACTATGACTCGTACACACGGCTCGGTACAGAAAGCTTGACGACCTTCAGGCCGAGCTCTCTCTCACCTCGCTCTCTCTCTCTCTCTCTCTCTCAGCCCGTCTGTCCTTCCTCTAATGCGCGTAGCTTTTACAAGCACAAATTGAACGAGCAGTTAAGGATTGGAACGAGCAGAACGCTTTTTGCCTTATGCAAGCGTACACAACAAGCCCAATTCACACTGTGATGCACATAGCGACCCAACGGTACAATTTATGTGCCTAAAAATACGAACCAAACATTATTTATTGTATGGTGGGGTTATACAAAGGGCATATTTTCAAAAAATTGGCGTAGCTCTCCGAAGGCATGTAGCTTGAAGTGCCGACGTCACATAGCGGGCTTAGTGCGTTTTAATTTAAATAAAAATTATTTACCTGGAACGAAACTTTAATTACATGTAGTTTTTTACTTTTCCCCGTCTGAAAGACGTACTGTGGAACCGAGGGTCACGGCCTTTCACTTGTCTGTCACTCTTCCTTCACTCTTTCTTTCGCAACTGCTTTCTGCAAAGAGGTGCGGGATCTGAGTATTTACCTGAGAACGAATCTAAGTATGAATCTAAAAATGTATCTGCGAATTCTTCCTTCACTTCTTCAACACCTAGAGCCCGCACTCACATAATAAAGCCTTGGCTTGCAAAGACTCTAAATAGTTTTTACTTGCACAAATAATTTATGACTTTCTTGGCTTTCGGGCCGCTTGTATTTATACTACTTTAGGTACACTTTGTTTTAAACAATATATAAAGTATTTGTTATTTCGCAAATTTGATCAAAATATTTACAACAATAAAGTATTACTTTGACGCATTTAAACAAATTATTACGGTAAAAATGTGACATCATTGGCGCAAATTTCAACAAATGTTTGCTTAGATTAGAAATTACATTGTCTATTACATACGAGCTAAGTAAATTCTTTAGACTTTAATTGACTCTGATTGCATTGAAATTATTTTACAAAACAACGAAAGTTGAATAAGTCTAGTTTGTTCCCCGTTAATTCATTTCTTTGGCCGAAAATGAAGTGCTTGCTTCATTTGAGTACTTTATACCAACTGTATAATTTTGCTTTAAATTTAAACCAGGCAAAAGACGGAAAGTTGTGCAATTATCAAAACTATATTTATATGTGGTTTCATTGGAGCAATGTATCTGCGAATGTATTGCATATCTGCCAATCGACCAGATCCTAGCGATAGCCTGCAGGTTGAAATGACGCTAGACGATCAGATGAAGACACTAGCTTTCTAGCACTTTTCATTATCATATATATTCTGATAGTTAAGACCATTGCAAGGGATTTGTCCTTGCCGACCTGCCGACCTGGCTTGCAAATCCGTGATGCAAGCGTACAAAACGATTCCAATTACCATTGTGATGTACATAGCTAACCAACGTTACAGTTTATGTGCTATTTTAATTGAAGCTTCATTGGGCTCTGCGGGCCGCCTGTTCCAATCCGGACAGTGCTGGCATGCACTGTACGGGAACAGCCACACGACACGAAACGGCCAGTTGTATGAGCAGATATCGCTAGATAGGCAAAGGCGCTTGCCAAGTTATTCCCAGTGATTCAGTCAATTCAAAATAAGTTGGTTGCCTGGGTAACCCAAAAGTTTAGGAACCTAGGACTCTTTCCGGATGAAATTGTGGTTGGCAAGCCAGCAATAGGTTCCCTAGACTGTAAGGTTTCCCTCGACTAAAAGTTTCCTTAGACTACAAGGTTCCCTAGACTACAAGATTTCCTAGACTACAAGATTTCCTAGACTACAAGGTTACCTAGACTACAGGGTTCCCTAGACTACAAGCACCGTTGAAGATCTGCAAACACGCTGGTTGTGAAATCGCAATCGTTTTAGAGATAGCATCGACAGAGGAAAAATTAAAAATTTTTGAGCAGCCAACTTTTTCGACCCTTCAATTTTACAATTCCTAAATTGCAATTATCAGATAATTTTAATTAGCCTCTTATATTATTATGCATGCAGTCAAATACCACTTGAACTAACGCTAGGGCTGAGTTTTCCTTGCTTAAAGTCTTTCGGAGAGTTTATTTATGGTGACACCGGGATGACTTAGTCAATCGACGCGATAGGGTTTATGGAGCAGCAAAAATATTCTAGTACACTACGATTATACTCGTACTTTGTTTAAAGCAATTAATGAACAATCGTGCAGAAAATTTTAAAACCGATTTTTCTAGAAAATATTTTCTGACGAAGTCCTGCATAGCGCCGCCGCGTTGCCAAAATCGCGTAGGCTTTGCTATCGGTAAAGCTTGGTGCAACTCACAGTGTAGCTACTAGCTATTAACAGCAGTATGATTTTTTTAAATTTGTGTCGCTGTAATTCGTTAATGGTCCATATGATTCCTATATTTTTCTTTTTCAACTTATTGTCGATTCTAGTTTTTTTCCATTGGTAAATATCTAGCTTTATTGCCAATTTTAGTGTTGGATTTGCTGTAGCTAAAGCTATATATAGATCTCTAAGCTTTGTAGAGGCCTCTTTCAGTCTATATCATATGATCGTATAGAGACTGGAGAGGTTATTCCTACAATACTTCTTAAGCAAAAATTCTAATTTATTTTTGTAGTAATTGTGTAGTTGCAAAATTTTCGCAATTTCTAAACATTGAAATTAGATATTTATATAGTTATAATATAGCGAATAAATAAATTTCTTCTTGTATATTCAGATTTTTTTCTTTTGCTATTATATATAATATAGTAGCATTAAATTATCCAAGTAGGTAAAAAGTTATGGATATTTTATTTTGTTTTTAATAGTTTTCTTCCTAAACTAGTCCTACCTTATATAATAAAAAGTTATCTTAATTTTATTCATCTAAAGATTTATATTTTAATTATTCCCAATGGTATATAACTATTTTCAGGTTTATACAAGATAGGCCTATCTAATAAATCTTTAGTCCCAACTTGTATTTAAAAGTATTGTTATAAGAAATAAGTTTTTAAATGAAGGCAATATAATATTTTTATATAGTTTTCAATGTTTTTTAAAGCAGTAGCTATAGTTACTGTAAAATAATATTTATCTAGCTACTTATTGGTACAAGAAAAGAAAATAATATTCCCTTATAGTCATGGATCTAACTCAAAAACTTGGAAATTCATTTTATTACAAAGCTTATATCTAAATGTAAATCTTAGATAGGGTAGATAGTTGACATTTTCTGTAACTATTCTTTCCTAAATTTTTTATTAGCTATTAATTTTTTATCTAAGTAGTAATGAAAATGATATAAATGTTTCTTCTAATTTAATATCATTTCAAGCAACATGAAACTATAAAGAAGTTCAAGTTAGTTTAATATTACTTTAGTTATCAACAAAATTTGATTGCTTTCACATTAGCCACCTAAGCAAGCAAAAATAATAAAATTCAAAGAAATCTTTCACTTTTTTATTTTATTTAAATTTTTAAAGTATTTTTATTTTATCATTTAACATTTAACTTTAGCGCTTCAATTTGTTGCAGAACTAAAAAATAAATTTGTTTCAGCTGTTCCAAGCAGTCATGGTGCCTGCCTTAGCCCAACAAACTCGCATTGCATAAAATAGTCAGACAGTCAGCAACTGCTCCTGCCCTACTTTGTAACACAAGCTATGGGCTGCTCCTACTCTAAGCGTGCCCCACTAGGCAGCTCAGAGCGCTGCCGCATGCTCTCAGTGTCTGGCGCCATGCAAGTTCACAACAGGCACAATAATCACATAGTCGAAGAACTAACCGAAGAGCAGATGGAGGAGCTGTGGCCCAAGTTCATCCAGGACATGGACATCACCGCCGACAGGGCGCAGGATTTGGCGGCGCTAGACACTGATAAGAAACTGCAGGCTCTGCAGAATTGGCTCAGTTCCAAGCAGCCTGGCGAGGCTACATCAACGGCTGGCTACTATGTCGCCCAGTTGCGCGGACTTCGGGCAGGCGGCGGCGGCGGGCGCTGCTGCGAGCGTCAGGACTTGCTTAAGGGACTGGAGAACTGTTTGAGATCCTACTCTGTGCAGTGAGTTGAAACGTGTTCAGACCTTGTTATTGATAGCAATAAAGCTATTTAAAAATTCAAGTAAAGCGATGTAAATGTCCCCACACTATGCCAGATGGTTAGAAGAGTTCATGGACTGCGGCGGGCTCGACTTGCTCCTAGACTATTTAAGCAGAGCTTTGGACAGCCTGATCAGGTAAGATTAACTGTGCGCGCTCGAATGCTACCGTTGCTTATCATTTGATGGACCCTTTCTAGTATTATTGCTAATCCTCCCAGTCCCTTACTGGCGCCGCCACCCTTTCCCAGTACTTCAATCGCGCCGCCATCCTCTCCCAGTACTTCAATCGCGTCGCCACCCTCTCCCAGTACTTCAATCAGCGCCGCCATCCTCTCCCAGTACTTCAATCAGCGCCGCCATCCTCTCCCAGTACTTCAATCGGCGCCGCCATCCTCTCCCAGTACTTCAATCAGCGCCGCCACCCTTTCCCAGTACTTCAATCGGCACCGCCACCCTCTCCCAGTACTTCAATCGGCACCGCCACCCTCTCCCAGTACTTCAATCAGCGCCGCCATCCTCTCCCAGTACTTCAATCAGCGCCGCCATCCTCTCCCAGTACTTCAATCGGCGCCGCCATCCTCTCCCAGTACTTCAATCAGCGCCGCCACCCTTTCCCAGTACTTCAATCGGCACCGCCACCCTCTCCCAGTACTTCAATCGGCGCCGCCACCCTCTCCCAGTACTTCAATCGGCGCCGCCACCCTCTCCCAGTACTTCAATCGGCACCGCCACCCTTTAGTCCTTTAGTCGTACTGCGGTCCTTTTGTCGTACTACGGTGACAAAGTACTTATGCTGAACTTCTATAGTATGCGTGCCCACTGTGCAAACCAAAAAAGGAGTGAGCAATTATCCTTGATAGGGTAATAAATTACTTATTGCTATTAACTGATTGAACGCGCGCAGGTGGTGCAGCTGTAGCAGGGCTATTGCTGTGTCGCAGTCTGTCGACACTCTGTCATGCTCGTGAGTTAAATATATAAAGCTAAAATCGAGCCCACAATCTGTTGCCTTATTTGCGCGTTCATTTGGCCTGAAACTAAGTTTTATGATTTTTTTGTAGCGTTTTGCAGTGGCCCGATAGCGTCTCTATTAATTACAAATTGAGTTCATATTAACATTAGCTAACTGTATGATTTGCGCATGAACGCGTTTGGCTACATTTTGTTAATTAAAAGTTCGGCTAGACTTTATGCGTGTGTAATAGTTATTATTGACTCACTATTGCATTGGTTGCCGTGTGTTTTTCTTAACGAAAATGAATTAAATCTAAAGATCAACGTAAGTTAAATCCAACATAAATTAAGATGTTCGATACAGCCTTTGCATGCAAGTACTTTCACTGTTTTTTTGCGAAGCTAATGGCGCGACTAAAAGACCAAGTATGAAAAAAAACTCGTGTCCCGCCTGGAAAAAGCAACAGTGCGTGATCCCTATCTTCTTCTTTAACATTCGAAAGCCCTGTGGAAGTAAATTGAACCGAAATGTCTTTCCTAAGCCGCTCGCTCGCATCCAAAACGAGCTTTATCCTCTTGTTGGTCAGGACGGGGCATGGCTCCTAACAGTGGGATAAGATATCTTGTCTGTCCGCCCTTTTTTTCGCTCCCCTATTTGTCGGTGAGGTGGCTACCTGCCTAGCTACAGCCTGCTGGATTTATCAGGAAGCGGGGGCGGAGTTAAGCGGCCTGTGTGGCTCGAAAAAACGAATATCGAATCCATTTTAAATGTCCAGAGGCGGATATGCAAAGAAAGTAGAACTACGAGCGTACTGCTAGATATAGTGGCTGGAAATGAATGAACAATATCTCGCACTGAAATTGCACCACTTCTTGCTCCTGTGTGCGCTAGTTATTTGCGATCAAATTCCCAATAGTATGTCTATCTAGGTTGGGCACTTTACTTAGCTATAGTAGACTAGTTGCTTCTGGAGGCAGTAAATTTGCTTTGGACTACGATATTGCATTTTATTTATCGCAGGTTTCCATGGCTATTAAACGTATTTTACGATATGTTTAGGTCAAATTTGTTTACTTGGGCTGTGAGTCGAACTCGGGACCTTGCTGTCTTTATTCAAACGGTCTAACCAATCGACTAGAAAAGTTTTAAAGTTTTTCAGTCTAAAAAAGTCTTAAAAGTTTTTCAATGTTAGGTAAACTAATTATGCTGTGTGCATTTTTTTCATTTGCATAAAAAATCGCTACATTGAGCTTGTTGGCCTAGTTTTTAAGTCTGAAAACAGTTTTTAGAAATCGGTCACTTCTTAATATCCTGAAATTTCTGATGATTTTGATCTAATATGATCGCTGCTATTTATTAAAAAGCTGTTTTGTTTATTGCTTTTGAGCCTGCTATGCTTGTCTTCTGCTTGGAAATTCGTTTAGAAAGAGTTGTCTGGTATAGTTTGAAACCTGGTGATGAACTTAAACAGATTTTTCTTTCTGATGCAGAAAACATTTAATACACTTCGATTCTTTAATTATCTGATATAGAAAATCTCTGGCTGGATAAAAGTACATTCTTTAATGGCGATTATCTGATATAGAAAATCTCTAGTAGGATAAAAGGACATTCTTTAATGGCGATTATCTGATTATAGAAAATCTCTAGTAAGATAAAAAGACATTCTTTACTGGCGATTATCTGATATAGAAAATCTCTAGCTGGATAAAATGCTAATCTCTAAGGGAAATGATCTTTTATAGAAAATTTTTGGTTAAAATGGTTTTCAAGGTAACGAAATCTGTGAATTTGGGCGATTCTTAAACAACAATTTTCTGGGAATGAAAGTGTCTATCTAAGAGCAATTGTTCAATATTCCCATTGCTTATAAATGAATGCAGTCAGGATGCTGCTATTGTTCAGACCAATAAGCCCCAATTCAACTCCAACTGCCCGCCAGCTCCGAGGAGCCGCTGCTCAATGGTCACTCAGATGGCCATCAGGCCACTCAGCACGGCCAATCCTCGTCAACAAAGCGCAGCTGCTGGCGCCGACTGTCCATGCAGTGCAGCTCCGGCAGAGGCCATCAGCAGCACCAGCAGAACCACCAGCACCATCACCATCCGGCAACCTCCTCCGGTCATCAGCCGCTACTGCAGAGTCAGCAGCAGCAGCCGGACGAATCCCTGCTGAGCGATCTGCACAACGGCATCAAATGCATGCGCGTCCTCTTCAACAATCAGCGTGCCTGTCAGCGGACATTCCAAGACAAAACCGCCGTCAGCATCATCGCCAGATGCGTGCTGCATCCTCGCTACGCCACCAAGACTCTGGTGCTGGAGCTGCTGGCCGCTCTCTGCATGCTAGACGGCATGCACGCCCAGGTGCTTGACGCGTTCGACAGTCTGCGCGAACGAGTCGGCGAGCGCCGCCGCTGGGAGACCCTCATGGCCTGCTTCCGTCGGCACGAGGCCCTGCCAGCCGAGCAGTACAGCTTAGAGTTCATGGTCAGCTGCGCCAGGTTCATCAACATCGTCCAGAATGTCAGCAACGATGAACAGCTGGGACTGCGCGTCTGCCTGCAGGCCGAATTTGCCCAGCTTGGCCTCGAAGAATTTCTGCGCGGACTGCACGGCAAGTACGGAGACGAGCGGCTCAACAGCCAGATTGAGGCCATCTTTGACAACACTATCGACGTGGCCGGCCTGTTTATCGACTCCGTTGCCAAGCAGGCGGCCGTTGCTAGGTGAGGCCTGAATGGCTGCTGTCTGTCTGTCTGCCATTCTGTCTTAGTGTATCCATCCGTCTGTCTGTCCATCCGTCTGTCTGTCTGTCCATCCGTCTGTCTGTCTGTCTGTCTGTCTATCTGTATGTCTGTCTGTCCATCCGTCTGTCTGTCTGTCCATCCGTCTGTCTGTCTGTCTGTCTGTCTGTCTATCTGTATGTCTGTCTGTCCATCTGTCTGTCTGTCTGTCCATCCGTCTGTCTGTCTGTCTGTCTGTCTATCTGTATGTCTGTCTGTCCATCCGTCTGTCTGTCTGTCCATCCGTCTGTCTGTCTGTCTGTCTGTCTATCTGTATGTCTGTCTGTCCATCCGTCTGTCTGTCTGTCCATCCGTCTGTCTGTCTGTCTGTCTGTCTGTCTGTCTATCTGTATGTCTGTCTGTCCATCCGTCTGTCTGTCTGTCTGTCTGTCTATCTGTCTGTCTGTCTGTCCATCTGTCTGTTCATCCGTCTGTCTGTCTGTATCTGTGTCTAACCCCAAGTAGGGCTAGTGACAGCAACTCCGCATCGCACCCGTTCGCAGAGCGGCCGCCCTAGAGGAGGAGCTGTACCAGGCGCAGGACAGGCAGCGCCAGGCCGAGGAGGAGGCCGCCCAAATCATGGCCGAGCTGCGCGAACGCCTGCAAAGTCGCGAGGCCGACTGCGCCACCCTGCAGGCCGACAAGGAGCGCGCCCTGGAGCAGATGCAGCACAGCCTCCGTGCCGCCAATCACAGCGCTGGCGAACGGGAGCGCCAGTTGGAGCAGACGGTGCGCAAACTCGAAGCTCGCCTACGCGAGACGGAATCGGCTTTGAAAGCCGCTCAGCAGCAGGCCGCCAAAGCGTCAGCTGCCCCGGCCGCGGCGCCTCCAGCGACAGCCAGCTCGAACTCAACTGGCAACGTCAATGGCGGAGGAATTCCCGCTGCCAAGCTGCCCGGTGTCAACTGCCCGACTGGCGCGCCGCCACCGCCGCCTCCGCCTCCCCCGCCTCCAGGTGGAGTGCCGCCGCCACCGCCCCCGCCGCCGCCGCCTCCTCCGTTCGGCGCCGCACCGGCAACCCCAGCCGGCATGCAGGTCCGCCAGCCGGTGATCCCGAAGCACCGCCTGCCGCTGCTGAACTGGACGGCCATTCCGCCCTCCGGCTGCCGCGGCACCGTCTTCATGGACATGAACGACGAGCGGGCCAGGCGGCGTATCGACGTTGACGATTTCGAGGACAAATTCAAATTGTCGGCTAATAACGCGGCGGCCAGCGAGTCGGCTGCCGCTGCCGCCACCGCCGCCGCCTTGAAGGCGAAGAAAGAGCGGCCAACTCTGCTAGGCCACGACAGGTTCCGCAATTTGGCCGTCACCCGGCACAAGGTCGAGTCGATGCGGCTCAGCTTCGCCGATTTGGCCGCCGCCGTTGATAACCTCGATGCCGAACGGGTGTCGGCCGATCTCGCCGAGATTCTGCTGCGTCAGGGCGTGCCAACTGATGAAGAGGTTCGGGCCTATCGACGCTACGAATTTGCCGAGGGTCGCAGAATCGACGCCCTCAGCGAGCAGGACCAGCTGCTGGTGGCGCTGCTTCGCGTGCCCATGCTGGAGCGGAAGCTGCAGGCGCTCCGCTACGCCGGCCAGTTTGAAGAGAATTTTGCCGGCGTTGAGCCGCCACTGCGGGCTGTCATTGCGGCCTCCATGGCGCTGGAGAAGTCCGTCAAGTTTAAAAAGGTTCGTGGGATTCCTGTCTATGGGTTAATCCCCTATCCCATACTTCCTGTCTATGGGTTAATCCCCTACGCCTTACTTCCTGTCTATGGGCTAATCCCCTATCCCATACTTCCTGTCTATGGGTTAATCCCCTACGCCTTACTTCCTGTCTATGGGTTAATCCCCTACTGTCTACCCCTTACTTCATGTCTATGGGTTAATCCTCTATCCCTTACTTCCTGTCTATGGGTTAATCCCCTACGCCTTACTTCCTGTCTATGGGTTAATCCCCTATCCCTTACTTCCTGTCTATGGGTTAATCCCCTATCCCTTACTTCCTGTCTATGGGTTAATCCCCTATCCCTTACTTCCTGTCTATGGGTTAATCCCCTATCCCTTACTTCCTGTCTATGGGTTAATCCCCTATCCCTTACTTCCTGTCTATGGGTTAATCCCCTATCCCTTACTTCCTGTCTATGGGTTAATCCCCTATCCCTTACTTCCTGTCTATCGATTGATCTTCTATCCCTTACTTCCTGTCTATGGGTTAATCCCCTATCCCTTACTTCCTGTCTATGGATTGATCTTCTATCCCTTACTTCATGTCTATGGGTTAATCCTCTATCCCTTACTTCCTGTCTATGGGTTAATCCCCTATCCCTTACTTCCTGTCTATGGGTTAATCCCCTATCCCTTACTTCCTGTCTATGGGTTAATCCTCTATCCCTTACTTCCTGTCTATGGGTTAATCCCCTATCCCTTACTTCCTGTCTATGGGTTAATCCTCTATCCCTTACTTCCTGTCTATGGGTTAATCCCCTATCCCTTACTTCCTGTCTATGGGTTAATCCTCTATCCCTTACTTCCTGTCTATGGGTTAATCCCCTATCCCTTACTTCCTGTCTATGGATTGATCTTCTATCCCTTACTTCCTGTCTATGGGTTAATCCCCTATCCCTTACTTCCTGTCTATGGGTTAATCCCCTATCCCTTACTTCCTGTCTATGGGTTAATCCCCTATCCCTTACTTCCTGTCTATGGGTTAATCCCCTATCCCTTACTTCCTGTCTATGGGTTAATCCCCTATCCCTTACTTCCTGTCTATGGATTGATCTTCTATCCCTTACTTCCTGTCTATGGGTTAATCCCCTATCCCTTACTTCCTGTCTATGGATTGATCTTCTATCCCTTACTTCATGTCTATGGGTTAATCCTCTATCCCTTACTTCCTGTCTATGGGTTAATCCCCTATCCCTTACTTCCTGTCTATGGGTTAATCCCCTATCCCTTACTTCCTGTCTATGGGTTAATCCCCTATCCCTTACTTCCTGTCTATGGGTTAATCCCCTATCCCTTACTTCCTGTCTATGGATTGATCTTCTATCCCTTACTTCCTGTCTATGGGTTAATCCCCTATCCCTTACTTCCTGTCTATGGATTGATCTTCTATCCCTTACTTCCTGTCTATGGGTTAATCCCCTATCCCTTACTTCCTGTCTATGGATTGATCTTCTATCCCTTACTTCCTGTCTATGGGTTAATCCTCTATGCCTTACTTCCTGTCTATGGGTTAATCCCCTATCCCTTACTTCCTGTCTATGGGTTAATCCCCTATCCCTTACTTCCTGTCTATGGGTTAATCCCCTATCCCTTACTTCCTGTCTATGGATTGATCTTCTATGCCTTACTTCCTGTCTATGGGTTAATCCTCTATGCCTTACATCCCTTTTGTCTATAGTCCTCGATTCTTTTGTATCTTAAGATTAGTCCTCTTTGCTTAAATTTTGTGAAGTTTTTTTCCATATCTTTCATTGGTTGTGATTTTAATCCCCAACACTGAGTAACAACACGCCGCCTCACTCCGCCTCGCAGACCCTCGAGCTAATCCTGGCCCTTGGCAACTATCTGAACAGTCACAAGCGCGGCCTGACCTACGGTTTCCGCCTATGCAGCTTGTCCACTCTGCAGGACACCAAATCCGGCGACAGGAAGTGGACGCTGCTGCACTTTCTAGTCGAATTGATTGATCAGCAGTTTCCCGACCTGGCCAATTTCGAGTCGGATCTGCGCCAGTGCGAGAAAGCCGCCTCGGTTAATCTGGACAATGTCCGGGCGGACGCCTCTCAGCTAATCTCCGGGCTCGAGCAGGTGCGAGCTCTGGCTAATGAGACGAATTCTCATCGGCTGCGCGATTTCCTTCAAGCCAATGCCGACCGGGTTGAGAGGCTTAAAACCGATTTGAAAACCGCCGACGAGTGCTACAGTTTAGTGAAGACTCGATTCGGCGAGGGCATGCAGCAGGTGGCTAGCGACGCCTTCTTCAGCGTTCTGCACCGCTTCCAGTGCAACGTTGTCAAGGCCAGGCTGGAGAATGAGCAGCGGCGGGCTGCGGCCGCCGAGCTTGAACGGGCTTCCGGCAAGGTGAGCGGTGATGCGGGTTCGACTCGGGTTTTGTTGGCTGAAACCTTGGCTTGCATCTGGAAGTTAATGCTTGGGATCTATGCGTATTGCCTGGGACAGGTGATTGACAATGACGGGGACAGGTGATAGATAATGATTGGGACAGGTGATAGATAATGACTGGGACATGTGATTGACAATGACGGGGACAGGTGATTGGCAATGACGGGGACAGGTGATAGATAATGATTGTGACAGGTGATAGATAATGACTGGGACAGGTGATTGACAATGACGGGAACAGGTGATGGATAATGATTGGGACAGGTGATAGATAATGACTGGGACAGGTGATTGACAATGACGGGGACAGGTGATTGGCAATGACGGGGACAGGTGATAGATAATGATTGGGACAGGTGATAGATAATGATTGGGACAGGTGATAGATAATGATTCGGACAGGTGATTGACAATGACGGGGACAGGTGATTGACAATGACGGGGACAGGTGATAGATAATGACGGGAACAGGTGATGGATAATGATTGGGACATGTGATAGATAATGACTGGGACGTGTGATTGACAATGACGGGGACAGGTGATTGGCAATGACGGGGACAGGTGATAGATAATGATTGTGACAGGTGATAGATAATGACTGGGACAGGTGATTGACAATGACGGGAACAGGTGATGGATAATGATTGGGACAGGTGATAGATAATGACTGGGACAGGTGATTGACAATGACGGGGACAAGTGATTGGCAATGACGGGGACAGGTGATAGATAATGATTCGGACAGGTGATTGACAATGACGGGGACAGGTGATTGACAATGACGGGGACAGGTGATAGATAATGACGGGAACAGGTGATGGATAATGATTGGGACAGGTGATAGATAATGACTGGGACAGGTGATTGACAATGACGGGGACAGGTGATTGGCAATGACGGGGACAGGTGATAGATAATGATTGGGACAGGTGATAGATAATGATTCGGACAGGTGATTGACAATGACGGGGACAGGTGATTGACAATGACGGGGACAGGTGATAGATAATGATTGGGACAGGTGATAGATAATGATTCGGACAGGTGATTGACAATGACTGGGACAGGTGATTGACAATGATTGGGACAGGTGATTGGCAATGACGGGGACAGGTGATAGATAATGATTGGGACAGGTTATTGACAATGACTGGGACAGGTGATTGACAATGACTGGGACAGTTGATTGATAATGACTGGGATAAGTGATTTACAATGATTGGGACAGGTGATTGACAATGACTGGGACAGGTGATTGACAATGACTGGGACAGGTGATTGACAATGACTGGGACAGGTGATTGACAATGACAGGAACAGGTGATTGACAATGACTGGGACAGGTGATTGACAATGACTGGGACAGGTGATTGACAATGACTGGGACAGGTGATTGATTGAAAATGACGGGAACAATTGATTGACAATGACTGGGACAGGTGATTGACAATGACGGGAACAGGTGATTGACAATGACAGGGACAGGTGATTGACAATGACGGGGACAGGTGATGGATAATTACGGGGACAGGTGATTGACAATGACTGGGACAGGTGATTGACAATGACGGGGACAGGTGATTGACAATGACTGGGACAGTTGATGGATAATGACTGGGACAGGTGATTGATTGAAAATGACGGGAACAATTGATTGACAATGACTGGGACAGGTGATTGACAATGACGGGAACAGGTGATTGACAATGACAGGAACAGGTGATTGACAATGACGGGAACAGGTGATGGATAATGATTGGGACAGTTGATTGACAATGACAGGAACAGGTGATTGACAATGACGGGAACAGGTGATTGACAATGACAGGGACAGGTGATTGACAATGACGGGGACAGGTGATGGATAATTACGGGGACAGGTGATTGACAATGACTGGGACAGGTGATTGACAATGACGGGGACAGGTGATTGACAATGACTGGGACAGTTGATGGATAATGATTAGGACAGGTGATTGGCAATGACGGGGACATATGTTTGGGGATTGTAGTGATCTTTAGGATCCCTTTAAAAGTACTTTGTCTTAGTCTTTCTGATGGGCCTTTTTTAGAATCGAAAGAGTAACTCACATAAAAAAGTGATTAAGTAAGCAGTAGAATCATAAGTAAAAAGATAAAGTTATTCACATTTGGGCCAGTGTTAACAATAGCGAAGAGTGACTTGCCTCATTATGCAAAGCAAACTTCACTATAACTCTTTCACCATCATCAAGGAACCATCACTTCTAAATCATTCACGAGAGTTTCCACAGTCTATCCTCAAAAATTCAATTTCTGTCCCCTTCAAAAATTCCAATTTTTGCAAACCAGCTTACAGTGGTTGTTGTTGTGTTTTGCCATAATGATTTGACAACAGTCTCGCCAACTAGCCGGTTACGTAACAGTAAGCTAAATCTTTAAGCATTAGTGAGGATTTTTTTAACATAAATCAATGGGAAGTAAGGAAACAAAATTTGTGTCGGCTCTAAGCCGTTATGCTATTAGTACACAAAATCTTGGCTATCCTCGCAATAAGTTAGCTTGTGACTCATCCCTTAGTTTTTTTTATTTAGCTAGGGCTGGCGCGTATCTGGCTTTGAATTTGAAGAATTCCCCAGACAGTTTTTCTACTCCTACATGACGCTGGTGCCTGGTTGTACGCTTCTGTGTGCGCATCTGGCTGTATTACGCAGTACATGCATTATAGACTAGCCTTATTTTGCCACTTTCACCGCTGTGGAAATTATTTGGGTAGGAGACACTGTGTTTGGCAATGCCCCTCCGGGATTTAATGAAATGCGGGCCGGCCTGTGGTGTCTTCACATTTTTTTTATAGTCACTAATGACCTCGGCGTGTTTTAAGCGTGGGAAAGTGAATTATTGCGTAAAGTTTAAAACAATTTTTTTTTACTGCGTGTGCCGTATGCGTCATGTATCAGTGCCATCATCTGGGGTATTGCGTAGCATGTCTGTCCGTTTCTGGGTTAGTCTGATCTTTCTGCTTTTGGAATTAAATTAGCTGACAGGCTTTTGTGTTCTTGTTTAGATATCTGTTTATGTTTGTAAGACAGATTGATTTTGAATTTATGTTTATCAGAATAAGAATATGAAGTTCAAAAATCTGTCGTCTGGTATTAAAAGATTTTCATCAAGAAGCCTGCAGATGTACCAATAGAAAGTCTGAAGATGTTCATTTAGAAGTCTACAGATGTACCAATAGAAAGTCTGAAGATGTTCATTAAGAAGTCTACAGATGTACCAATAGAAAGTCTGAAGATGTTCATTTAGAAGTCTACAGATGTACCAATAGAAAGTCTGAAGATGTTCATTAAGCAGTCTACAGATGTACCAATAGAAAGTCTGAAGATGTTCATTAAGAAGTCTACAGATGTACCAATAGAAAGTCTGAAGATGTTCATTAAGAAGTCTACAGATGTACCAATAGAAAGTCTGAAGATGTTCATTAAGAAGTCTACAGATGTACCAATAGAAAGTCTAAAGATGTTCATTAAGAAGTCTACAGATGTACCAATAGAAAGTCTGAAGATGTTCATTAAGAAGTCTACAGATGTACCAATAGAAAGTCTGAAGATGTTCATTAAGAAGTCTACAGATGTACCAATAGAAAGTCTGAAGATATTCATTAAGAAGTCTACAGATGCACCAATAGAAAGTCTGAAGATGTTCATTAAGAAGTCTACAGATGCACCAATAGAAAGTCTGAAGATGTTCATTAAGAAGTCTACAGATGTACCAATAGAAAGTCTGAAGATGTTCATTAAGAAGTCTACAGATACCAATACAGATGCGCCGTTAGGGTTTTTAGAGATGTTCTTTAACATGTCTACAGATCTGCCATTAAATTCTACAGATGTGCATGCATCACAGTGTGGCATCAGATGTGTGAACTTGTACAAAGTTTTGTTGTCTAAACCATTAGCTTTTTGCGGAAAAAATTGATTTTTTTGCCCTGGGTTCGCTCTCTCCAAGTACTCAAGATCGAATTTAGAGGCTCAGCTGTTCCTAAGCGCATACTGGCCAACAGCTGGAATGAATTTTGACGATAAAAAATCAACTGCGAATGTTTAGTATGGCTCTGTATAGTTTACTTTTACCTACTCTCTTTAACTAGCTGTTAAAGAGAAATGCAACTTTGAATATTGATAGGAATAATGCGTAAACATGCACTTTTTTTATCTAAACAAACCCTAACAAACGGATAATTAGGGCACAGATATATCCTTTTCTCGCATATTGCTACTGAAAGAAGCTTAAATAACAGATAAAGCAGCTTTTATTGGGACACGGCTTTCCACTTTCGCTGTCATAAAAGATATACAGTTAATCGGGAATTATTGCCAAATTTTATAATCGTAGCTCTGTTCTGGCTGACTTATTAATCTAATTGGGGTTTCACGGTAGCCCGGTAAAGATATGGTTTATAATTTCTATAGTTGAATTATGCGTACCTTACTACTTTCATGCCCTAAATCAGTAGGCACTGCAATGTTTGTAGCTTATTGGTTAAGAACGTTTAACTGGGCTCCTTTTCCCCAAGCATCGAAATGTTTCAAGTTCAAGGCCTTAATAATAATACTCGCAGGAGGGCTGCAGGCACCCTGCCGCTTCTAAGCGTCATTGCCCCGAAACCAGCGAGGAGGCATTGCTGTCCATTTCGCTGACTCCTGAAGCGCGTGCAGGCACACTAAATACCGTACGCAGGCATAAAGTCACACACATGGTGCGCAACGATAAATTCAGTGCAGAGACTGTCCAGTGTTGCACCTAATGACGCACTCATACAGGGTGTACAAGCGGCATTTCCAGGAATGTACACTCTCTGTGCCTTGGGGGGTTGCAATTTACACGACTGGCCCAGAGCCAATCAAACTATTCCGTGCGCAAGGCCCCAAATTAATGTGGCCATGTATACGAAAGCACGCGCTATACAGAAAAAAAACTCAATACAACGCGGAATCGAACCTGGACCAGCGGCACACAAGGCAGACGCGCTTGACCGCCGAGCCACTCTTTCCCCCTTAAACTAGGTTAAATTTCTATAGTTAAATTATGCGTACCTTACTACTTTCATGCCCTAAATCAGTAGGCACTTAATGCATGTAGCTTATTGGTTAAGAACGTCTAACTCGAGATCTGGGCTCGTTTTCCCCCAAGCATCGAAACGTTTCAAGTTCAAGGCCTTTAAGAACATAGTAATCAAATGGATTTATGGTGAATTGAAAAATTAATAAAAATCAAACCCTCTAAAAATTACAGCACAAAGACTCTGAGGATTCGGGCCAGCAGCGCCGAGCCACGCGCAAGCACACCAGGACTATAGAGGACGGCGCACTGGACGACATCATGTCCGATTTTAGCCGCGGCGCCCTACTGGTTGACGACGGATTGCGCAGGAAGCGAAAGACGGCTCGCGACCGGCTGCCTCAGATCAGAAGCAGCGCCGCCGCAGCCGGAGCGGCCGCCGTTGCCGCCATCGCTGCAGGCTCAACTGCAAGCTAGAGAAATCTACTGGAGCCTGGGTATGCTCATGTTAGTCACTTTGTGGCCAATGTACACTCACTTCTGACCCGCCCCTCCCAACCCATGTGGCCAGGCCAATGTACACTCACTTCTGACCCGCCCCTCCCAACCCATGTGGCCTATGTACACTCACTTCTGACCCGCCCCTCCCAACCCATGTAGCCAATGTACCCTCGCTTCTGACCCGCCCCTCCCAACCCATGTAGCCAATGTACACTCACTTCTGACCCGCCCCTCCCAACCCATGTAGCCAATGTACACTCACTTCTGACCCGCCCCTCCCAACCCATGTAGCCAATGTACACTCACTTCTGACCCTAGCCTCCTAACACATTCAGAAAATCTCAATTCCTTAATTCGTATAAAAATTTGTAACTTCGCTTTCAGAGTCATCTGAAGTTTTTTGCCCTTCAATGCTAGACTTTTTGGAGACGGAAACGTTTTATTAAGTTATTAAAACCAAATTTGTGATTTACCAAGCGATTTTTTAAAGTACAGTGAAGGTTTCCGTAACTGATTGATTGCATATTTGTTATTAAGAAATAGTTCTTATATTATAAATTTCTCTATCAATTTTTTTGCTTTTTATGCAAAAAACTTTTAAACCCGTTGCTGCTTTATAAATTATTACGAGTACTCGTACTGCTGCAGCTGAATCGCTCGCGTCTATCTATTTTGTTCTTTTTTCACTTTTAATTTATTGTCTGTTTTCTTATGCTGTTTGTTTTTTTGCAATTACTTTTTCTCTACATTTATTAGTAATTATAGATTTTATTGCGAATTATTTACAGTCTTTGTCAAATATGCCCGTTTTATTTTGCTTTAAGTTCTTGTAATTACATTTTAGTTACAAATCAAATCGAGCAATTCTGCTGAGGTAGTAGCAAATGCACCAACACTCCTTTCTAGTCTGTTGTCTGTGCTTTTGTTTGTACTCCCTAATGTTAACGTTTTTTACAGACGTTGCTAGTGTTTTTTATTATATATAGTACTTTGCAAGTACTTTTTTTCTACTCTTCCCACAATCCATAGAGTATTCATTTGAGCTTGTTTTAATTTCGCTTAACGCAGCTGCTGCTTTGCGCATTTCGATGACACCCTGCTTTGTGCGAAATTTGAAGGCAATTCGGATACGTTTGTTGATTGGCTGATTGATTTCTTGATTTGGTCTTCCCTTACACCCCTTACACCTCACTGCGACAACCTGACCTCTGTCCTGCATTCTGATTGGCTGGCACTCTTGACTCTCCCCTCCCTTACCCGCCTCAGTCCTACAGCCTTTTTTCTGTCCTGCATTCTGATTGGCTGGCACTCTTGACTCTCCCCTCCCTTACCCGCCTCAGTCCTACACCCTTTTTTCTGTCCTGCATTCTGATTGGCTGGCACTCTTGACTCTCCCCTCCCTTACCCGCCTCAGTCCTACACCCTTTTTTCTGTCCTGCATTCTGATTGGCTGGCACTCTTGACTCTCCCCTCCCTTACCCGCCTCAGTCCTACACCCTTTTTTCTGTCCTGCATTCTGATTGGCTGGCACTCTTGACTCTCCCCTCCCTTACCCGCCTCAGTCCTACACCCTTTTTTCTGTCCTGCATTCTGATTGGCTGGCACTCTTGACTCTCCCCTCCCTTACCCGCCTCAGTCCTACAGCCTTTTTTCTGTCCTGCATTCTGATTGGCTGGCACTCTTGACTCTCCCCTCCCTTACCCGCCTCAGTCCTACACCCTTTTTTCTGTCCTGCATTCTGATTGGCTGGCACTCTTGACTCTCCCCTCCCTTACCCGCCTCAGTCCTACAGCCTTTTTTCTGTCCTGCATTCTGATTGGCTGGCACTCTTGACTCTCCCCTCCCTTACCCGCCTCAGTCCTACACCCTTTTTTCTGTCCTGCATTCTGATTGGCTGGCACTCTTGACTCTCCCCTCCCTTACCCGCCTCAGTCCTACACCCTTTTTTCTGTCCTGCATTCTGATTGGCTGGCACTCTTGACTCTCCCCTCCCTTACCCGCCTCAGTCCTACAGCCTTTTTTCTGTCCTGCATTCTGATTGGCTGGCTGACTTGACTACCCCCTTCCTACCCGCCTCAATCATGCACAAATTGCTCTGTCGAGAATTCTGAATGGATCTCAGCGGCTGATTTATATCTTTAAAAAATTCGTCTTTTAACTTTTCGACCTATTATCACAGTGTGGCGAAGCTTTGACTTTTTACTTATGACTGACAGTTGGTAGGATCAATATCTAACCGAAAAAAGTATAATTTTTTTGTTTGAGAATTTCCGTAGTTTTGTACTTTATTCGAATTGAGTAACTTGCCTAACTTTGCGTGCTTTTAAATCTCTCGAATGTTGCAATCGCGCACGCACTGCCGACGTTTTTAGTATTTCAAAATAGTTCCGTTTTGCTGTCGTCTTTTTTCTACTGCTAAAATAAAAATTATTTAAATTAGGTGGTAAAATTATCTAGCCCTGTGAATATTAGCTCTGTGTTTCAAATCCAGAAAATTATTTTACTGCTTTCAAATTTCTGTTTCATCTGTGAGCACAGAATGACTATCAGGTGTTTTGTTTCTCTTCTCTTTCTATTGTCTCTCTCTCCCTCGCTAAAATTCTGAGTGAGCTAATGAACACCCCGCCTATTTATGGTTATGCATACTGCATGAATCATAGCTCTTAATTGTCTATTTGGTGAGGGGTTTCTCTTGTTTGATCTTCTAAATTTGACCCGTGGCAATCCAGTGGTTTTTTCATGGATAATTTAGAATTAGAAAACATGGAACCATTAGATGATCGTGGCACACAACTCGGAAAAGTTTTTATAACATAAATATAATTAATAAGGTTTATAATCTGGATTTTTTCTACTGCTAAAATAAGATTTAATAATTAAATCGAAAAAGATATGATCGACATTGTTTCTGTTAAAACAAAATTAAGTAAAAAAGTTCCCCGGTCTATTTGTAACGGTAGGTCTGCTATTGTCCAATTGCTCTTCCAATAGTTGCTCTTCGCCACCGTCCTCTGTTGTTTGATCGTTGTTCTGCAGCCCCTGGTTTTCCGCATCGTTTTGGTTCGTTTCCCTTGGCCTTCGCCTCCTCACCTCGCGCCAAATCATGCCGGCCAGACCGGCCGATCCCACAACCAGAACGCCTAGACCGATGCATAAGCCGGTCCAGTTTTGGGCTGGCGGCTTTTCCGCTGCCGTTGTTCCCGTTTCTGGTCCGGCTTCATCAGAATTTTTTTTGCTTCCGTCGATGCTTGTTGGAGATCGGAAATTGTTCGAAGTTTTCTCACTACTCTTGCGCTGCTGTTGATCCCGGTTTGGAGTAGCTGTACTAGGCTTCTGCGCAGCTCTTTGCTGCTCCTTGGTGTCTTCTAAGGCGCGCGCTGTCGAGTTGGGCTTCGGGCAGTAGCGCAGCTCGTTGACCAGGCAATCGTATAGTACCTTTTGGAAGTAGTTGGTGCTGTCTGTAGGCGCAGAGGCTGGGCACTGCTTGCAGCTGCAGTGCGGCCCCGGGTACTTGCCGACAGCTCGGCAAGCCTCCGTATCGCATTCCAAGCCGATGTAGTCTGACAGGCCGTCGTGCTCCGAACAGGCTGTCGACTTTGAGTAGGCGGCTAGAGCCTCAGCCCCTGCTGCGGGAACAATCCGAGTTGGTAGAGTCTCAACAATGAGTGGTACAATGGGCTTCTACCGATGTGTAGCAATTCATTAAGTCGAGTGGTGTGCTTACCGAAAATTGCGCAAAGGAGGATGGCTGTAATTTTAACGGACTTAATAAGGGAAATCATGTTTTTTTCTCTGCTTAAGCAATAGCTAATAAAGCCTATTCGAGTTGAAGCCAATGCGTTATCTGTAAGTATTCTCGACTGACAACGTGGACTTAAGAACGTTTGTGCGAGCCTATATATAGCTATTTTTAGGCCTCTATTGCTCAGTCTCGGGTCACAAAAAAGCCCAGACTACGCTCGTACACTGCAACAATGCCGATTAATGCACTGTCTGACTGTACATTGTTGATAGAAGATAGAAAATTCACGTGATGGCCTTAACATTACAAGTGATATTTTAGCCATGTGAGCCAAATCTTTTTATTCTGACGTGAGTCCGAGGCATAGCTCGTACAACTAGCAGATTTTTTCTACAGGAATCTCAAACACATCAGTAGGAGCAGGATCTTAAAGGCCACGTAACATTCTTCTCTATGGAGAAATTTATTAAGATTATTCAATGCATGACTAAGGACTGCTAGGATGCCCTTTTTTAAGCTAATATATTAATCAACATTATAAAATTTTAATATTTAGACACCCGACCATTCGACCAGATGTGCAGCCAACGGCACTGCCGCAGCTAGTTGCGCGGCGTATCCGAGTACTGTATGTACAGCAGCTCGGTCCTGACGGGCTGAAGGGGCTGCAATACCCACCCTAAATTTTCCTTGCTCAAACTGGTACCCGACCTCATCTAGGTGGAATAAAAAAAGTCGGGATTAATTGCCTCGCTTAAGGGCACCGGTTGGCTCCTAGAGCTGGGACTCGAACCCACGACCTGCCCCTGTGAATGACATGCTAAAATTATAAAACTTCTAAAAAATCGTCTCACTTTCTGACAATGGCTCTTATTTGTTTAAAAGCCCTTTATGAGCCGGCATCAATTTACGAGACTTTTCAACTACCAAATCTCGATTGCACTGCACGAGCTACTCGTATCTGTGCGATACAACCAAATCGAGTCATTAGCGGCTCATTCAATGAAGCGCGCACTCTACTTTGTTTGTGCGCCAACTGCTCAGCGCACTGAACTCCAGTTCCCCGCCAGCAATTCAATAATCCCTCCTTTACGTAACAAGGTGTCTCACGGTCCGGCAGATTCTATTATCATTCAGCCGAGCTACTTTCTCGAACTCGAGATGAAATCGGTTTTTTTCTAGCCCTTCAAATTTCGAATTGCATGCTCAATCCTCCGCACCCTGTGCCGTTAGGGATAAAACGAAATCTTCCTCTTACTTTTTACGCCTCCAATGCTTGGGATTTAGAAGCTGGCTAGCTATAAGAGATGCCCCAGCCACTGCTCGAAACATTACAGAAGATGGCTGCTCCCATCAGCCGCCTACTTGGCTTCATCAATGCGGCTGCTTGACAGCGCTATCATGGGGGGAGGCTCGACTTGGAAACGGATTAGGACCATAATTTGGCTCCCTAGGAGGCCAACCGAATGAGTTTGGAGACTCGATTTGGTACAGCGGGAGGACCAACATACTTTCCCTTCCCTACTCTTTCTCTCGTCTTCCCAAGAGGCCCTCTCCCTGTTGGCAAGCGATTCGGAGCTAGGATTTCTCCGAGAGGTCCGAGGACAACAAAATATTGAGCGTCAGACGAGGCCCAAACTAGGCAGTACTTTTAACATTTTCTTCGCTCAGGAATCGATCAGGAGCTGTTGTGTCCGGGCTGAGGCGTAGCATTATGCATATTTTAGCTATCATTGTCTGATTATCTAGCCAGACAGCTGCTGTGATATTAAAAAGGAAGATGGGAAAACATCTGGCGCAGGGATAAGAATTTTCCATTTTTTTGTCCCTATCACGATAAGCCGAATAAATATCGAGACTAGCAGTAATAGTTACGGTCTAAAAGGAATGCAGAAACTCAAAGACAATTAGCTGATTGATCCGACGCCATCACTTCCCTAGGGAACTGGGGAAACTGTGGCGAAGAATCGGCGAGCTGAGGGGGACAGGAAAGTACGGCTGTGGGATTCTGTTGGACTTCCAAGGAGAAAAGTGCATGCGTGATGTGGAAACGCAAAAAAATCAGAAGGGCATGTATTTCCACAGTGTTTTCAGAGCGAAGATAACACATCGTCAGATTTCTTAACACCGCTAAACTAGTCGATTTGACAGTCATATTTGCCCATGATTGGCTAGTAGACTCCTGCTGGACAAAGTTCAGATCGTCAGAGCCAATAGGAAAAAGAGTCTACGGGTGCCATCGCGGCTCGGTAGAGATATTTGAGTGACGAGTGACTGACTGCGGTTTCTCCATATAGAGAATTGGCCGCATACTCAGCACATCGTAGAGAGACAATCTATCAGAGACAATGCCACTAGAGGGGTCGCCGCACGAAGCTCTGACCGATGAGCACAGGCTGCTGCACCACGCCACCGCCCTGCTAACCATCGGAGTTGAGGCCCTGCTAGTGCTGGGCAATCTGCTCCCACCTCTGGTCGTATTTCGGGCCAAATCATCGGCCGAGCGAACCAATCTGGATCTGATTGTGGCGGCGTTGAGCTTCACAGACATCCTGTCCGTGCTGGTGCCGGAGCCGCCCTGGATTTTAGCCTATTTTCGCGGCTCGTGGCAGAGAGACGCCCGGGCGTGCAATTTGCACCAGCTGACCGCGCTGTGGCTCCAGCTGGCCTCCTATGTTCATCGTGCTGCTGCTGGTTTGGACCGGGCTCGCTGCGTCAGGCGGATGCTGGACGAGCCGATGCCGCTGCCCGTGGACACCAGGAATAGCGTGCTGCTCGGCTGCCTGCTGCTCACCTGCTACTGCCTGACGCTGCTCATCGCCACCCTGCCGCTGCTCGGCTTCGCTCCGTCCGCCGTAGCCGAAGCCTCCGGCCCGGACGGCGAATTAGTCAGCGGATTCTGCGTGTCTTGGCTGGCCCGCCGGCCGGCCGAGCTCAAACAGTCGGTCTTCTTTGTTGTGTTCGCCGCCGTGGCCGGCCTGTGCGTTGCCGGCGTGCTGGCCACCAACTTGGTCATCATCTGCCTGTGGCAGCGCAAACAGGCCGCTGTGCAGAGAGCCGCCGAACAGGAAGATCCGGCGGCGTCGGCTGCTGACCTACTGATCGAGGAGGAGCAGTACCACGAGATGGGCCGCTTCATACAGACTATGCGGGTTACCGCTTTGATTAGTTTGGTTTTCTGCTGCACCTGGATACCTACGCTTGTGAGTGTAGCGTCTGTAAACTGTGAACGATTCGGCAGAATGCTTTGACTGAAGGTTTAGTGCATATCATGGTCCATTCTTTGCTGAGTAATTCGCTGCACTCAATGGTTTCTAAGCCTTGACTAGAATTGCGGATCGAACTTAAAAAAGTAGACTTTCATCAGAATGTAAATTAACCTATGAATGATTTAGAAATTGCACCTTCAAAATGCAACGAATACCCAAGGACACCTTAAGTAGAAGGACGGGACACTTCATTTCTTGGTGAGTTTTTAGAGTCCAATTTTCGCGCAAAAATACACTACCGAGATATGAGATTTGCAGATTTTCGCCATAAAATTAAAGATTGCGCTCGATTGGAAGCAGATGCAAATCTCATCTTTTGAATATGTTTCCTGCCTTCTTACTCTATCGAACTATGTGCGTCTTAATTTTTGAAAATTTATCTTCCTATTATTTTATTGATATTATTAATTCACTTTTGTAAAGAAAATACTAATTGACATAAATAGCCAATTCAGAGAGAATCGGAAATCGACATGTTAACCAGCAAATGGACATGACCAGCAAAATTCTCCAAAATACTGATTGATAGAAATTTTATTTGAATAAAACAGACTTGATTAGAAGAGGAACTGAACCTGCGCAGCCGCTAAAATACCATTTTATTGATATTATAATTTTCGACAAATGTTTTACAAGGGAAATAATTTAAAGATCAATTTTCACAAATTAAGATGCACGTAGTTCCTTAGAGTAGGAAGGCAAGAAGAACATATCAAAAGATGAGATTCGCATCTGCATACAATCGAGTGCAATCTTTAATTTTATGTCGAAAATCTGCAAATTTCCTATCTCCGTAGTGTATTTTTGCGCGAAAATTGGACTCTAAAAACTTACCAAGAAATGAAGTGTCCCGTCCTTCTATTTAAGGTGTCCTTGCGAATACCTTGTGACCAGCAAAATCCTCTGCTTCGGTGACTATAGAAGCTAATTGATTTGATAACTACGAGCTATCGTGGCTGAGTGAGTGATGCTGGGGTTCTAAAGCTGTTTAAATCTTCTTTAATTTTGGTGGCGCTGATTCCGTAAAAAACACATTTTCTCCCTTCCAAGTTTAGATTGGCAAGGTTTTCATTGCGAGTAACAACATTTCTGCGAGTTTCTCCTGCACTAAATTTTTTGAAGGCTCAAAAAGCCGCACGCATGACTGAATAGCCATCAAGGGACCTGTCATGCCCCATTAGACATTGACTGAGTTTTATTCATTAGTTGAATACTTCCTCGTGGGGCTTGTCATCACGTATCTTTTGAAAAAAGGAAGTCTTCTGTATTTTCTATTCCCTCTTTTATCGTTTGAATCGAAGGACGCACTTACAGTTCGGTGTCACAGCTGCTCACCGAGTGGAAACGGCAGAAGGGAAGCGAGCACCGCCCCCCCCGTGGCTTCATGGATTTTCCCGTCTAATTCAATAACGCCACTGGCCTTCCGCGCCTCATGCAAGTCAACGTCAGTTGCACTTTAGTGTTCTGACTGCTGAATTCACTCACAAATCAACCTACTCGTTCACTCACTCACTCTCTCATGTTATCAACCCCCATTCAATCACTTTCTTAGTCACTTACGAACTCCCTCATAAACTCATGAGCTCATGAACTCTCTCGTAATATCACTCACTCGTGAACTCAGTCACTCGCGAATTCACTCACTCATGAACTAATAAACTCATGAAATAACTTACTTATTCAATCACTCCATAATCTAATCACTCACACACCCACTGGCTCATGAGTTTATTTTTGGACGTATGAATTTAATCATAGCAGAATAATTCACAGTGCAAATTTATTTAATCAGTCATTCGCTTTCCATTCTTTCATTAGCTATTATTTTATTCCCTACTCAATTATTCAGTTGGTAACTCATTTGCCAGCCAGACAGTCACTCAGTAAAAATAAACTGGTCAGCCCCGGGTCTTCCGCCTGTCCCGCCTGCTCACCGCATTTCATCCCCCTCGAGACCGCCAGGCTTGAGAAGGCAAAATCTTTTTTTTGGTAGCGGTCTCTTTTCTGACGAAAGCCGATGGTAATCCGATCGGCAAGTTCATTTGATTGCTAAGCGAGTTTTGCTTGCCGAATTTCGGGGGGGGGCGGAGCCCCGCGGAGGGAGGCGGGTGGCGGTCGTCAGGCGCAAAGTTGGCCAGCTCCGAGGCGGAGGATTGACCCTCGAAAATGAGGCAGAGATGGGAGAGATGACGGACTTACTGGGGATAACCTGAGCCCGGCAGTTGCCGTATAATGCGCGCGCTATGCTCAGCGCAGGCTGCGGGGCAGCGACGGCCGAGTGAGTCGCGAGAGGGCGTCAGCCGCCAACCCCTCCACTCGCGGCCACTTCTCTGTCAGGCTGCTGGAGAGTCAAAGGCGGAGGAGTAGTTCTGAAAAGCTGGAAGAGTGGAATTGGAGAGGGGACAACTGGAGTGGGAGGAAAAGAGGCAAGAGTGGCAAAGAAGCCCGCTGGCGGAGAAGTTCGAGTAAAAGAGAGAGAGAGAGAGAGAGAGAGAGAGAGGGCGGGCGGGAGTCTGCTTTCCCTCGGGCCTCCTACTCTTCGACAACATTCGGGAGGAGTGCTTATCGTTCCTCAGCTGCTCGGAACATTCTGAGAGTGAGAGAGGGAGCTTGCACTCGTTTCGCCTCGCCCTGCCGTGCTCTCAAAATAACTCACTGATTAACAATATTTGGTTTCCATGGAGACGTAGTCAATGGCCAGTGGCCATAACGCATGCCAGCTTAGGGTGTTATTGGACTCCATATTGAATAGTTTTGCTTAGCTTTGCAAGCACTTTCAGAGCATTAAAGAAAGCCCGCTTTGTTTCCAGAGCAAGCTTAATGCTAGTATTGCCAATGTGGATGATGAAAAGCACAGAAAAATTATGATAAAATGATTAAGATGTCTTTACTGATGTTAGTTATTATACTAGATGCATCTATTTCTTTCAGGTACTGGCTGGACTTCGTTACGCTGACCTATCAGTGAGTCCTCCTCTGGTGATGTACGCTCAGCTCAGCACTACCCTGTCTGGAGTCTTCAATCCGCTCATCTATGCCGTCTGCTCGCAAAGCTACCGTGAAGGCTACCTTCGCGTCTTCTGCGGCTGCTGCTGCTGCTGTCGAAGATTCCGTTGGTGGTGCTACAGGTGCTGCATTGGTAGCGGGAGCGGTCGAGGTGAGTTCTTATTGTAGCGGTGGTTGCCTGTACAGTGAGCATTCCTTAGTTATGTCAGGTACAAAACTGTAGCTGGAATCTATGCAGTCGGGAGTCTATGTAGTCAGGAATCTATGCAGTCAGAAATCTATGCAGTCAGAAATCTATGCAGTCAGAAATCTATGCAGTCAGAAATCTATGCAGTCAGAAATCTATACAGTCATAAATCTATGCAGTCGGGAATCTATGCAGTCAGAAATCTTTGCAAGTCAAGAATCTATGCAGTCAGAAATCTATGCAGTCAGAAATCTATGCAGTCAGAAATCTTTGCAAGTCAAGAATCTATGCAGTCAGAAATCTATGCAGTCAGAAATCTATGCAGTCGGGAATCTATGCAGTCAGGAATCTATGCAGTCAGGAATCTATGCAGTCAGGAATCTATGCAGTCAGGAATCTATGCAGTCAGGAATCTATGCAGTCAGGAATCTATGCAGTCGGGAATCTATGCAGTCAAGAATCTATGCAGTCAGGAATCTATGCAGTCAGGAATCTATGCAGTCAGGAGTCTATGCATTCAGGAATCTATGCAGTCAGGAATCTATGCAGTCAAGAATCGATGCAGTCAGGAATCTATGCATTTAAGGATTTACGCACCTTCTTTTCCACATCTCAGCAGCGCTGGGCAGCTCAGATGATGACCCAATCGACCTGCCGGTGTCCTCGGCAATGCCAACGACAGCTGGTTATCCTTTGCCAGCATCGCAGCAGCTGGCGCGGGACCAGACGGTGCACAGCCTGCTGCCGCATTCTGCTAGCCGATTCAGCGGCATCGCAGCCTGCGCGAACTCCGCTCCGAGATCCTCGGTCGCCGCTTCATCATCAGCGGCCGATGCTGCGGCCTGCTACGCCCAGGTCGGACCGCAGTCGGAAGGCGGCGAGGAGCCGATGGGGGCCGGCTGACAGGAGAAGTGCAAACTGTTGAAACTTGAAACTTATTTAGCGCAACGTCAAATTCTGAATCATCACACTTGATTGTGCAAGTAAATGTTGTGTTTAATTTTTTTTCGGTTTGTCTTTTTTTATTTCTGACGGAAATCACAGTGTTTTGGCTCCGATAAAAACAGTCTCTATTTTGTTAAAAACAACAACATGAAAAGGTACAACTGTATGAAGTCCGAACCGTTGGTGACTTGCTTGCCTACTATCGGACATCATAATTATGATTTAGGTAGTTTATTTTGATACATAATGACATCATTTTATAATGATTGGTAACATTTTTATAACGAAAATCTGAGAGAAACCAAGTTTTCACGTACCTGTGGCACCTTTAGCCACTTGTAATTTCAGTTGCAACAGTTGCAACTTAAATTTTTTGTATTTTTTATAATTTACTTGCTACACTAAAAATTGCCCATTTTTTTAAGAAGCTGAACAAAAAATTACTGGATACGCATCATAGACTACTGAATTGTAAGTAAAAAATTGCAGTGAAGAAGCAGTGCATTGAACAGCTTGTGGGAGTTGTCAACTGGGATATTGGTAGCGAGCAAATCAGTTCGAAAATCTGCATCTTAGTTGTTAAAAAAATGTAAGAAGCCACTGGGACTGATCTGCGTCGCCCATCAACTTTTAGCAAACACAAACAAACAAAAACGGACAAAATATTCCACTAAAGCCAAGGACTACAGTACAAGTACAAGTGCAATACACTGCAGTTGTACAAAAATACTGATAATAAGCTATAAACGTAGTCATTTCTCGAGAAGTGCTTGGCAATGCCTGACAACAAAATCGAAATGCAGAAAACACAGAAAAAAATAAACTATAAAGCCGATTCGTACAAAGGATTACAGAATTATAGGGACGCGACACAGCAATAAAAATATTTTAACTAGTAATTTATCACTAATGTACTTTTAATAATGATCTTTAAAAGTACGTATTTGCTTAACAGTTTAGTGACAAGTATTTTCTCCACAAATTTTTTTAGTCGCAGTTACAGTTTTAATAATCGTCCCTAATTTTCAATTAAGCATCCAATCGTGTGAAAGTGAGTTCTAGGTTTGTTTACTTATTTGAAAGTAAGTAAAAAGTTGACTTGACACAAGTGGGCAACAGATTTTTCAAGTCTAATGTCAAGGTAAAATATTATATCCAAGATGTTTTTCTGCGAGACAGCTCAGCAGCAGGCAAGAAAAAAACAATGAAATGTCAGTTAAAACTTTTTTCTCCATCTCTGAAATTTATAAGTCAGATTGCGATGTGCGTGAACTCGAAAATACTTATTACTGTGATAATCAACTATAGATAAGCAAAAGTGCTTGCGTACAGGTAGAGACACAACAGGTACATCATCAAATTATAATTGAGAAAAAAAACAAACATAACACAGTTCGAAATTATGGACGGCAAACAACAACATTTTTTTGGGGTGGAATACTTCGTTATTTCTTTACAATAAGATGTAGGGTCACAGTGAAACTTTCTTATATATGCAATATATAGAATGTATATCGCATATTAATACTGTACGTGGGCTTTGAATCTAACACCTATTAGATTTTTTTAATATTTCTAAATTTCAAAATATTTTTGTTATTTTGCTAAAATTTAGACGAAAAATGATTGTTTCAGCCATGATTGCTCCGATGATTGCTCAGAAGAGGATTAGAAATGTAGAAGTTAGAAAAAAAGAAAATAATTCCGTTAGAATTTCATTTACACACTTAGACAAAAGTCAGACAAAATTGGACAAAGACAAAAAGTACAAAAACGAGCGCATCACAGAAAATAACTACATCAGTATTTTAGTTACGAAAATACATGATTATACTCGTACGAGTAAAAATTGTCCTCGTAAACTACGGTCAATAGTAACCTTCCAATTTGGCAAGCGTACTGACAAAATAATCTTTAAAGTTGAGTTAAAATAAAATAATAATATAAAGATATTTAAAATAGCTATTACGGGACCAATGAAGAAAAGATGAGTGTTTCGAAAATGGCGTGGTTAAAAATTCTGCTTGATAGAGATAAAATCTATAAAAACTGCCAACGCTATGATCGCACTGCTTACATTAAGTACGCATAGAATTGCTTGTGTAAACTAAGGGGCTTTTTTGTGTCTATTATCCAACTGAGTGTTTTGATTGGCTCTCGCACTTATTGAATCATTTATATAGTCTGGCTGAAACACTTCAAAGAGGCGTGAAAAACCACTTCTAAAAAGTGGCAATGTATAGGCGTGACGCAAAGCTAGGCTTCGGTTTTATTTCAACTGGATCACGAAAGTACATCAAGTAATCAAGCCCCCTCCACTGTGTAAAATTCTTTCGCTCGTCTCACTTTAAAAAGCCTGTCTTTCCTCTTTTAACCTAAAGTACACCAAAAGAGAAGCCACTTGTGTACAATCTCTAGCCAGTTCACGAAACTTCTGCCTTTCCTCTCTTAACCCAGGTACACCGTACACCGAAAAGAGGTTATTATTAAGCTAACTCACTAGTGTACAATCTCTTGCAGTTTACGAAACCCTTTTTTCACTCAACTAAATGTACAACAGAGACCTTATTAAACTGGCTAAATTAAAAAAACCCTGTTTACGCATTTCCAGCGGCGCATTATGAACTTATCTACCTCGAAAAAATTAAGAGGACCGCAAAACCGTGGCTTTGAAATCTGAGCCTACTATGAAACTGTTCCTAGACTACTCATAGTAGCATTGTTTTTGATGCGGCAAAATCCTTAAATCAATCTGGATTTTATTCTGCCTCAGGATTAAAGACATGCTTTAAATATCCATATTCAGACGGGCAGTGAAATGTATGTTAAGCTGGCGCCTCGCCTCCATTTCCTTCCACCAGCTTGTGGGCCTCTCTCTCCTCGCTGGAGCTGCTGTCATCGTCGTCGTCGTCGTCGCCGCGATTTCGTCGACGCATCTCAATCGCCTCGGTGTGCTGGCCCAGCATGCCAGCGTTGCTGTCTCGATGGTTCTTAGGCAGGCAGGCCCAGCAGCAGCGAAGCCGCTTACCTAGCGGCGTTGCCGCGAAAGCCGAGCGAAATTCGGCATTAACGGCGAAGTAGGCCAGCGCCGAGGCGCCCATGCCGGTCTTGGCCATCAGCAGCGCGGCTGTGGAGAGCGATTCGTAGAGGCCGCTGTCAATGCGTAGCGGCCCCGCCAAGCTGCAGACAGACAGAACGGCGTACGGCGTCCAGCAGATCAGAAAGGTTACTGCAGTAGGTTGAGACAGGTGAAACGTTGCACTAGAATTGAGTTAGTCTAAATTTGGGTAGTTGAGCCAGTTAGAAGATTGTTGCAATAGATTATGGTGGGTGGAAAATTGTTGCAATATATTCGGGTTGGTAGAAGATTGTTGCAATAGATTCTGGCTGGTAGAAGATTTTTGCAATAGATTCTGGCGGGTAGAAGATTGTTGCAATAGATTCTGGCGGGTAGAAGATTGTTGCAATAGATTCTGGCTGGTAGAAGATTTTTGCAATAGATTCTGGCTGGTAGAAGATTTTTGCAATAGATTCTGGCTGGTAGAAGATTTTTGCAATAGATTCTGGCTGGTAGAAGATGGTTGCAATAGATTCTGGCGGGTAGAAGATTGTTGCAATAGATTCTGGCTGGTAGAAGATTGTTGCAATAGATTCTGGCGGATAGAAGATTGTTGCAATAGATTCTGGCGGGTAGAAGATTGTTGCAATAGGTTCTGGCTGGTAGAAGATTGTTGCAATAGATTCTGGCGGGTAGAAGATTGTTGCAATAGATTCTGGCTGGTAGAAGATTGTTGCAATAGATTCTGGCGGGTAGAAGATTGTTGCAATTGATTCTGGCGGGTAGAAGATTGTTGCAATAGATTCTGGCGGGTAGAAGATTGTTGCAATTGATTCTGGCGGGTAGAGTATTGTTGCAATTGATTCTGGCTGGTAGAAGATTGTTGCAATAGATTCTGGCTGGTAGAAGATTGTTGCAATTGATTCTGGCGGGTAGAGTATTGTTGCAATTGATTCTGGCTGGTAGAAGATTGTTGCAATAGATTCTGGCGGGTAGAAGATTGTTGCAATTGATTCTGGCGGGTAGAAGATTTTTGCAATAGATTCTGGCTGGTAGAAGATTGTTGCAATAGATTCTGGCTGGTAGAAGATTGTTGCAATAGATTCTGGCGGGTAGAAGATTGTTGCAATAGATTCTGGCGGGTAGAAGATTGTTGAAATAGATTCTGGCGGGTAGAAGATTTTTGCAATAGATTCTGGCGGGTAGAAGATTTTTGCAATTGATTCTGGCGGGTAGAAGATTTTTGCAATAGATTCTGCCTGGTAGAAGATTGTTGCAATTGATTCTGGCGGGTAGAAGATTGTTGCAATAGATTCTGGCGGGTTGTTGCAGAAGATTTTTGCAATAGATTCTGGCTGGTAGAAGATTTTTGCAATAGATTCTGGCGGGTTGTTGCAGAAGATTGTTGCAATAGATTCTGGCGGGTAGAAGATTGTTGCAATAGATTCTGGCGGGTAGAAGATTGTTGCAATAGATTCTGGCGGGTAGAAGATTGTTGCAATAGATTCTGGCGGGTAGAAGATTGTTGCAATAGGTTCTGGCTGGTAGAAGATTGTTGCAATAGATTCTGGCGGGTTGTTGCAGAAGATTGTTGCAATAGATTCTGGCGGGTAGAAGATTGTTGCAATAGATTCTGGCTGGTAGAAGATTTTTGCAATAGATTCTGGCGGGTTGTTGCAGAATATTTTTGCAATAGATTCTGGCTGGTAAAAGATTTTTGCAATAGATTCTGGCGGGTTGTTGCAGAATATTTTTGCAATAGATTCTGGCTGGTAGAAGATTTTTGCAATAGATTCTGGCGGGTTGTTGCAGAAGATTTTTGCAATAGATTCTGGCTGGTAGAAGATTGTTGAAATAGATTCTGGCGGGTTGTTGCAGAAGATTGTTGCAATAGATTCTGGCGGGTAGAAGATTGTTGCAATAGATTCTGGCGGGTAGAAGATTGTTGCAATTGATTCTGGCGGGTAGAAGATTGTTGCAATAGATTCTGGCGGGTAGAAGATTGTTGCAATAGATTCTGGCTGGTAGAAGATTGTTGCAATAGATTCTGGCTGGTAGAAGATTGTTGCAATAGATTCTGGCGGGTTGTTGCAGAAGATTGTTGCAATAGATTCTGGCTGGTAGAAGATTGTTGCAATTGATTCTGGCGGGTAGAAGATTGTTGCAATAGATTCTGGCTGGTAGAAGATTGTTGCAATAGATTCTGGCTGGTAGAAGATTGTTGCAATTGATTCTGGTGGGTAGAAGATTGTTGCAATAGATTCTGGCTGGTAGAAGATTGTTGCAATAGATTCTGGCTCGTAGAAGATTTTTGCAATAGATTCTGGCTGGTAGAAGATTGTTGCAATAGATTCTGGCTGGTAGAAGATTGTTGCAATTGATTCTGGCGGGTAGAAGATTGTTGCAATAGATTCTGGCTGGTAGAAGATTGTTGCAATAGATTCTGGCTGGTAGAAGATTGTTGCAATTGATTCTGGCGGGTAGAAGATTGTTGCAATTGATTCTGGCGGGTAGAAGATTGTTGCAATAGATTCTGGCTGGTAGAAGATTTTTGCAATAGATTCTGGCTGGTAGAAGATTTTTGCAATAGATTCTGGCGGGTAGAAGATTGTTGCAATAGATTCTGGCTGGTAGAAGATTGTTGCAATTGATTCTGGCGGGTAGAAGATTGTTGAAATAGATTCTGGCGGGTAGAAGATTGTTGCAATTGATTCTGGCGGGTAGAATATTGTTGCAATTGATTCTGGCGGGTAGAAGATTGTTGCAATAGATTCTGGCGGGTTGTTGCAGAAGACTTTTGCAATAGATTCTGGCTGGTAGAAGATTTTTGCAATAGATTCTGGCGGGTTGTTGCAGAAGATTGTTGCAATAGATTCTGGCGGGTAGAAGATTGTTGCAATAGATTCTGGCGGGTAGAAGATTGTTGCAATAGATTCTGGCGGGTAGAAGATTGTTGCAATAGATTCTGGCTGGTAGAAGATTGTTGCAATAGATTCTGGTGGGTAGAAGATTGTTGCAATAGATTCTGGCTGGTAGAAGATTGTTGCAATAGATTCTGGCTCGTAGAAGATTTTTGCAATAGATTCTGGCTGGTAGAAGATTGTTGCAATAGATTCTGGCTGGTAGAAGATTGTTGCAATTGATTCTGGCGGGTAGAAGATTGTTGCAATAGATTCTGGCTGGTAGAAGATTGTTGCAATAGATTCTGGCTGGTAGAAGATTGTTGCAATAGATTCTGGCTGGTAGAAGATTGTTGCAATAGATTCTGGCGGGTAGAAGATTGTTGAAATAGATTCTGGCTGGTAGAAGATTGTTGCAATAGATTCTGGCGGGTAGAAGATTGTTGCAATAGATTCTGGCGGGTAGAAGATTGTTGCAATAGATTCTGGCGGGTAGAAGATTGTTGAAATAGATTCTGGCGGGTAGAAGATTGTTGCAATAGATTCTGGCGGGTAGAATATTGTTGCAATTGATTCTGGCGGGTAGAAGATTGTTGCAATAGATTCTGGTGGGTAGAATATTGTTGCAATTGATTCTGGCGGGTAGAAGATTGTTGCAATAGATTCTGGCGGGTAGAAGATTGTTGCAATAGATTCTGGCGGGTAGAAGATTGTTGCAATTGATTCTGGCGGGTAGAATATTGTTGCAATAGATTCTGGCGGGTAGAAGATTGTTGCAATAGATTCTGGCTGGTAGAAGATTGTTGCAATTGATTCTGGCGGGTAGAATATTGTTGCAATTGATTCTGGCGGGTAGAATATTGTTGCAATTGATTCTGGCGGGTAGAATATTGTTGCAATAGATTCTGGCGGGTAGAAGATTGTTGCAATAGATTCTGGCGGGTAGAAGATTGTTGCAATAGATTCTGGCGGGTAGAATATTGTTGCAATAGATTCTGGTGGGTAGAATATTGTTGCAATTGATTCTGGCGGGTAGAAGATTGTTGCAATAGATTCTGGCGGGTAGAAGATTGTTGCAATAGATTCTGGTGGGTAGAAGATTGTTGCAATTGATTCTGGCGGGTAGAATATTGTTGCAATTGATTCTGGCGGGTAGAAGATTGTTGCAATAGATTCTGGCTGGTAGAAGATTGTTGAAATAGATTCTGGTGTGCAGAAAAATTATTTACACATCGCTAAGCAACTGGAATCGAGTAAAAAATCAATGGCAACAATGAGAATTTTAATTTTGTTGCCCTAACATTGTCTTCTCACAAATATCCGACAATGGATGCAAACACACGAGTACAATACGAATCCACCATCAGCTAGCTAGGAGTTAAATTTAAAAAAATATTGTTTAATTTAGCACGCAACGAAATGGAAGCTGAGAAAAATACTGCTCAAATAAACAAATTAGCCACGCAGGCATTCGCAACCTTTTAAGTCCTCCTGCTAAATCATTTACGAAGGCAAAATCGCCTTGCGTGAGTCTTCACCTCTCGCTGCTTGTAGCTTACAAGCGCAGATAAATGGAAAATTTCTTGACCAAAAAAGAAGCGTGACTGTTAATTTGTGCTTCCAACGTTAATAATCATGTCATGATATTTAAAAGATAATTAAATGCTGGGAAAAGGTCTGCAGGCCCTATCTGTCTAGACAGAATCGATTTCGTGACTTTTTGAATGTCAAAAAACTGTGAAGGATTTTTTTCGGTAGGAAAGTTTCAACCCAATTAATCATCGGTACAGTGTTGATGAAGAGCCTGAGGTACCTTAAAAAAACAGCTGTGGCCTATAGTGAAAGCCTGACTGTGAGGTCGAGTTTCTTCCACCTGCTTATTAGATCTAATATAGCCCGTCAAGCAGCTGCTCCACCGTGACAAAATTTCCCGTTCCCAGGTCAAGGCAAGCAGAATTATCGGATTTCCGTTTCCGTTTAAGTGTCCCCCTGTCATGCAGTCTGCGTTGCAACGTGGCCCGAGCAGAGACATCAGGTGATTTTTGCATTTCTCATGCAAATAATTTATAAAATGAATGTACGAGTGTATGTGAGCTGTGAAAAACCAAGCTAAAATTGGTACAGGGCTGTGACATATTCTAAAATAGTGGAGTGGACCAGAATAGGATTTCCAGTGCTAATTCTGGTAGAGGTGTGCCAGACTCAAATTATAGACAGGGGTAGAGAGGGTTTAGCAGAGTCAAATATAGACAGGGGTAGAAAGGGTTTAGCAGAGTCAAATATAGACAGGGGTAGAAAGGGTTTAGCAGAGTCAAATATAGACAGGGGTAGAAAGGGTTTAGCAGAGTCAAATATAGACAGGGGTAGAGAGGGTTTAGCAGAGTCAAATATAGACAGGGGTAGAAAGGGTTTAGCAGAGTCAAATATAGACAGGGGTAGAGAGGGTTTAGCAGAGTCAAATATAGACAGGGGTAGAAAGGGTTTAGCAGAGTCAAATATAGACAGGGGTAGAGAGGGTTTAGCAGAGTCAAATATAGACAGGGGTAGAGAGGGTTTAGCAGAGTCAAATATAGACAGGGGTAGAGAGGGTTTAGCAGAGTCAAATATAGACAGGGGTAGAAAGGGTTTAGCAGAGTCAAATATAGACAGGGGTAGAGAGGGTTTAGCAGAGTCAAATTATAGACAGGGGTAGAGAGGGTCTGGCAGAGTCAAATATAGACAGGGGTAGAGAGGGTTTAGCAGAGTCAAATATAGACAGGGGTAGAGAGGGTTTAGCAGAGTCAAATATAGACAGGGGTAGAAAGGGTTTAGCAGAGTCAAATATAGACAGGGGTAGAAAGGGTTTAGCAGAGTCAAATATAGACAGGGGTAGAAAGGGTTTAGCAGAGTCAAATATAGACAGGGGTAGAGAGGGTTTAGCAGAGTCAAATATAGACAGGGGTAGAAAGGGTTTAGCAGAGTCAAATATAGACAGGGGTAGAGAGGGTTTAGCAGAGTCAAATATAGACAGGGGTAGAAAGGGTTTAGCAGAGTCAAATATAGACAGGGGTAGAAAGGGTTTAGCAGAGTCAAATATAGACAGGGGTAGAGAGGGTTTAGCAGAGTCAAATATAGACAGGGGTAGAGAGGGTTTAGCAGAGTCAAATATAGACAGGGGTAGAAAGGGTTTAGCAGAGTCAAATATAGACAGGGGTAGAGAGGGTTTAGCAGAGTCAAATTATAGACAGGGGTAGAGAGGGTCTGGCAGAGTCAAATATAGACAGGGGTAGAGAGGGTTTAGCAGAGTCAAATATAGACAGGGGTAGAGAGGGTTTAGCAGAGTCAAATATAGACAGGGGTAGAAAGGGTTTAGCAGAGTCAAATATAGACAGGGGTAGAGAGGGTTTAGCAGAGTCAAATATAGACAGGGGTAGAAAGGGTTTAGCAGAGTCAAATATAGACAGGGGTAGAGAGGGTTTAGCAGAGTCAAATATAGACAGGGGTAGAGAGGGTTTAGCAGAGTCAAATATAGACAGGGGTAGAGAGGGTTTGGCAGAGTCAAATATAGACAGGGGTAGAGAGGGTCTGGCAGAGTCAATTATAAACAGGGGTAGAGAGGGTTTAGCAGAGTCAAATATAGACAGGGGTAGAGAGGGTCTGGCAGAGTCAAATTATAGACAGGGGTAGAGAGGGTCTGGCAGAGTCAAATATAGACAGGGGTAGAGAGGGTTTGGCAGAGTCAAATATAGACAGGGGTAGAGAGGGTTTAGCAGAGTCAAATATAGACAGGGGTAGAGAGGGTCTGGCAGAGTCAATTATAAACAGGGGTAGAGAGGGTTTAGCAGAGTCAAATATAGACAGGGGTAGAGAGGGTCTGGCAGAGTCAAATTATAGACAGGGGTAGAGAGGGTTTAGCAGAGTCAAATATAGACAGGGGTAGAGAGGGTTTGGCAGAGTCAAATATAGACAGGGGTAGAGAGGGTTTGGCAGAGTCAATTATAAACAGGGGTAGAGAGGGTTTAGCAGAGTCAAATATAGACAGGGGTAGAGAGGGTCTGGCAGAGTCAAATATAGACAGGGGTAGAGAGGGTTTGGCAGAGTCAAATTATAGACAGGGGTAGAGAGGGTTTAGCAGAGTCAATTATAAACAGGGGTAGAGAGGGTCTGGCAGAGTCAAATTATAGACAGGGGTAGAGAGGGTCTGGCAGAGTCAAATATAGACAGGGGTAGAGAGGGTCTGGCAGAGTCAAATATAGACAGGGGTAGAGAGGGTTTGGCAGAGTCAAATTATAGACAGGGGTAGAGAGGGTCTGGCAGAGTCAAATATAGACAGGGGTAGAGAGGGTCTGGCAGAGTCAAATATAGACAGGGGTAGAGAGGGTTTGGCAGAGTCAAATTATAGACAGGGGTAGAGAGGGTTTAGCAGAGTCAATTATAAACAGGGGTAGAGAGGGGTTAGCAGAGTTAAATATAAACAGGGGTAGAGAGGGTTTAGCAGAGTCAAATTTAGACAGATGTCGAGAGAGGATTTTACAAGGACGGTTCTGTATTGATGGAACTCTTTTTAGAAAGAGAAATTTCTTGAGGGTTTCTTAAGGTAGGAAAATCAATGTTACCTAAAAGTACGATCTAGGTTTGATGTTATTAATTGCTTTTTAATATATAGGAATGGGCTCTTAAAAGACTGACGTGAGAAATGAAGCAGGAATGGATATAACTCAGCGGTAAACAGATGGCTATGCATAAAATCTATGAACCTGTGCTTTTAACTTAGGAACAACATTTATGCTTTAAAATGCAGAGAATGAATGACCCCCAACTGGTCAGCAGATGTCAATATCTGCGTGCATTGGAGTTAATCTATCTAAAGGCTTTAGGGATTACCGCGCAGGATCCCGATGCACTATAAGGTGAGGCTGCCTGCTTGTCGATTAATGGACGGTATGTTTCCGCTGACGATCGATGCACAAAACTGAAATTATGCGAATCTTGTTAAGAAAGCGTGACTGCCCCGAATCAGCAATTTTGTTTCTTTAATATTGTTTTCTTCTGTTCTGGACTTAAAAATCTAGAATATTGCATGATAGCGACCACAAGGTTCGTTGGTGATAAGTACGATAGACTACCATCAATAATAAAGGCGTAATGCATTCGACTCAGTATTTTAATTCTCGAAATTGAATAAATGAAAAGAGCGCCACTTTTTTGTACTTTTATGCGTAAGTACTGGTTGTTACAATCTATCCTATTTTTTTCCGAGTAGCTATAGAATTTGAGCTGTAGCGGAAGTGGCTGCTTCCCGGCCTCTACTTTTGACCCGCTTTTTGGTGCTCAGTGTCCCCAATGTACTTTGCTCCTCCTGCCTCTTGTTGGCATGCAAAACCCAGTGCGCAAAAATTATTTATTCAAGCTAATAGTACATTCGAAATTTAAAGTTGAATAATAAGTCAAATTAGTGGGCGCTTGACTCAAAATTTCAATTAGATGAGCAGCTTCTGCACTTCTACCGCTGGTTTTGTTCCATTCGGAATTGCTGTTGAGTTGAGGCTTCACGAAAAAACTGACCTTTTAAAAATCATACAGAAGGTAAACAGATAAGCGATGAAAAAAATTACGCAAGACTTTGATTAAAAGCTGGTGATATCCTGATCGTGAATCTTATTCATCCAGAGTTCATTCTACTGCCCTCCTGGGTTGGTACTACGTCAAAATTATTCTTTTAGCTGACTGGCTGACTAACTTAATCCTTTGACTTCATAATACCAAAAAAATCATCTCACCCGATTTTGCAAACCCAAGTCGTTTTAAAAATCCACACAATCCCAGTTTTTATAATCCATCGATATTTTCTACGTCATCTTTGGGACATGTCTTTTCGGGGTTAAAAGTGGTAGAAAAGTGCATTGTGATCGAAAAATGGGTAATTTAAAATTGTGTCACATTGAAGAATTAATAAAAGTGAAATTTTGGGGATATTAAGTCTTGGGAAAGTCAACTGTGAAATTCCCAACCAAACTTTCAAACCAAAGGATGTAAGGAGGAAAGGTCGAACCAAGATTTAACTATTGGTCGCTGAAAGCAGCAGTGATCCGCCACCCCTGTTTTTTGGACGATTAAGTCAACTGTAACCAGAGCTTCCTTGCTCAGCTAATTTTTGTTTAGTCCCTTTGCCACACTCTCGTATAGCCATGGCATTCTCGTCTGCGATAGTTCCGCTTGGATACAAAGGAAGTGACGCGAGTGCAAACCCTGATGCTCTCAGTGTTGCATTCTGGCTGTATTTTACCCGACGTTTGCCAACTAAGAGCGCGCCGACGTGCGAATATAACGAGGACAGAGGAAGCGCTGCTTGAGTGCCTTCGGGCGTCAACGCTTTGAACAAATTCCAGGTGGGATTTTGGTTAGCTGCTTTCTTACTCCCAACTGCCAACTGCTTGTCTGCTTGTCTAAATTCCTGAGCAAACACCCGCCAAAATTCAATCGTCTCTCCGTGGAAATTTATTCAATTTATAGAAAAAAGTACGTTTGTGCTTATTCTACAAGTTCGGCTAACCTCAAAGTGACTCTATCTGAATCAGAGTGACTCAATCCGAATCAGAGTGACTCAATCCGAATCAGAGTGACTCAATCCGAATCAGAGTGACTCAACCCGAATTAGAGTGACTCAATCCGAATCAGAGTGACTCAATCCGAATCAGAGTGACTCGTACGAATCAGAGTGACTCAAGCCCGAAACAGAGTGACTCAATCCGAAACAGAGTGACTTAATCCGAATCAGAGTGACTCATACGAATCAGATTGCCTGAATCAGAGTGACTCATACGAATCAGAGTGACTCAATCCGAATCAGAGTGACTCAATCCGAATCAAAGTGGCTCAATACGAATCAGAGTGACTCAATCCGAATCAGAGTGACTCAATCCGAATCAAAGTGGCTCAATACGAATCAGAGTGACTCAATACGAATCAGAGTGACTCAATCCCGAATCAGAGTGAGTTTCAACCTGCATCAGGGTGAATTTTAATTCACGCATTAAATTTCAATCAACACAGTTAGAATGACTTAAAATCCAAGAAGAGTAGTTTTTTGCTTGCATTGTTTCTCCGTTCAATTGGTTTTCGTTTCGCATCAAAGAGTGACATTAGAAGGACATTGGATTTTCAGATTGGCAGTAAGCTGTAGGTCGAAAACAGATGGATGGCATAAATTGTGATGAGTCTAGGCCGGATGAATAAAGCAAGCTCATTTCGCTGATTGAAATATTCAAATTAACCGAAGCTTAGTCGAGCAGGGCAAGTCAGCTATGTCGGTAATAAAATTTTTCTATCTAATTTAATCCAGGAAGTGACGATGCCAGTTTCAAATGCTCTTCCTACAATAATAATCGGAAGCTACGAGCTTAGATTTATCCCATCCAGCGGCACAGCCATGGGATATGCAGACTGGTAGGGACTGTCGATTTTTTCTTGAAATCGTTCATTTACGCGCGTAATTTTATTGATGTCAAATACGAATACATTTTTGCCAAGATTTGAAAGCAATTTGTGTTTATTTGCTCGATTTGAACTTGACAGTCCAAATATGGTTATTTGGCCAATTTCAAAAATGAAAATCAGCTTACGTGGGAGTGGGCAGATGTATTTAGCGTTTCAGTCTAGGAGGGAGATGGGGTGAAAGTGGGATGTATTTAGGTCTGAGTCCGACAGAGCTGACGAAAATCAGGGCGGAGGTATTGAGGTCTGAGTCCCACAGAGATGGGAATCAGGGCGGAGGTATTGAGGTCTGAGTCCCACAGAGATGAGGAGAATCAGGGTGGAGGTATTGAGGTCTGAGTCCGACAGAGATGAGGAGAATCAGGGTGAAGGTATTGAGGCCTGAGTCCGACATAGCTGAGGAGAATCAGGGTGAAGGTATTGAGGCCTGAGTCCGACATAGCTGAGGAAAATCAGGGTGAAGGTATTGAGGTCTGAGTCCGACAGAGATGAGGAGAATCAGGGTGAAGGTATTGAGGTCTAAGTCGACAGAGATGAGGAGAATCAGGGTGAAGGTATTGAGGTCTAAGTCGACAGAGATGAGGAGAATCAGGGTGAAGGTATTGAGGTCTAAGTCGACAGAGATGAGGAGAATCAGGGTGAAGGTATTGAGGTCTAAGTCGACAGAGAGGAGGAGAATCAGGGTGAAGGTATTGAGGCCTGAGTCCGACATAGCTGAGGAAAATCAGGGTTGAGGTATTGAGGTCTAAGTCGACAGAGATAAGGAAAGTTGGTTGAAGGTATTGAGGTCTGAGTCCCACTCAGGAAAAGGATGGCGGAGGTAATATGGTGCTGGAGTCCGGCACAATGGAAGTGGACAGGGCTTTGGCTCAGTGTGTTGGTCATGTGAGAATTTCTATTCCGTTATCGGTAAGTTAAGCGGACAAATTCACGAAGTACTTGAACTAGCTGCAACATCGGATTAGAGTCGCACGAGGCGAGGCGTATTGCTTTCGTCTCGTATAATCAGTTCCACGGCTGGAACTGGAAAGCCGCTTATCACGGCACGGATTGCCCTGGCTTTTTTTCAAGCTTGAAAAAAAATGATTCAGAGACTTCCTGTCTAACAACGCACGATCATTAGCCTCTGGGAGATTAGGAGTTCGGTTTTGGCAGAATGCAATCCGAGACTGGGGTGGATGGTGGATCTTTCTGTCGAGATTAGCAACTATTCGGGAGGAAGTTCGGGAGCTCTTAATTAGAAACTTCGCGCTCTACGAGGCCATGAAGACGAAATTATGATCAGTCTGCTCATTCGACGGATGAGTTCGCCTAGCCCCCGTTAGCACTGAATGACTGACTCACGAAATAGGGCCAGCACGTGCACCACGAACTGCCTGTCCCGGCGCGCCTGGTTGCGACTTGACGCGGCCACCATTGAGCTGCGGTGGCGTCGGATCTGCGAGTTCGGGCGGGAATATTTGTTTGTCAATTAGCTTTTGCGCAAGCCAGGCAAACAGATTGGCCAATTATTTTCACACGCCGTGTTTTGAAGCTTTGAACTGCAGCCGAACCGTTAGATTGGCTCGGTAAGCCACGGTCTATTGACAGCTGTTCTGGGCAAATTAATGAGCTTTTATTTTTCTAATATTAGAGGCCTCAGACCTAGATGCATGTCTAACTGTTAGCAAAGATACGTTAATAAAAGCATCCCCATATTTGTGTAGGAGGAGCTGGCAGCCGCTGTAGAATCACTTTTTAAAGGAAGCGCCAGGACTTGCATTACAAGGCAAATTCTTTGTTCGGGAGGAATCTGAGTCGGGGAGGGGGGAGGGCGTTGCATCGGAGAGCGAGCGAACTTTGCGTGCCCGGAATGACTCAACGCGCAAGCATTCATAAAGCACTGTGGGAGGCTTCCCCAGTCTGGGCTTCTTGTTTTGAAATGCTCACGAACTGCATTGACAAACCAAATGCTTTATCTAACTTTAGCTGGCTATGACATTGACTTTTTTCCTGAAACAAAAACCTAAAAATATAAGCCCCCTCATTGTTTTTTAGGACCAAAAGTGCTATAATAAACCCCAACAGTCGCTTGGTAAAAGTCAGCGAAAAATAAAAATAAGTTTTTTTATATCGGTACAATGTCCTAAAATGCCCGATTTTCAACGCATGCAACACTCTGTAGCCAGACTAAAAAGCAAAATGAATATTTTAGGAATTGTTTCTGCTAGATTTTCTTCCCGATATTGTGTCACTCTGGCTCAATACTTTACTGATATCGAGCTGCTGGAGCATCATCAGTAGAGGGCAAGAGAATCATCTATTATGAAATATACGAGTATTTTGCTGTAGCACAAAGCTGCTTAAGCATTGCTTCAAGCGGAACAGGGACAATAGAAAACTATGGAACTGCATGTAGCTCAACCCCACACCTTCAGGACACTAAGCTAGCCCTTACCCACACCTTCAGGACACTAAGCTAGCCCTTACCCACACCTTCAGGACACTAAGCTAGCCCTTACCCACACCTTCAGGACACTAAGCTAGCCCTTACCCACACCTTCAGGACACTAAGCTAGCCCTTACCCACACCTTCAGGACACTAAGCTAGCCCTTACCCACACCTTCAGGACGCTAAGCTACCTCAGGACACTAAGCTAGCCCTTACCCACACCTTCAGGACGCTAAGCTACCTCAGGACACTAAGCTACCCCCTAACACCCTCAGGTCACTCAGCGAGCTACTCACGTGCTCAAAGATGGCCACATAGGAGCAAACAATGATGATTAATGGCAGCACGAACTCCCCGGTGAGCAGGCCGCCCAGGTAGGCTTTGTCGCGGTCCAGCCCGGTCTCCCAGTCCAAGTCGCACGCGGCCACCCGGCCAACCCGACGAACGCCAGCCACGCCGAATAATGGCGGCAGGCTCCAGGCGGCGGCGATCGCGGCCGACAAGCAGATCAAGACGATGACGTGGGCGCGGCCGAAAGGCTGGTTGCGAGTCACCATGCGGCAGCGCAGAGCTGACAGGCCTGTCAGCAGGTTAATATTGAACAGGCCCAGGCTGGACGTGCTGAATACGTACCTGCATTGATAAAACAAAATTAAAGATAAAAAATCGAAATTAATTTCCGTATTTGTACTCTTGTGTGTTGCTACGTTTACGAGCATGTTCTTATCAGCTTGACAGACAAATGCATATAGCCTCTTCTTTTGATCAAAAGTATTAACAATCGAATTAGTTTAGTTTTAATGGCTGTTTTGCCTTTCGTCTGCATCAGAATCATTCCTTTGATTATTTATGCTGCTTTAGCATCGCCGGCATCAGTTGCTTATCCGCTGGACAGTTGCATTTTTGTCTAAAAGTCTGAGTTGATCAGCATTGGACTTAAATCCTGCGCTGTCAGTTAAATAAACACAACTATTGACATAATGGATGGACTTCTCTACAAGGCTTAGGATGGCCTCTATTCGCTTCTTATCCAATGGAAACGTGTGTTAGAAGAATACTAGCTTTATATTACTGACTGGAAATGCTCGGCCTGTCTCCCCGGAGGATTGCCGAAGCGGGATTTTTCTTCTTTGGCTGGCCAACCTAAAATATTAATAATGCGACACTTCTGCTCCCGCATCTGGACTTGGAAACTGCCACCTCCCCCCCCGCTTAGCTGCGAGCTACCAGTCTGTACACAGGCCCGATTAACCCATAGCCTTCAGTGTGCTATACTCGAACTGCTCGCTAAACGTTAGGTTTTTTCGATTAAAGCGTCATCGGTTCTGGAAGATGTCTTAAATAATTTAATTTAATATTGAACGTATTAAAAATATATGTAGACTGTAATTTATAAATATACTCGGCTATATTTTTGCCTCTAAAATTACATCGTACTTAAAAGCAACACTATAGATGCCAAACTGTACGTATAAGTCAAGGCGGGAAGTTTCGGGGTTCGAGGGGGCGGATGCTTTGGACTGGTGGAGGCATTAGAGCCTTCTAGATTAGGCTTATGGCTTGATGAGTTGTCCGCCTTATGGTTGGAAGGTCGTGGGTTCGAGCCCTAGCTCTAGGAGACCTTAATCCCGCATTGCTTCAGTCCACCCAGCTGAGATCGGGTACCAGTTTGAGCTGGGAAAATTTATGGTGGGTGTTGCGGCCCCTCCAAACCTTCAGGACTATGTCAGGACTGGACAGCTGCACACTGGATTTCGGATGCGCCGCGGGCTGTACATCTAGTCGAAAGGTTTGATGATTTATGGCTTGTGTTTCGGTAAGATTTTCTACTCAGGGTCTGGTCATGTGGTATTTTCATTGAATTAGAGCAAATCAAGTTCTTATGAATGCTTAAAAGCACTGGAAAAAAACGGCCTCACCAGTAGCACCAGGCCATGGGAAAGGCCCATTGGCCTGCCAGCCAGGCCGACGCCAAATTAAGCGACGCGGCGGACAGCACGCACAGACAGTTGCCGATGAAACCGGCGCACAGGATGTGCATGGAAGGATTGCGCAATGAAGGCGAAGCCAACACATTATAAGCTGACAATGCGTTGGCAACGAAACTGGCGCAGAAAACACCTGTGCACCATGACGCTATGGCGTAGTAATCCCAGTCCCTAGCGACACTGTCGATTGTCGTGTTATTGGCTGCAGGCATGTCTCTCAAAGTTTATGCGACCTTGTTCCGTCTGCTTTGGACAAAAACTATTGAGCAGAGTCGGCGCCAAATTGGAAGGGGATCAAATTTTCTGCTTTTTGTGTGAATTGAAAAGCCTCTCTTTCCACTAGAATTTCTAGATTGGGCGTTCATGGGATGGAATGGGATGAGAGTTGTTGGGATAGTCAGAGGTCCGGGATCAAATGATTGGCTGGCGACTCGATTGGCTGCCTGCTGTAGCTGGAGATTGCCGGCTGACAGAGGAAAGGAGAGCCCAAGCAGACAGGGCACAAGGGGAAATACGGAAAGGAAAAGCGAATTTCCCTTTTTGTTCCAGTCGAGCACAGCTGTAAAAACTAAAGCCGGTCGGGGCCGAGGTTCCCAAACTCTGGTTCTGGGCCTCTTGTCGGCTCTCTCCGCTCCGTTTGGCAAGGCTTTGCGCCCAGCAAGCGTATTCGGTAGTTAATTACACCGCTAAAACTCCGTCTGAGGGAGCCCATTAGGCAAAAAACTACGGGGCGTAAAAATACAGCGGATTCTAAGGGTGAATACGTGTGGGCGATTCTCCGATCCTCTTTGCAAACAACTCTGTTTAGCCCACTGAATAGAATAGACTGAGCGCTGGTCAGACCGAGCTACTCTTCGGGTTTAAGGAGGAGGGAAGATCTAGACATCTTTACGGACATTATTTACTTGCGTGAATGGAGCCAAATAGAAGCAAAAAAGGAGAATTATCATCTACCATAAATTTTCGAAAACAATCATTTTTTCAAATGATCATTATAAAAATCCCCCTTTAGAAGCTCCCAGAAGATTTGGAGAAGAATAAATTCCCCTCGAGGCAAAACAATTCATTATCCATACCCTCGTCCTTAATTCTTCAAATTCCTGATCAACAATAATGATGAGATTGTCTGAAAAAAATATTAGCATAATTAACACGAAAAAATTTTTTATAACAAGCCAGATCTTAAAATGCGTGATCATTAGCAGCCGAATGGGGAAAACAGTCAGCGCACTGGTCGGCTTCATTAGTCGCAATGAAACTGCCGAACCCATTATCTGCTGAATTTGATGCTTTGTTAATCCAGCACTGCAATAGGCCTAGTCGCCTGCCACAATGAATAATTCATGGCTTATCGGTGTGGGCTGAATAAAAATTACTTTTTTCTTTCTGAAGGAGTTAATTTCCGTCGGATTTGCCACCATGGGTGCAAAACTAATTGCAGGATAATCGACAGCTACTGCGTTTATTGAAGTTTTCTTTGGAGATCAGTTACGTGCAAAGGACAAGTAGGTAATTTTGGAATTAAAATAAGATTGAATGTTTTGGTTGCTTGTCAGCTTGTACTGTTAATTATTTGAGCACACTTGAAGGAAGAAGGAAGACAGACAGATGGACAGACAGACAGACAGACAGACTGACTGAGAGACCAACTGACAGACAGACAGGCGGACAGACAGACAGACAGACAGACAGACAGACAGACAGACAGACTGACTGACTGAGAGACCAACTGACAGACAGACAGACAGACAGACAGACAGACAGACAGACAGACAGACAGACAGACAGACAGACAGACAGACAGACAGACAGACAGACAGACAGACAGACAGACAGACAGACAGACTGACAGACTGACTGACTGAGAGACCAACTGACAGACAGACAGACAGACAGACAGACAGACAGACAGACAGACAGACAGACAGACAGACAGACAGACAGACAGACAGACAGACAGACTGACAGACTGAGAGACCAACTGACAGACAGACAGACAGACAGACAGACAGACAGTCAGACAGACAGACAGACAGACAGACAGACAGACAGACAGACAGACAGACAGACAGACAGACAGACAGTCAGACAGACAGACAGACAGACAGACAGACAGACAGACAGACAGACAGACAGACAGACAGACAGACAGACAGACAGACAGACAGACAGACTGAGAGACCAACTGACAGACAGACAGACAGACAGACAGACAGACAGACAGACAGTCAGACAGACAGACAGACAGACAGACAGACAGACAGACAGACAGACAGTCAGACAGACAGACTGACTGACTGACAGACAGACAGACAGACAGACAGACAGACAGACTGACTGACTGACAGACAGACAGACAGACAGACAGACAGACAGACAGACAGACAGACAGACAGACTGACAGACAGACAGACAGACAGACAGACAGACAGACAGACAGACACTCAGATGAATAAACACAAACCCATCTGAATGAGAAGGCAAGTCAAGGCAACCCAAGCCCGGCAAGCCAAGAGTTCAAGCCAGGTCAATGCCGGTCCAACGCCGCCAGCAGTTGCTCGCGATTTGCGGCGCACCAATCGGCGAAGCTGGCAGGGCGGCGCGGCTCGAGGTAGCGCTCGGCCACAGAGCGTTTGAGCTGCTGGTCGACGCGCAGCACGAACTCAAATTCGTTGCCAAGGTCAATGGACGCCGGGTTGCCGCGCGAGCGGAGCTGGTCGCAGGTTATCTGAGTTGGAAAACTGATTCAGCTAAATTCGGGAAACTCGAAAGGATGAAAAAACGCCTCTAATCTCCGTTTCTTCGGCCTTCTAAATTGGATTTCACACGGTCAGAACTACAAATCCTTTTTTTTTCAAAATCCCACTTCTCCAATTTTGTTCTTTGCATCCGTCGGCTTTTCCCATCCGAAATAGCAATTCTTCTTTAATTAACCCGTGCGGCCGTTTGAATCCCCCGCGTGTATCTTCTAGATTACATGACACACCTGTTGCCCCCCGCGCTTCCTTTGAAGTGTGTGCGGTTATTAGATTATGCGCCGTTTAACTTGGTAAGGTGGGTACAATTATTTACGCTACGTCGGTCGATTGCTAGGTAGGTAAATGCTGGAAAGACTTAATTTTCCCGTAAGTAGTTCAGTGGGATTTTTTCTTACTCTCCTAATGTCTCGTTCTCTTCACGCGTTTTTGCACTTTTGTACTCCTCTATCCCCATTTACTTACACTCTTCCTATCTAATAATAACTCCCTTAAACAATGACATCGGAACTGGTTATTTTGATGTTCACTGACGAAAGATGCAGTTGTCAAGTAAACAGAAGCTTTGCCTACGTCAATGCTACAAAAAGCACCGACAGTTCTCGAAGCCTCAGATTACTCAGTTTCCTGCTTTGCTTTCTAATAAACTGATTTCAACAGATAACCTGATTGAAGAAAAACGGTCGAAACAGGAAATATCGCGTAAAAAATCAATCAAATCGTCAGCGGATTATCTTGGAGTCGAATAATCTGAAAGTCTGCTCGGCTGCTCGGGAAATAAAACGATTCTATCACCGGAAAATCTCTGCTTCCCAACGTTCAAAAAGCATGATCTGATTGCAATGCTTTGACCTCAAAAACATCCAGTTACTTTCACTTTTGCTTTCCAACCTTAAGTATTGCATACAGACTAGGTACAGAAAGAGACAGAGACAGAGGGAGACAGGGATAAAGGTCAATTTCAAAGCGGTGCAGCTTGGACAAATAATTAAATAAAACAAGTCAAGGCCACAAGTCAATGTTCCGGGTCGCTGGCTCTGCTTATGGCCAGCTATTTGAGAGCAGTGAATGGATGAGTGAAAGCTGGGCGCAGGGTGAGAACACGCCGTGAGGACAAGGAGCCGTGAGGCAGGCTACTGCAAGCAATTTCAAACTCGGTTGCTAATGAGATCGGATCAGTTCATCGATTTGAATCGCATTAGTGAGCAGGGATATCTGAGTTGGAGTTGCCAGACGTTTTGACCCTCCGTTGAGCACGGGGATTTTTTCTTGCGTCCCGGTTGCTGTGCTAAAAGCCTCATTGAAAATGACTTTAGAGGATGGGACGAAAACTTATGATACTTAAGATTCTTCCCCGGGCTTATCACCTTTTGATCGATAACGTGCTGGTCCAACTCTTTGCTCAGTATGTCCACCAGCTGTTGTACGGTGACTTTGCCAGCCGACAATGGCAGGCAGCGTCCATAGCAACTGTTGCCAAGTTGCACGCAGTTAAGCACAATGTCCGCCACGTCGCCCGCGTCCATCATGTCGAAGAGCTCGCTGCCGCAGGGAACGCCTGCGGGCGGGACGATTGATATTCTTAGAAACTGCCGCCTGTCTTAATCTGATATCTGTGCGTCTGGGCTCAAATTTCTATAATTATGCTGAGTAGAAACCTCTTCAACAAGCTAATCCTCCCGGCACAGCAAAGATTAAATTAGTTAGTTACATTGCTTCGGGCTTCTCAAATACGCAGACAGCAAAGTAGCGGAGTTAAGTGACGCGATTGGATGTTGAAAAAGGCGGCATGCTGAGCATAGCTTGGAGCAAAAAATCTACTTCCCAATGAGAGATGAAGGATTAAGGAAACTATAAGGAGTCAGGCTGCTAAGCAAGGAGGGAACAGCGTTTGAATTTTTTCCCATTTTATTAATCTGACGCTGGTCACGTGAACTCTGGGAACTATCAGTCAGTCTTCGAATTCGTAATTCCGAGCACTTTAAAGGCAAAATTAAGGAGAATATTCATGCTTTTTTATTGCTAAGCTTTTGACAAGATAAATATTTCCAACTCACAATGGGCTGGAGAAATGAGCCGCATGTTATCGCTGGGTTTTTTTTCATTCACTCATCAACTGCTGCAGTTTCTATTGTTGTCGAATTTTTTGTGCCTTTTCTACTCCAGCAATTTACCTGCTTCTGGTCTGCTGTTGCCATCTCTGTCTGTTTGTAGATTTTTTGTTTTTTTGGATTATTTTTAGCAATGTTTTTACCCATTAAAACCGTTGTTAATTACTGTAGAGGGCTCGGGCAGCTTGAGCAAGCGGCAGAATTGATCATTTTTCGTGCAAAATTTATTTCGCCCCGCCGAGCTCACCCAGGCAGGCGTGGCCCCCGATGCGCCGAGGCCGCAGACTGTCGCTCAGCAGAGCCTGGTACAGCACCGGCAGCACCAGGTAGGTGACCGGCAGGCCCGAATCGCGCCAGAGCGGCTCCGCCTGGGCCCAAGCGTCCATCCGACGTGCTGACACGCCCAGGATGCGAAGCGGCGAGGCGGACGTGCAGCAGATCACGTGACTAACACCGCCGGCCCGAGCGCCCTCCACCAGGTTGGCGGCGGCGGTCAGGCTGCGGGCTAGGCAGTTCGGGTCGGTCGGATCGGCTGGCAGCTCAACGAACAGGGCGTCCGCGCCAGCCAGAGCGGCTGCCACCGTCGCGGCATCTTCTAGACAGCCGGCAGTCAGTAGGCGAGTCGCCGGCTGTTGAAAGTCGTCGGGCACGGACGCCAGTTTGGCCAGCAAGGCGGCAGTTAAAATTCCATCGCCAGCCAGCACAAATCGGCGCTGTTTACGAGTTGCTAGCTGGCTCATTGCTGCCTCCCAGAGCAACAGAGTTCTGGCTTCGCGTCTGCTATTCTACATAGGCTATTATTTCTCTATTAATGTCAGACGATGCAATAAAAGCGCCCCCCCGATAGCGTTGCTGCCTGCCTGGATACAGCTGCCAGCGCAGAGAAGACAGGCAGGAGGGCAATAGACACACGCAACAGCAAAGAGCAATAATAAAAAAAGCGCTGGAAAAAAATTCTATTCGCCCTCCGTGGCTGCCACTTCATCTAGTTTTATTTTTTTCGTTTATCTCTTTACCTAAGCATGTCAGACCTGTGCGGACGGTGCTTAGGCAGCGAATTTAATAGGCATCTGCATGGGGGCCGAATCCACTGTCTCTATGCTGATGCAGCCTTCCCGCTGCCGCCCCCCCCCCCGTGCATTAGGCTTTAGCTAGCTAGTGTAGGCTGAGCCCGGATTCAAACAGCCCAGCTGCATCAAAATAATGAAGGACAATGCGGGGGTTTGGAGCAAATAGCTAACTGATGCCGTCTCTATGCGGGGCAAATAAGCGGGCGGACTTGTGGGATATGAATCTTCCACAGTGCTAATTCTAACTGGCTTGCCCAGCTTCCCGTCTCCATCTTGGTCGTTCGTCACTCTAGGAGGAAAATTATAACCTTTCATCGCTAGATGCAGGTGGACGGACTCGCATGCGTCGTGCAGCTGATAGAATTAATATCAAAACTGAACACGCACAGCTTTTCAAGAATGCTACTGACAGTAGAGTAGTGACAATTTTAATCAAAAACCAAATATTCAGAGCATCAGCTACAGATAATGGACCTAGAGTCTCAACTCACATCCCGTGACACAAACCTCAATTCCCAACGCACATCCACTGACACACATCTGAATTCCCAACGCACACGCACCAAGCGAAACACACCTGGAGCCCCAACACACCCAGTGACACACATGTGAATTCGCAACATGCACCCAGTGACACACATGTGAATTCGCAACATGCACCCAGTGACACACATGTGAATTCCCAACATGCACCCAGTGACACACATGTGAATTCCCAACATGCACCCAGTGACACACATGTGAATTCCCAACATGCACCCAGTGACACACCTGAATTCCCAACACACACACACAAACACACACACACACACACACACCCAATGACACACCAGGAGCTCCAACAAACACCCAGTGACACACACCTGGAGCCAAAACACACACCAGTGACACACACCTGCAGACACACCTGGTCGACCTCACCGTCTAGATGGACTTCTACTCAGACAGGGTTTTTTCTTTACTGAATATAAAGTGACAGGCCTTATTGATGCCTCCGTGCTAGTAATCTTTACTGCTTTCACTCCGGCGTCCATTCAGGTTCTATTCAGATTAGATGGGACAGAGCCTTACTGGGAGAAATTTCCCCATCTGGCACCGTCATCCCCACCCCACTTCTACTTTGTTGGCCGATTGGTCCGCCAGTGCGGGGCTTTTCTAGGGCTTTAAGACGGTGCAGTGCTTCTACTATCAGCTGCGCTTGTCCAGTTGCAGAGTTGCAGAAACCCGAGCCGGCCGGGCATGAACGAATCTAATTCGAACCTTAGCATTGATGACGAAAGTCGCCGGTTCGAGTCCTGCTCAAGCAGCAGTCCCTACACAGCCGGTGAGCGAGCCCTGTACGGCTGCCTGGGCGCCGGCCTGTCCGCGTACATCGCAGCTGTCAATCTGGCCATCCTGACGGTGTTTTTACGCGACAAATCGGTCCGCCGCGTCCCCGGTCACGTGTTCATCGTCGGCCTGATGGTTAGCAGCGACGTGCTTATTGGCCTGCTGGCGCTGCCCGGCTACCTGGTGCAGACACTGTGCGGCGGCTGGCCGCTGCCGAAATGGTGCTGCGACCTGTGGATCACCGTTGACTATCTGAGCACCAATGTGAGCATGCTGAGCGTCACCACGGTGGCGTTCGACCGTTTCCTAGCAACCAATTTCGTGTTCACGCACAAGCGCTGGATGCATCGGGCTAATCAGATTCGCCTCTGCATTGGAGTTTGGGTTTTCACGGCGGCCAGATGCGTGGCCACGTTTCCCGTGTGGGCCATCGCGTCCGGTTTCAGGGCTCGCGAGCAATTCGGCAAGTGCGGTCACCCAATCTACGAGGACATGGTGGCCGGCCTGGTGCAGCGCACTGTTGCCCTGTACATCCCGGTCATCCTATTGGTCTTCTTCTACGGAGCTGTGGTGTTCCGGATTCTCAAATCGTCGTCGACGTTTGGAGCATCAGTTGTGGTGCTGCGGGTGAGGCTTCCTAGGAACTAATTACTCAACTTTGAGTCAGTTGGCTCAATGATTCGCATTAAAAAGTGTCCGTAGGTTTGTTAATGTCAGTTGGATTTTTCTCTAAGTGGTTCGTAAGGAGATCTTGATGATTTAATGACGGGCCTTTGAGCTTAATGGACAGGAAGCCAACTCGGCGATTCTCCAGCTCAACATTTATTTTACCTTTGAATGCTTTCTGTTAGCAAAAAACTGCAAGACCTGGGAAGATCAAATGAGTTAGACTGTCTTTGGTTTCAAACGATCCACACCCGGTCCAATCCTCCCTCATCAACTCAAAACGGATATTCTTTGAGAAGAGATTGAAAGAGGAAGACTGGTGTTCTCTCACCTCATTACTGACCGATGGAGCGGCAAGTCTGAAGTTAAGCAAATCGTTATGGGATCAAGCTGAGGCGCCCGGCCAGGTCCGGAGGGGAAACTCCAAATATGGAGAGTTGTAAGCTTTGCGGGAAATTCACTCCTCAAAGTGATAATTAGACTGGCTACATCATTAACTTCCTCACTTACAGAAGTCAAAAGTGCATTCAAAAGCTTGGTATCAATGTAAGATGATACATTGCACTCCTGACTGTGATGAGGTTTTTCAATTTAAGTCGGGAAACCCCTATGGTCATGCAGCTCATTATCGAATCGGTCAGCTACTCATGCAGCTCATTATAGAATCGGTCAGCTACTCATGCAGCTCATTATAGAATCGGTCAGCTACTCATGCAGCTCATTATAGAATCGGTCAGCTACTCATGCAGCTCATTATAGAATCGGTCAGCTACTCATGCAGCTCATTATAGAATCGGTCAGCTACTCATGCAGCTCATTATAGAATCGGTCAGCTACTCATGTATCTCATTATAGAATCGGTCAGCTACTCATGCAGCTCATTATTGAATCGGTCAGCTTCTCGTTGAGAATTGATGAGCTTTTGATACCAGCGATTATTAAATTTATGTTTTCATATTATTTTATTATTAATGAAGAAAAGAATACTCTAATATTCTAGCTCCCTCCCTCTTCACTGCTTATTCTTCCCCGCATTTCTTCGTCCCGTCACGGAGTGTCCCACGCAGCGCGAATCCCCAGCAGGAGGCGCGCCGAATTAGGCGGCCACCCACGGCGCCCCGCCCGCACAAATTCCAGTTTCAATAGTTGGTTGCCTCATGATGACCTGCCAGGCCTCTTCCTGAGGTGCTTGGCCGCTGCTTCAGGCCTGAATTAGAAACTGCTGCTGCTGTGACGGTGGCTCAGCATTCAAAAAAACTGCTTTGCCTGTTTTGGCTGAAGAGAGGGAAAAAAGGGTAGAGGAAGGCAAGAGGGAGGAAGGAGCTGATTTAAAAAACCGGCTGCAGCGCTCACAATGGCCACCCGGTAATGCCCCAAAGGAAGTAGCAAATTTTTGGTCGGGAATTTTCTAGATTATTTTCAATTTTAAGTGAATAAACAAGTTTACTTATATTTATTTAATACTTAAATCTTTACTATATTTTGCAGCATTTTAAGGGTAAAAGCGTTTTCTATTTACCATTGAATAAACAATTCAACGCCAAAGACACAATTCTTGGCTAGAGTGCAGGTGCACCAAACCAAGACTGAGAGTGCACCAGACTCAGCAGCTTCCTTCCTGCAGTCTTTGCGTCAATCTTTTTCTAAATCAAGTCGTGATAGACAGGATGGAGAGACAGACTAGGTATCTAACGTTGCTTGATTTCGTATTCAGTATTTCGTATTTCGTAAGCTCAACTGTTAACCATTACTTTATCAGGGTTATCAGTGGCATTTTGAAGGTGATAGTTCAGTTTTTATTGGCAAACCTTGCTACTGGGCAAGCCGGATAGTTGACCCATCGAGCTCGACTGATCTTTAAGTCCGAGCTCAAAGCAAATTCTCTGCCCGAATTCGTTGCTAGAGACTTTGTCTACATCTCAACTTGTCCGCCCTGGCACTGTGGAGTAAGAACCTTTGAAATGTTGGTCAGCTTCCTTCCCTTTTTGCCCAAGGCCGCTCCCGCCCGACCTTAATGGGGACGAGTAGACACTAGTTAGGCAGACTGACACACTGAGAGAGAGAGAGAGAGAGAGAGAGAGAGAGAGAGAGAGAGAGAGAGAGCAAGGCGAGTGGAAGAGCTGGAAGCGGATTGCACAAAAAGATTTTGGATTCATTTTAGCTTAGGAATGGCGGCTCAAGCATAGAGCGGCAGTTAACAAGTTCAGCATCCGGAGAGCCACTCGGGTTAAGCCGAGCGTTAGGAAGAATTGATGAGGATTTCCTCTCGTTTTCAATTCGAAAAGAGCATTCAAGATTAGTCTAACTCGTGTAGTACAAAGCAAGGCATTCATTAGGCAGAGTTTCTTCAGCCGCTTACTAATTTCTTTGCGTCTTTCAGGGCGGCAGTGACAACCGCCGTTCGTTGCGCCCGACTCCGTCGCAGCTGGACGCCGAGGCCGAGGCTGAGGACGACGATCCACCGACTATGCCGAGGCCGAAATCGCCGTCGGGAGACGCCGCCGCCAAAGCGGCCACTGCCAGCAGCAGCTCGGATGCGGCCAACGGAATTCAGCAGGCCGCCAGCTCCTCCACTCCTCGAAGACTGACGCTGAGACCGCCGAGCTTCGCAGCCGACCTTCGCTCCCTTGGCAGCTGTCAGACTTTGTCCGGCGCTGGCGGCACCATACCGGCTGGCCGGCGTGAAAAGCGGCGGCGGCAGCCATCGTCGCGGCGGCACTTTGGCCAGCCGGCTGAGCAAGTCGTTCCGCATGGTGACGTGCGTGCTGGCCGCCTTCCTGCTCGCCAACATGCCCTGGCAGGTGATCGAGAACATGATCGCCACGGGCGCGACCAGCGTGCGCAAGACCGACGCAATCTACGTGCTGTTCTGGATTCTCAGCTACATGAACGCGCTGCTCAACCCGATGTTCTACTGCTTCATGAACAAGGAGTACAGGAAGGCCGTGCTCAGGTTCGTCCGCTGCCGCCCGACTGTCAGGGGTGGCAGCGCCGGCGGCGTCGGTGGCGGCGGCGGTGGCGGCCGCAGCGTCGCAGCGGCTCGAGCAGGCAGAGCAGCTTCGGGCGTCGTTGCCGGAGGCAGTCCGAGCCGGCAGTCGGCGGCTGCGTTGACAGGCACCAACCGCGTCGACACATCAGCAGCAGCCGGCTCGCCGCCGCGGCGAAGCACCCTGTGCGTCTGCGAGCCCGACTACCTTCGGTTGCCAAGACGACCGGGATCTGGACCGGCATCTCTAGCGATCTAGTTAGCCATCTGTCTGTTGTTAGGCGTCTTTGAAGACTTGTTGGAAAACAATCCGCTCAAATTAGCCGGACCTCATTATTTTGAAATGTCACCCGCTTTATTATAATCCTAATATGCATGAAAATTAGTTACCTAATTTCCCTGATTAGCGGGGCTGTTAACCTAATAAATATCTTACGGGAGACCACTGTAAACAATTGGAAAACTTGTCTTTGATTCTTCAATGTCAGCGTCATTGTCAATGTCAACTTAAGGGCCAATGTGTTCAGTTGACGAGTATTTGGGCTACTTAGACTTACTAGAAATTCGAAGCACTTCAGTTCAGATTAGGCCTGTGCGAAGAGTTGAATTTCACACTTTCTAGCCCTAAGATAGCGTGCGTCATCGGCTAGGGGAGAAGAGAAATTATAGAGAAATCGGGTAAAGCTCGATTGAAACCAGATTACGCGCACCTGAGCTAATTTTCAGGCTGACTAGCCCAGTTGCTAGGTAGACTATTTTTAGACTGGTGTACTACAATCGATGGGCGAGATTTAGTTGGGGTACAATCTATTCGTAGTAGAAATTCTGCGGTATGTCAAACCGATTACGTAGAAAAATAAGAAAGGAGTATTTCATCGAAGATATTCGATCCCAGCGCTCCATAAGCCACGAATATTTAACGAACAGGACCTATTCTGATTAGCCAGCGAAGGGAAAAATATCCTGTTGCCTTATTTTCTCAGCTTTAAAACGCGTTTACTAGGTTTATTAGCTACAATTTTTATGTTGCTTACCAGAATCATCCTCGGTAATTGATTTTTTAAATGATGCTACTAACAGTAGGCAATGGGTTTCGCTGCGTTATTTCAAATCGTTTTTTATAATAGGCTTGAAATAAGAATGCAATAAAAAATAAAGAAGCATTTCTACAAAACGATACGTATTCAGAACAAACAATTACGTCATAGAAAATTGAAGACCGAGGAAATCAACATAAAATTTTCAAACTCTAATTCGGTCAACTCTACTAGAAGCCAAATCTTTAGTAAGCCCATTCTTGAATTAGCCGACTCTGATCGGCCGACTTTTTGATAAGCCGACTATTTGATCAGCTTTTTGATTAGCCGACTCTTTGAAAAACCGACTCGTTGATAAGCCATCTCTTGAATAAGCCGACTCTTTGATAAGCTGACTCTTTGATAAGCCGACTCTTTGAAGATATATTAGCTTTTCTTTCAATCACAAACAAAAAAAATTTAGAGAAGTTAGTTTTTTTAAAATTTGTGGCAAAAAAGACATTCGGGCAATTCAAGCAATCAAGATTTTAAACACAGCTGCTCTGTCGTCAGCTAAACCATCTCCTTCTTGACCAAGTTTGGCTTGTCTTTGTCCAGCCACTGCCGCACCTTCTCGGCGCAGCCCAGCGTCTCAGCCGGCAAACCGGCTTGCGGCCTCGGCAGCGGCGGCCTCGGCGGCCACACCAGCTGCTGGTCCAGCTGCGAACAGCCGTCGGGCAGAACTACAAGCGATGACGTCATCGACAGCTCCTCCGGTGGCGGTTTCTTAGCCAACTGTTGCCGCTGTTGCTTCTCCTTCATCTGGCTGCCGCCCTCAATAGCGGCTTGCCTGTGCAGGACCAGCGCGCCGTTGGAGTTCGTCCAAAACGATCGTCGGGCGCCGGCGCGACCGTCCGGCGGCGGCAGCGGCAGCGCTGGTCCAAGCGGCGGCGCTGGGGCTGGCGACGCTAATCGGCAACTGCGGCCGCTGGTAGCGCAGGCTGGCGGTGGCGAGGTCCCCGGCCGCCGGGCCGCCGACCAGAGTGCTCTGGTAGCGATGGCTCGGCCTGGTGGACACGACCGTGCCGCCAGCGGCTGAGCCGTCCTGACAGCCCCAATCGGCGGAGCGCCAAACGGCGGCGCTGCCCTGATAGCGAAGTCGGCGCCGGCGCTGGCAGCCCGCGGAGGCCGAGGCGCAGGCCAGGGTCTCCAGCCAGGTCAGATAGCGCACACCAGCCAGAGCCTCGGTGGCCCTTCGCTGCTGCTCCTGCTGCTGCTGCTGTTGTTGTTGCGAAAGCGGACCGCTGAAGCGCCTGCTCGGGTTCACGTATGGTTTTTATTGAATGGCTCTCTATGGGATTCGTGGCGGCTATCGTTTCTAAGCTTGACGCCTTAAAAAGCATTAATATCTATAATTCTTTTAATTGCTTTAAAAGACATTCCTGAAGGAAGAAAAAAGTAATAAATTCTAGATTCAAGGACTATCTGATAGGCCAACTTGTTAATAAGCCGATTCTTTAATAAGCCGACTGTTTGATACGCCGACTGTTTGATAAGCCGACTCGTTGATAAGCCGACTTGTTGATAAGCCGACTCTTTGATAAGCCGACTATTTGATAAGCCAACTATTCGATAAGCCGACTGTTTGATAAGCCGACTGTTTGATAAGCCGACTGTTTGATAAGCCGACTATTTGATAAGCCGACTATTTGATAAGCCGACTATTCGATAAGCCGACTGTTTGATAAGCCGACTATTTGATAAGCCGACTATTTGATAAGCCGACTATTCGATAAGCCGACTGTTTGATAAGCCGACTCTTTGATAAGCCGACTATTTGATAAGCCGACTCTTTAGTAAGCTCATTCGCTGATAGATCGATTTTTGGCTGGACGAACTTTAATTAGCCGATTGACAGACGTAAAGAATTGAAATTTACCGAAAGCTTTTTCGGTGACGGGCCTAGTCAGCTTAAGAGTTTGCAAATCTTACCTTGAATTGTGCGCCTGCTGTCGGGGCTGCTGCATCTTTTAGAGCGTTTGTTAGTCAACAACACTCAGAATACGCAGTCACACAGAGCGACTGGAGTTTTTAAATTGCCCCGAGTGTCCCAAACCGCTCCCTTTACGCTCGTACTGATGCATTATGCATCGCGCGGGATTTCAGCGTGGCAGTCAATTCATTCCGCCTTCCGGTATTGTACGCGGCTTTTCCCGTAACTATTATGCCGAGATAGAACCATTCCCAGTATGGGGCCTGGCCTATATGGTCTTATTGAAGTCGGTGTACTTTTATTGCCTTAGTGTCCTATCGCTTGTAAATGAAGTAGAGTTTTTATTGTTTAAATTACATTCTGAATTTCACAGTAATTGCTGGTGGGGCATTCAATGAATAAAAGTTTCCTTATTCTAACAAGGTTTTTGTAGAAATCAACTGCGGTTTGCGTTCTGACTTGCTAAATAAAAATTTTAATCTGCATGAGGGCTGTAGTCACTTTGACGCTTAAAGCGACATCGTTCCACAACCAGCGACTGGGCATGACTGTCCATTTCGCTGACTCCTGAAGCGAGTTCAGTCACACTAAATACGGTATGCAGGCATAGACACACACACAGGCCGGCATCCAGGCACGCACTCATAGGGTGTACAAGCGGCGGTTCCAGGCATGTACACTCTCTATGCCTTGGGGGGTTGCCCTCATGGGCGTAAATTGCACAACTGGCCCATAGCCCAACCAATTCGTGCACAAGGCCGCAAATTAATGTGACCCTGCACACGAAAAGAGCGCTAGGGAAAATAGACAACCTACAACACGGGGTCGAACCTGGACCAGTGGCACCCAAGGCGGACGCGCTAGACCGTTGAGCCACTCGCCCCCGCTTTCTGACTTGATTTTTTAATCCAAATCGCCTAAATTCGTTCTTCTAAGTTCCAAAACTTTCATCAAATTAATTAGATAAAAGGGGAAAAAGACGCACATTCAACACCAACGAATCTGTATTTTGCAAATTCCGAGCACATAGAAACTTAAGCACATCTTGAAAACCTTGAAATAAAAAAACGGACTACAGAAAAGAAGCCATAAGCCCTGAGAACTGAAAGGTAAATCTTAGCAGCAGTGCCTACAAGTCCCTGACGGGCGATCCCTGTGAACTGAATTAAGCAACAAAAGAGCTTCAAGGACTAAACAGTCAGTTGGCTAAGCAAAGTAAACTAGCTTGTACCTGGGCTTACACAATACCGATGAATGCAAAGTTTAAAGCAAATCCAGAAATCGATAAATTGAGCTAACTCAAGCATTCAGAGAAAGCCGTGGACAACTTCACCGGCCAGCACTCGGTCCAGCAGCTGCTTGCTATGGGCCAGCAGTTGCAGCAGTCTCCTGGTGTCCGACTCGGCGACTGCATCGATGTCGCATTGTCCCAGCCATTGCAGCTGCACCCTCAACCGTTGCAGACGCTGAATTCTGCTGCTGCTGCTGCTGCTGCTGAAATCTTCGGGAACGAAGACTAGCGATTCGCTCTTCATACTGTTGACAGCTATGAGCGCCGCGGAGGCTGCCACGGCTGTCACTGTGGTTGACTCGGTCTCGGCGTCGTGGCCATCGATCTGGCTACAGCGCAGCACCGGACAAGGCGTCTGCAAGGCCGGCGAGTTGCTCGCCGCAGTTACGCAGTCGAGCTCCGTTCGACAGACAGAGAAGAAGCTGCATTCGACAGCTGAAACACTGTTAGAAGCGTCGCTGATCGCCGTAGCATCGGCCAGTTGACCGATGCAACCCGCTGCATTGCTGAAGGACTCGGCTGAACGCATGGCTACCGCCGGCTGGGACAGCGGCGCCGATGTGAACTCCGCCAGCGCCGGTCGCAGGCAGGCGGACGCCGTCGCCCAGCCGTATTCGTCAAGTTGGCCCGCTGCTGCAAGCCGGCGCCGCGCGAACTGCCGCCGCGATGGCCTAGGGCGCTCTCCGGCACGCGCAGGCACCAGATCGACTCGGCGGGCTCGAAGCCACCGGACAGTCGCTGCAACGCCGCTGTGGAAGTCGAACGCGTCGAGGAAGTGTCTGACGGCTCCGAAATGGCGCTCTGCAGTAGTCACAGTTTCTAGGCGGCACGTAGAAACAGGCGCAAGTTCGAGTCCACCCGTTGCCGAGGTTACATGATCCGCCGAATTCGATACGCTTGGCTGACTCAGGGGAACAGAGTGCCAGTTGCGAGAGGGGCCGGCAGTGGCTGCGGCAAGTTCGAACTCGAGTCTGAACAGCACATGCGGCTGCTGGCGCACGGATGGTTGCACAGGAAGAACTGGCGTAGCTCAGGAGCCCGATCGGGCTGCGCGTGGAGCTGCAGAACCCCCTGGAGATCGTTGCTGGCGGTGAATCACAATTGCAGCGCGGCACTCTAACTTCAAAAGCCTGTCGCGGCGGATGCAGGCAGACGCTCCGGCTTAGCCGATCCGCAATGTCAACAATTGCAGGCTGAAACTCGGCGACAGTCAGCATCGGCGATGCAAAGCTCTGAATAGCCAGCGCACTGGCGCTGGCAAACTGTGACATTGCACAGCAGGCGTGCAGGCTCGGACCCGATTCGGAGACGACAGCCCTGGTCGTGCTCACCACGGCGCAACCAACAGACGCTAGACTGGCAAAACCAATGCTGGCCGTTGTCAGTGTCAAAGCATCTTTGTCAGGCAATCCGACATTGGCTTCTGTCTCGCACCGAATCGGCTGATCCGGCTGCCAGACCGCGATGCTCATATTGATGGAGCCGAAGCCGAAAACTAATCCGCTGTGCAATCTGCCCGCGGCTTGGATCAGATGGGCCGAGCTGCTGTCCAATTCAATGACAGTTGAGCCTGCCTCTTCGAAGCAAATTTCCTCACTCCTTAGCTGACTGCTCCGAAGTTCGTGTCGAGCTGGAAGCTTCTCGCGTTTGAAATGCAAACTCGAAAGCCTCGGACGGCAGACTGTCCGGCTCGGCCAATGTATCATCGCAGGCTTCCCTGAACACTTCGTTGAGCTTTTTCGGTACAGTATAGTCGGCTTCTGAAGACCCGTCCTGATACCGACGAGTTTTGCCGTTCAATTTGGCAATCTGCTTGCTGACTGTTCTCTCGAAGGCTGTTCGCATTGTCAGCACTGGCTCCCAGCCTACACGATCGGTTTGATCACCGCACACTCGATTGGCTGGCTGAGTCTGCAGAGCTGCCACAACCTGGCTAGTGCTGATCGCATCCGGGCTCGCTAACGACTCCGAAACACAGCTAAAAAACTTTTCCACAACTCCGGCCAGGTCCGGCTCCGATTCAGCCATCCGCAGCATCGAGTTGAACCGGGCAAGAGTTTTGAACACGCGGCATTCGAACTGGTTCTCCGAGCAGCTCGATTGATGCAGCGATAATACGAGGCGGCGAGACACGTACTCGACCAGCACCTCCAGACAGGCCTCTTCCGCAGACAGAGAGCAGCAGTAATCGAGAATTGGCTCAAGCAGTCCGCCTATCGCTCTCCGCTTTGTCCTCGACCGGATCCTTGGGGCGGGTTGCGGTGTGAGCCGGATGCAGTCGGTTTTCACGCCACCACCAGAATCGAATACCAACTCTGAAACGCTGAATAAACTGTTGCTGTCACCGTCTGGCAGTGGGATTCGCCTCCGATTTGACGTCTTCGCTGAGCGAGCCATCGAAGATGCTGCTGACAACGCTGAGGTCCGACTGGGCCGCACTGCCCGAACAGGCATCGGTGCCACAGTTTTTGAAAATTCCGCTACAAATCTCCGTGCATAAAACGGTCGAATCGAGCAAATCGTCAACCGACGCGGCAGCAACAAGGCTGAGCATGCAGGAGTTGACGAGCAGCTGGCGAGTGACAGACCGCGTCAGCTCGGTGCCAACCTGGTGCAAGCAGTGCTGCCAAATGGCCGGCCCCAATTCCTGTTTGAGAACTTCTAAAAACACGGACTGGATGACCGAACTGCAGTTGCTATCCACTATTCCCTCGAGATGACCAAGCGAATCTTCCAGGCTAACGAAGGCGGCCAGGCTTTCCCGACTCTTTCTAGAGCCCATCGAGCTCCCAAGCTGACTGACGGTGGAACTGGCTGTGGAGACGCTGCTGAGTGCGGAGTCCGACTGTGCCACGGAGAGAGCCATCGACACAGACGGCTCCTCTTCCCTGGCCGGCTCCGCCTTCTTTCCGTCGCTTCCGTCGCATTCGAGCTTGTCAGACGTTGCGTAATAGCACTTGTAGTCGTAGCCACCATCCGGCAGGGTGCTCAAATTAATAGTCCGGTAGAGCTGGAACTCGCGGCCGGCACTGGCCAGCAGCGACCTGAGCATAGCCAAGCACTTGTCAAAGTCGCCCGACTGCTGGTCAAGGAACGCCTCGACAATTTGGCACAGCTCCGAACCCGAGCCGCATGCTTTTATTGGCGATAGGCGAAACAGGCAGCTGCAGTCGGACTCGATCTTCCCCACCCGCCTGTTGGCCTTGCTGTTGGGCTTGGCGAACAAGGGCTTCAACGACTGCGGCACAAAGAATGAGAAATAAATCACGCGTTCTTCACCTGCTGGTCGAAGCTCCTCCACTGGCTCAGGCTGGAGTTGACAGCTGCTGGCTTGCGTCATCAACATTTTTAAATTGTTTCCACTGCAGCGCTGTTGCGTCTTAGAGCGCTGCTACTGAAGGCAACAGATGCTGATGCTTGGCGTTTTGCTTGTAAAGTAACCAAGGTCGCTAAGCGTATCTCTACTCCCGTTAATCCTAGAAGCAAAACTGCGGTGGAAAAATTTCTATGGTAGGAATCTGAGCTCAGAACTTTAAGCATCGCCTTTAAAAACTTTTTTGAGCTGAATAATTAGGTTAGAGACTTAGACTTAAATCATTCGGAAGTCTTCGTACCGTACACAAACGCCTATCTATCTATCTATCTATCTATCTATCTATCTATCTATCTATCTATCTATCTATCTATCTATCTATCTATCTATCTATCTATCTATCTATCTATCTATCTATCTATCTATCTATCTATCTATCTATCTATCTATCTATCTATCTATCTATCTATCTATCTATCTATCTATCTATCTATCTATCTATCTATCTATCTATCTATCTATCTATCTATCTATCTATCTATCTATCTATCTATCTATCTATCTATCTATCTATCTATCTATCTATCTATCTATCTATCTATCTATCTATCTATCTATCTATCTATCTATCTATCTATCTATCTATCTATCTATCTATCTATCTATCTATCTATCTATCTATCTATCTATCTATCTATCTATCTATCTATCTATCTATCTATCTATCTATCTATCTATCTATCTATCTATCTATCTATCTATCTATCTATCTATCTATCTATCTATCTATCTATCTATCTATCTATCTATCTATCTATCTATCTATCTATCTATCTATCTATCTATCTATCTATCTATCTATCTATCTATCTATCTATCTATCTATCTATCTATCTATCTATCTATCTATCTATCTATCTATCTATCTATCTATCTATCTATCTATCTATCTATCTATCTATCTATCTATCTATCTATCTATCTATCTATCTATCTATCTATCTATCTATCTATCTATCTATCTATCTATCTATCTATCTATCTATCTATCTATCTATCTATCTATCTATCTATCTATCTATCTATCTATCTATCTATCTATCTATCTATCTATCTATCTATCTATCTATCTATCTATCTATCTATCTATCTATCTATCTATCTATCTATCTATCTATCTATCTATCTATCTATCTATCTATCTATCTATCTATCTATCTATCTATCTATCTATCTATCTATCTATCTATCTATCTATCTATCTATCTATCTATCTATCTATCTATCTATCTATCTATCTATCTATCTATCTATCTATCTATCTATCTATCTATCTATCTATCTATCTATCTATCTATCTATCTATCTATCTATCTATCTATCTATCTATCTATCTATCTATCTATCTATCTATCTATCTATCTATCTATCTATCTATCTATCTATCTATCTATCTATCTATCTATCTATCTATCTATCTATCTATCTATCTATCTATCTATCTATCTATCTATCTATCTATCTATCTATCTATCTATCTATCTATCTATCTATCTATCTATCTATCTATCTATCTATCTATCTATCTATCTATCTATCTATCTATCTATCTATCTATCTATCTATCTATCTATCTATCTATCTATCTATCTATCTATCTATCTATCTATCTATCTATCTATCTATCTATCTATCTATCTATCTATCTATCTATCTATCTATCTATCTATCTATCTATCTATCTATCTATCTATCTATCTATCTATCTATCTATCTATCTATCTATCTATCTATCTATCTATCTATCTATCTATCTATCTATCTATCTATCTATCTATCTATCTATCTATCTATCTATCTATCTATCTATCTATCTATCTATCTATCTATCTATCTATCTATCTATCTATCTATCTATCTATCTATCTATCTATCTATCTATCTATCTATCTATCTATCTATCTATCTATCTATCTATCTATCTATCTATCTATCTATCTATCTATCTATCTATCTATCTATCTATCTATCTATCTATCTATCTATCTATCTATCTATCTATCTATCTATCTATCTATCTATCTATCTATCTATCTATCTATCTATCTATCTATCTATCTATCTATCTATCTATCTATCTATCTATCTATCTATCTATCTATCTATCTATCTATCTATCTATCTATCTATCTATCTATCTATCTATCTATCTATCTATCTATCTATCTATCTATCTATCTATCTATCTATCTATCTATCTATCTATCTATCTATCTATCTATCTATCTATCTATCTATCTATCTATCTATCTATCTATCTATCTATCTATCTATCTATCTATCTATCTATCTATCTATCTATCTATCTATCTATCTATCTATCTATCTATCTATCTATCTATCTATCTATCTATCTATCTATCTATCTATCTATCTATCTATCTATCTATCTATCTATCTATCTATCTATCTATCTATCTATCTATCTATCTATCTATCTATCTATCTATCTATCTATCTATCTATCTATCTATCTATCTATCTATCTATCTATCTATCTATCTATCTATCTATCTATCTATCTATCTATCTATCTATCTATCTATCTATCTATCTATCTATCTATCTATCTATCTATCTATCTATCTATCTATCTATCTATCTATCTATCTATCTATCTATCTATCTATCTATCTATCTATCTATCTATCTATCTATCTATCTATCTATCTATCTATCTATCTATCTATCTATCTATCTATCTATCTATCTATCTATCTATCTATCTATCTATCTATCTATCTATCTATCTATCTATCTATCTATCTATCTATCTATCTATCTATCTATCTATCTATCTATCTATCTATCTATCTATCTATCTATCTATCTATCTATCTATCTATCTATCTATCTATCTATCTATCTATCTATCTATCTATCTATCTATCTATCTATCTATCTATCTATCTATCTATCTATCTATCTATCTATCTATCTATCTATCTATCTATCTATCTATCTATCTATCTATCTATCTATCTATCTATCTATCTATCTATCTATCTATCTATCTATCTATCTATCTATCTATCTATCTATCTATCTATCTATCTATCTATCTATCTATCTATCTATCTATCTATCTATCTATCTATCTATCTATCTATCTATCTATCTATCTATCTATCTATCTATCTATCTATCTATCTATCTATCTATCTATCTATCTATCTATCTATCTATCTATCTATCTATCTATCTATCTATCTATCTATCTATCTATCTATCTATCTATCTATCTATCTATCTATCTATCTATCTATCTATCTATCTATCTATCTATCTATCTATCTATCTATCTATCTATCTATCTATCTATCTATCTATCTATCTATCTATCTATCTATCTATCTATCTATCTATCTATCTATCTATCTATCTATCTATCTATCTATCTATCTATCTATCTATCTATCTATCTATCTATCTATCTATCTATCTATCTATCTATCTATCTATCTATCTATCTATCTATCTATCTATCTATCTATCTATCTATCTATCTATCTATCTATCTATCTATCTATCTATCTATCTATCTATCTATCTATCTATCTATCTATCTATCTATCTATCTATCTATCTATCTATCTATCTATCTATCTATCTATCTATCTATCTATCTATCTATCTATCTATCTATCTATCTATCTATCTATCTATCTATCTATCTATCTATCTATCTATCTATCTATCTATCTATCTATCTATCTATCTATCTATCTATCTATCTATCTATCTATCTATCTATCTATCTATCTATCTATCTATCTATCTATCTATCTATCTATCTATCTATCTATCTATCTATCTATCTATCTATCTATCTATCTATCTATCTATCTATCTATCTATCTATCTATCTATCTATCTATCTATGTATCTATCTATCTATCTATCTATCTATCTATCTATCTATCTATCTATCTATCTATCTATCTATGTATCTATCTATCTAGCCATATAAGTATAAAAAACCTTGTGATCTTGTGTGAGCGAATAGGAGCGTAGTATAAGCGATAATCCAGCGGAGGCAAGTCGCTCACTTCGCTGGCTCATTCTCGCTTCATATCTAGCTCGTACTTCAGTATTATATCTATACCCCAAGTGATTTATAGATGAAAAATTCAAGTTAAAATATCGATTGAAATTCGATTTCTGTACAGTTGCATTTATTCAACGCACAGTGAAGCCTGATAGAGCAGCATATATAGATCAGCGAGCAATATTTTTGACAGAAAGAGATGGCATGGAAAATGAGCTGACTAACAGATTCCCTTCTTCGTTTACAACGAGGCAGCTGGTCAGTGCAGAAGCAAATTACGCGCAGAATTAAAGTGGGCAAAGAAACATCCGAAATTTTGGGAACAACAAGGTGCAGAAAGGCAGTTAGAAAAGCTTAGCTTCAGCATTGTCAATGCAAATAAAGTTAATTCCTGGAAAAGCAGTTTATTTAAAAAGAGTTCAATTCGCAGAGATAATGGATTCGCCCCATCGCCTTACTATCCAATCCGATGCAAACAATTTTTCCTACTGTTTTTCATGGCAAACTCGGGGGGGAACAAAATGCATTCGTTTTTCTGTGGGGAGATTTTTAGCGCGTTAAATGAAAAGTGTCAAGTATTCAAGTTTGAAAGCCTATTTAAACAAAATCTTCCTGCGTTCGGCTAGGCGGCAGGTGGCCCAAGTCGGAGAACACGGGCGCCAGCCTGTGGAACTCGCTAACCGGGTGCCAGCCGATCAGGCTGTCCAACTGTTGATGCCGGCTAGACGACGGCACGTCGCTGCCGAGACCGAAGCCGACAACGCCGCGCCCTGGCGGCAGCGGCGGCGGCATCTCATCGTCTGGAGGCGGAGGAGGCGGCGGCGGTGGCGGCGGCGGCGGCGGTGTTTCGTACCAGGAGCCGGCCTGAGTCCGTTCCGACGTTACGACGGTAGGCTCGCCGAATGTCGTCCAGCGTTAGAGCGTTGGTTGGCTGTCCCGCCGTTGCAGATGCGGCCGCCGCCGCCGCCGCCGCTGCGCTGCTAGCGGCTGTCGCTCCGGCAGCCAAAGTCCTGTGCCTGAAGATTTGGTGCGTTCGCGGAGCTTTTTTTACGTTTTATCCCTGATCAAATTGAATTCACACACGAATTATCTACCTGTGATACTCCTCCGAGCTGAGACTGCCGCATCTCTCGTATAGCCTGGAGGGGCTCGGCTGCTCCGCTAGCCGCGGCATGGACTGCGGCTTCCTGTATGCCCGGTAGTGGCGTGCGGCCTCAGCGTCCAGGCCGGCAATTGACGAGGCGTTGTCCAAATCGTAGTGCTCGGCCGGGCCAAGCTCGTACGGATCCTCTAGCGACTCGGCGCTGTTGCCTAGCAACTGCTTGGCCGCGCGCACAGCGGCCAGTTCGTTCTGGATGTGCCGCCTGATTAGCGCCTCCTCGCAGAAGCCGCTGTCCTGGTTGCTCTTCGTGCTGCCGGATTTGAGGCCGCCGACTGCGTCGCGACTCTGCGGCGTCGAGTAGATGGCGCCGACGCCGGGTTTTACGCCGGATCCGAGCGCTCCTCCGGTCTTTTTCTTGTATCGATGGCGTCGACGACGTCGCATGACAAGGCAGCAGGCAAGCGCCAGTAGCAGCAGAAGCGCCAGACCGACAGCTCCGGGTACGGCGATGACCAGCCTAAGTTGATCGTCTGTCAGGCCGTCCGCTCTGGTGCAAACGGCGCCGCCCCAGCTCAGCGGCTGCTCGGCGCAGGCAAAGCCTCGCTGACAGGTTGTGAATCGGCAGGCGTCAGGCCTGCAGCCTTGGCTGACGGAGCCGCCCAATGCGACTCGGAATCGTTCGGTGAGGCCGGCCGACAGTGGCACCGAAAGGCCGTCAAAGCGAAGCTCAGCGAGGCAGCCAACGAAGCTGGCCAATCGACGCCCATCTAGACTGACGTCGGCCGCTGCCAGCGTCAAGGACTCGATGTCGTCGCCAAGAAAGTCATGGCTTCCGTCCGCGTCACTAAACTGCGCCTCAAGACTTGTCGACGGTTAGGCTGACTCGGCCGTCAGACTCGCGAATGATGGACAGGGAGTGCGGACGGCCGGGCGTGAGCTTGTACGGGTAGGTTGAGTCCAGTCTTGCTTGGCCCGTTGACGCTAATGAGCCGCGGCGCGCCTGAGCCGGCGGAGAGAATCAGCAGAGTGAATGCCGTGCGCGATGTTCGGCTATACAGCAGCAGCTGGTCCTCCTGCAGACTGGATGTCTTCAACTTCATCGATATGCTTGACTGGCCGCCCAGTTCGCGGCGGTATCTTCGCTGCCCTAACGAACCGGGTCTAGGTGTGAATGTCACGTGACCACCAGGTCCCAAACTGACGGACGGCGGCTCCCTAGAGCAGTCGGGTGGGTGCGTGCCCGCCGGGCACTCGCATCGAGCTTCGGTCCACTCGTCAACGCAGACGCCGACCCCGGAGCAGACACCTGGCCGACTGGCATGGCGGCGTTCTCGGGCGCGGGCAAGAGTCTCGCAGTCAGGCCGCTGAACACCGGAGTGCCGGCGGTCTCAGCGTCGGCCGAGCCGCGGCCTGACTCTAATCGGCGCAGACAACCGACGAAGCCGCGGACGCCGGGCAGCGACGGGTACGAGGAGCCGCCAGTACTGACTGGGGGCAAGCCGGCTAAGTAGATGGTACCTCCTTTGGTGGCCGCCTCGGAGCCAAGTCGGATGGACAGCTGATAACAGGCTGGTAGCTCGCAGTCCGAGTCACTGTCAGGGACATTCACCCGAGGCAGAAGTCGCATTGAACCAATCGGGTGGAAACCGTACCGCCTGGACCGAGTCACATTGACTCGGACCCAACCAGACGCCGCTGACACGGGTGCCGTCTGTGACTGCGGCTGCTGCTGTTGGGACTGGTCGGCCAGGCGTAAGTGTGATACCAGCCGGGACTGGATGTCAAAATAAAATGACTGCCAGTAGAGAGCGTCTGCAGCAGAAGCAGAGATTCACCAATCAATCCCCCTGTGACCTCCATTTTTAGGCTGAACTCGTTAGCCCGGCGCATTGTGTAGGCTGCATAGGCGCCCTCTGGCAGGCCCCAGGCGGCAGTCTCGCATCGCGGGCCGTAGAACCCGACGGGGCAGAGGCAGTGGAACGCGTTGAACAATGGCACGCAGATAGCAGAGTTGAGGCAGGCGGTGGCACCGGCTCCAGACTCGCAGAGAATTGGCTGGCGTGTCGCACAGCCGCCCAGCCCAGCCCGGCGGGCAGGCGCAATGAAAGCCGCCGTGCCGCTCCTCGCAGGTGGCTCCGTTTGCGCACGGGTTGCTCCGGCACTCCTGGGCGTCGAACTGGCAGCGGCTACCGGCGTACTGAGGGGGACAGAGACAGCGGAAGTTGCCGGCAGCTGCCTGGTCTCTGTGGCACAGGCCTCCGTTGGCGCAGTGGCCGGCACTGCAGCCGCGCGTGTCCAGACTACAGGCAGGCCCGGCCAGGCCCTGGGGGCAGCGGCAGCGCTCTACGTCTTCCACTGTTGGTGCAGTCAGCGTCAATGACTTGGAAGACCAGGCGCGCACACCGAGGTCCGTTCGAATGATCGCTTCAAATCGGCAATGGGTAGAGTCAGTGGCTCTGCATGGATATTCGGTGCAGAAGCGCTCAGCCACAGCCCTCAGCGGCAAACTCGTAATCGATTCTATCGATTTTCTCGCTGCGGTTACTGCCCGAATAGCCGACGATCGATCTAGAAAGCCGGCTAGCAGCCCGTAGAGCCAGCCGCATTTCTAAAAGCCCGTTGCCATCACGAAGCGACACCAAAACTGTCCGGCTGGCCAGTGAAGTTTCCAGAAGAAGACGCGACAATTGTGGCCATCTCGACACTAGGCGCTGCCGCTCATCCTCTCCAACCTCGGTGAGCCCTGATGCCGATCCAAATGCTAATACAATGCTGGCGGTCACGGCATCCGGCTGCACCGCGTGTATTCCCACTGTGACCTCGGATATAACCGCGGCATGCCGGCCGTCGTGCTGGCGCAGACTCAGCGCGAGGCTTCTTTCACCGCCCGATTGGCTAGACGCGTCTTCAAGCTGGTTGAGGGCTGATGGACCAACCAGAAAGAGACTGCACGAATCGGTGATTACCAAACCGGGCGGAGCCTTCAATGCGACGCACTGATATGCTCCGTTCGTGTCTGGATCGTCTGGAATGACGTGAGCAAGCTGTCCAACAACCGAAGGTGTGCCAGCAAGTGCTGTTGAACCCGATTCTGCTGATTTTGTTGGCAGCCAGGCCAAAACAGTGAGAGGTCGTGAGGAACTGGGATTGTCGTTCACGTCGTCTACAGTGATTTGGAATGTCAGTTCAGAAGCGAGGCCGCCGGAGTCGGTGACTTTGACATTGAGTCGCACCCGTTGAAGGCTCTCCCTGTCAAGCGTTACCCGCGTCAGAACCCTGCCATTAGAAGTGACTGAAAAGCGTTCGTCGTGAAGCTCTCCGAAAGTGAACGGAGCGCCGTGTCCAAGACCGTCCGGATCAACTGCAAATTTAGCAAGCTGGCCAACCAGTGCCCCCGGACCGAGGCCCTCTTGCACAGACAGCGAGGGCACCGGAGGCGCGAATCGCGGTCCGGAATCGTTCACGTCCGTGATGAATACGAACAGGCTGCTTGTTGCCGTTAGCTGCGGGCTACCACCGTCTATGGCCAGGACTGTAAGCCTGTACACTGGAACAGTCTCGCGGTCCAGTGGTCCTGAGACTGTTACCAGCCCATTAATTGGGTTTACAGAGAAAGGCAGCGCTGCGAGAGAAGAATTAACCGGCGTAGCGAGAGAATAACGAAAAGACCGGTCCGCCTCAGTCAGATCGTTGTCCACAGCGGAAACAATTGTCACTCGGGTACCAACTGATGCGGCTTCAGATACTTTGGCGACGTAGCGTTGGCTAGAAAACTGAGGCGAGTCATTGCCATCGTTGATATCAAACTGAACGAGGCATCTAGCGGTCAGGTTGGCGGTGTACGGTCCCGGGTTCGACACTTCTAGCAGGAGCCTAGCTCGAGATCGAACTTCGCTTCCTTTCAGATTGCGATCAGCGGCGACGAATAGCTCACCGCTGCTTGAGTTGACCGAGATCCAGGCGGCCGCTGCTGGTGGCTCAGCGCTGATGATGTTAAATCTGACGATACCGTGCCGTCCTGAGTCAGAGTCAGTGGCTGTCAAACGGCCAAGCCGCTTTCTTGCAAAGTCATTCGGGTTCAGCCTAAAGCTGAGTGCTGAACAACTCGGCACAGGACGGAATTCGTTCTCGCTTTGCACACGAACTAATAGGTGGGCTTTCGCTGAGTGAGTTCTGTTGCTTGAACTTTGCGCTATAATAATCAAATGGTGATGCTGGGACTTCTCAAAGTCCAGTGGGCTTCTCGTCCTCACCATTCCGGTTGAAGCTTCAATGGAAAATAGATCATTACTGGCTGCATCTATGGCCTGCATGCTGTAGAAAATTCTGTTGTACGGCTCCGAGTCTGCGTCCTGAGCAGCTATCATTGCTATCGCGGCTCCAGGTGGTGCAGACTCAGAAACGCTGGCCAAATGCCAGGCATCAGGGAACCTTGGCGGATTGTCATCGGTGTCAGCCACCAGCAGAGTAAGAGTAGCCTCGGCGAATCGGCGCGAAAAGCCTCGATCGACTGCTCGAATTCTGATCGAGTGCGAGCGCGTTGACTCATAGTCTAGCCCAGATTGCAAGCGCAGTGACCAGCGTCCTCCTAGCGGCTGTTCGTGGACGAGCTGAAGCTCAACCGAAGGCTTGACATCTATGATTGATAGATCAACCTGAAATTTTAGTATGGTAAATAGGATTTTGCAATATGTGCCAGTATAATTGCCTAATGACTTCATTCTGCAAATTTTTGTGTGCTGCATTTTTACCTCTCCGTTAATGCCGCTGTCTCCATCAGAAACGTCTATCAAGAACAGCTGCCGTCCGGTGGGCGCACTCTCCTCCACCGTAGTCTGGTAATAGTTGGGCGCGATGACCGGACTGAACCGGTTCTCGGCGGTAATTCTAAGCCTAACAGTAGTTGGAGCCGGTGCGGCTAGCTGCGGATGCTCGGCTGACGCTGCATCAACCACGGCCATGTAGATGTCACCCGGTCGAAGACTCGTCAGCGCGTGCCGCGTCGTCAGCGAACCAGTCGATGCGTCCAGCGCGAAATGCTCGCTGGCGTTGCCGCCAACCATTCGAAATCGAATCGGTCCACCGTTCGTGTAATTGGCGTGAAGCTGCGCCACCGACTGACCGGGGCCCAAGCTGGCCAGCACCGGTGCGTCCAGCCTTGCTATGGACATCGACGGCCGTGTTGCGTCCAGGACGCGCACCTTGACAAGCGCCGAGGCAGACCGCTCCACGGGGCGGCCATGATCACGGGCTATTACCTGTAGGTAAAACTCAGCCCCAGGTGGAAGATGACCATGGGCGACGAGGCTGCCAGCCGAGTTCACTGTGAAGTGGCCGGATCCTGGACCGCTCAAGGTGTAGGCCAGCACCGCATTGTCTGAGCCCGGCTGGTCAGCGTCAACCGCGGCCACTGAACTGATGCTCTGGTATGCGCCCGGCTTGCCTGGCAACGCGGTGAGGTTGAAGCCTCCAGCTGGAAATTCTGGCGTCGAGTCATTCTCGTCTGTCACAGTGACTTCCGCCTCCGAGTCGTAACTAAACTTGCCGTCGGACACTGAGAAGCCCAGCTTGTACAGAGCTGCTGATTCGCGATCGAGAGGTCCGGCCACTGTCACCCAGCCTGTGGCGGAGTCAATCGCAAATCGACCGCCCGGGTTGCTAGTCAGGGTGAAGACTAGACGTGCATTCGGCGGCGTGTCGGCGTCCACCGCGGTAATCTGCAGCACGCGTCTCCCAATAGGGCTGTTCTCGGGCACTGAGCCTTTGAAGTAGGCGCTGCTGCCAGTCGGCTGACGATCGTTGTCATCGAGGACGGCGACGCGCACGGCTACTTGGACTTGGCTGCCAATGCTGCAGTTGAGCTCGTAGGCGTCTCGCGCCTCGCGATCGAGCCACTCTGTGGTGGTGACCCGGCCACGCGAGTCCACTGCGAACGGGCCTCCAACGATGGCGAAAGGCGGCGCCTGTCGACCAGGCAGCTGGGAGTCGAGCTCCGAGAGGGTGACTATGCCTACAAAGGTGCCCGGCGAACGGTTTTCAGACACAGCGAATTCGAAAACGGACCGGGCCGGACGAGGCACTGCCTTCAAGGACGGCATGATGCGCACGGTGAGCAGCGTCGTAGTCCAGATGTTGTTCGTGTTGGCGGCTCGCAACGCCAGTCGGACCTCGCGGCCAGCATCTCTGAGGCCGTCCGGTCCGACCATCAGCTCGCCGGTGTCTCGTCCGATTACTAACGGCGCTTGGTGAAAACTGCCCGTGTGCCAGTAAGTCTTTGTGCACCGTCGGCTCTCGGTGGCCAAAGCTAGGATGCTGAAAGCTGAATCTGGCAGCGTCACTGAGAAGCGCCGAAGAACCGTTCCTGGGGGCGCCAGCTCGCTGATAATCAGCGCTGAGCTCGGCTCTTGTTCGAAGCGCATTCGCTGAGCTGCGGCAGGGTCGGGTGCCGGGACGATGCGCAGCCTCACCGGCATCTGAACTCTCCGGCCTCCACCGTCTGTGGCGACCACCGCACCTCTGACGCTCTGGCCAGGTCGCAGTCCGACCAAGGAGCGGCCAAGATAGACAAAGCCGCTGCCAGGGTCGGAATTGCTTAGACGAATGTACGCTGACCCGGATGAATCGCTACTGTCTGGCATTATCGAGTATTTGACGCTTCCGTTGAGACCGGCGTCCGGGTCCCAGGCGAGCACACCGCCGATGAGAGCACCTGGGGTGTTAGGTATTGAGCTTATGATATTTCTGCCTCTGAGTGTATTTCTGTCTTTTGGTAGGTTAATGTTTTGGTCTCCCTGTCTGTGAATGTTCCCCTATCTATGTACGTCAATACTTTTGGTCTCTTTAAATATTATAACTATATGTTATGTATGGTACTACAAGTAGCCTATAGCACAGTTTTTTTTATCATTCTATGGCATTTATTTTAGACAAAATGAAGCTGCATCTTACAGACATAGAAAGTCACTTAAAGCCCAGATAATACAGGCTATCTTAATAGTGCAAACAATCCTATTGGATATTTAAAGCTACTCAACTCTAACAAGATCTTCCTATTCTGCGATAGGGTGGGGAACATGAAGCGAGATTGAGTGGGAATTAAACTAAGTCGCTAAAGTTTTCTCCCTAAAAGCTCACAGCCTCACAGCCTGAGCACACAAATGCGTGAAAAATGATACGAAGTAAGCAACCAACTTAGAAGGCGAGAGAAAAGGGCGAGAGAAAAGAAGCGAGGCGACACGTTTCTAAGAAATTCAACGCCCCAGCCGAGTTAGTAGGCACGCTTCACAACTCCATGAAATTATTCGGTATCAAATACTGCACAGAGTTTCTGAGCCGCCGCTAGTTCACACTTTCCTACGGGTTGCAGGCAAATCTCTGTGTGACTTTCGATGCAAGCGTTTTGAGCATTTCCAAGGCTTGTCTGTGGCGTTGACAGTTAGTCTGTTTGTACAACTGAGACAAAGCAAACACACACACACACACATTGGGTGTCTGAACTGGGAGGCGCCAGGTAGCTCGGGGTTTTCGCGGTTTTTGGGGTTGCCCTCCCCAGCAGTTGCCTGGCCCAGATTGATACCCAGGCCTGTCCGAAGCGGCGAAAAAAATTGGTAATAAATTCATTCGAATGGCGTGCTGATCAAGTGCCGTGCCGATACTGAGGGTTTGAAGCAATGCTAAACTGCGAATTTGGAGCCAACAATATGAGAAATGCGGCCTCGGGAAGGGGAAAGGCGGGTGGAGTCAAGGCGTTTCCGGGCGCCCTCTAGGAAAGTTGAGTTGGCCCGCAACATTTTCCTCTCACCATTTTTTGGTTTCTATTTGCGACGGAGGACTCGCATTTATAATCCCAAATTTAGCGGAGCGACCATGCGATAGTCCAGTGACCCAGCGTGTTTCCGTTTGCCTTGCCTTACCTCTAGCATGCTGAGCATTATTAGAATTAAACAACTTTAGAATGGCAGCTTTGAGTCGGGCTATCAATGCGCTCGATGGCGGAAACGACGTTCTAATGCTTAAGGGGTGCTGGCTTCTCAATTCTATAGAGCTTGGTAAGGAATTAAGGAAAGAAAATTAGCGGGGAAATGATGGTGAGTGGGACAATATGGGCCGCCCTCACCTATGCAGTAGCTCCGCAGTCTGTTAAAGGAAAATGTTGTTGCGTGTGAGGCCAGTAGGGGACATAGGAAGGATAGGGGGGCGCGCAGCCGTGTGTGAGTTTGGATGGCTGCGTGCTTAGTACCTGAATACAAAATGCAACTACACTTCAAGCATTCAGCATCATTGTGTCTTCACGCTGTGGCGCATTTGTGCATTAAAAATCCCCCATTTTGAACACAATAGGCTCTTGTGGGGAAGTGAAAGCGGTGTCTAAGAAGAAAAGAATTTTAAAAAGAGGGCCGCCAGAATGAGGGCCGGAATGCACTGAATAGTTTTTTTTCAGTGACTAACCAGAAAACTGAGACTAGAAAGATCTTCAACAGATTTTCAAAGCATTTCTTTGATTAAAAATACGCATGCAGTTTTTCCAGTCTGCTAAATTTGCATACTTCAAAAAATGGGAAAGGCACTTTATCAGTTCCTGACCAGCCAGTGGGTTCTCGAAATTCCCAGCCAAGTTAATCCCTGTCAGGCTCAATATCTGCATTCCTTGAATAAGGATAGATCGCATAGGCAGTAAAATCTGATTGATTATAGAATGCACGTAGCGGGAAATCTATAGACAAAAACAACAAATCGAGTGCTTGCCGTCAAGAGTGGGCTCAAACCGACAGCTTCTATCGCGAAAAAACGAATAGATAAAATGATATGGCTCGAAATCGAAAAAAACTAACCAGCCGCCTCGTTGACCGACACATCAAACTCGAAGACGCTCGCGGCCGGCACCGGATCATTGTCGTTGACGTCCAGGACGCTGATCAGGACGCTGCACTCGCCAGTCAGGCGCTCCGGTCCCGAGTCGGTGAGCCGCACTCGAAGCTCGTAGCTGTTCCGGGTCTCCCTGTCAAGACTTCGACGCAGCCGAAGCCGGCCGTCTGTCAGCCCGATGTCGAACGGACCGTCGGCTGAGTCGCCGACTAGAGCAAATTTTACGTCGGCATTGGCGCCCTCGTCGGCGTCGCTTGCTACGACCTGGCCAACGATCGTATTAAGCGACGCCGCCTCGGACACGTCGAACTGCCATCGACGCCAGGCGCAGGCAGGCGGATTGTCGTTGGCGTCGACAACGATCACCGTGACGGTGGCGCTGCCGCTCTTTCGCGGCGTCGAGCTGTCGTAGGCCTGAACGACAAACACGAAAGGCTCCGGGTGCGCCTCGCGATCAATTGGCGACGTGACTCGAATCTCGCCCGTGTCTTTCTGTACGCGGAACGGCGCGCTGTCGTCAAGGATCTGGTAGATAATGCCCTTGTCCGAGTTGCAGTCGGTGGCGCGGACGAAACCGACGTAGGCGGGCAACCGGACAGCCGGCAAAGCCTCCGCCACGCCGAAGATTATCGGCTGGCGACCGCGTGAAAACTGCGGCGCACACGAGTCGCCAGCATCGCGACGAACGTCGACCACGATGACGATTGATGCTGATCGGGCCGGCCGGCCGCTGTCCTGGGCCAGCAGCCGCAGTCGGTGCTGCCTGGGCCGGCCAGTCAGCGGCCGACGAAGCCGCACCTGCCCCGTGTCCGCGTCCGCCCAGAACTGGCGTCGCCGATCGTCCAGCAGGAAGTAGCGCAGCGCCGCGTTCACCCCAGCGTCTGCGTCGGTTGCCGTCGCCGCGGCAACCACCGAGTTGACGGCGAGGCTGCGCCCGACGCTGACCGACATCTCGACGGCGCTAAAGACAGGCGCGTTGTCGTTTTCATCAACGACCCGAACAAGCAGGTGGTGCTCAAACACGGGAGCGCCTGGCTCGGACGATCTCCGACAGGCGATGCGCAGCCGGTGCAGCTCGGCGGCCTCCCGGTCCAACGGCCGACGCGTCGATACGGCGCCCGTAACCTCATCGACAGACCAAAACGACGACTTGACCGACGCTTCCAGCAGCTCAAATCGCGCGCTTGGCTCAGGCCAAGGACAGGGCGCGGTGTAGAACGGAACGGATGCCGGTGAGTTCTCCGGCACTGCGACCTCGCCGCTGCTGCTGCTATTGCCGGTCGAATTCAGGCTCCCAGAGCCGGCTGGTGACGTCACACGGACTCGCACGCGACAGTTGGCGGAGTTGCCGGCAGAGTTGACGGCATCCGACGCAACAACAGCAAAATCGTACAGTGCCGGATCAGACGGGGTCAGCAGGCGCGCCAGTGTCACCTGGCCGGTGATGGGATTCAGGTGGAACGGCAGGTCGGGCTGGACACCCCAGGCCGGGGCGAAGGACACGTCCGAGTCGGTGTCTGCGGGCGAATGGAGGAGTGTTTCTGCTTATCTTCGCAAATATTTTAGTATCTAGGGCATGTAAGCTCCCCCTCACTGGGCTTCATCAACTATTGCAGGTGTGTTAATTGAAGCGATTTGTTTTCCGACCTGCTACAGTGCATGAAAAATCGAAAAAATTGGATTTATTAAACTGCAGATGTGGAAATTTTTTAAAGGATTCTGAATGACAGCTGTCTGTCAGATCTCGCGGGTGCTTAGCGATTCAAATAGGGTAAGAACGAAGCGGAAAGCGACTGGAAACTAAGTAAGGGGCACTTAATCTGTCTTTCACAGATCCGCGCAAAGGTGCACAGGGGGCAAAGCGGGCCGCTAATTGGACTCGAGAGTCAGCTGCTGGAGACTCGGCAATGGAAATTAAATGCATCATCTAGCTGGGATAAAATGGGGAGAGTACTCATCTAGAGAAGGACGATTGCTGAAGCTGGAAAACCTATTGTAGCCAAAGACTGCTCTGTCAATCAAACTCTCAGAACAAAAGCCTTTTTCCCTCGATTCGTTCACGAAATTTTTTTTCGCCCTAAAGGAAACCAAAAATCAATTTCCTGCCTAACCGGCCGCACGCTTTCAACTTTAATCGATTCCATTATTTTAGGGAAAACTTTCCCACCTTTTTTAGACTCGCAATTCGCTTCATTTGGTCTTCCGCTTATTTGGACTTTGCTTGCCGGTCTGAGTCGGTGCTTTCTACTAAGTTTATATTGCTGTTCCTAGTTATTGATTCAAGAATTTTACGTTGAGGTTGTCCACCCATGCAATGAATGTAGAAATTGGTTAAAATGAAAGTTTTGTTTCTAATTGGGTTACCATAGAAACGGTAACCTCTCTTATCCACCTTTCAGACAGAATACTTCTTCTGATCACTTATATAATTTTCCAATTTCTTAGAAAACAGGCGCGTTTGGCGCGCAGGTTTTCTTTAGCAACTGGGTGGATAAGGAGGAGGATCAGTTGATTTTATTAATGCAAACAGGACTGTGAGGGGAGGGGGCAGTGGTTGCTGTTCACAAGTTTACAACCTCTTTTTCCACTGTCTAAGCATACGTATATCTGCGCATGCTACAGTGGAGTTATTTTACAGCCGCATATACCGGCAGCTACTCTGTACCAGTCAATGCAATATCAATAACCTGAACTTAATAAGCTGAAGCAAGCCCCCCAACCCCCTGTTTTAGAAGTGGTAGCCATAAAAAGCTAACACACATGCAAGACATATTAGGCCGTCTCAATAGCCTACGGATTGGATTCAATAGCCAATGCACAGGCCAGAAAGAAGAAGAAGAAGGACACCAAGCGGCGACTAAAAAGTGGGCTCTTCTGTCAGGAAATTGACTGCTGACTGACACACTGACCCACCCTATAGCTGAGTATTGAGAGCCCTGGTGGAGTCCATTGAATACTAGGGTTAGTGTGTGTATTTTAATGACGATTTTACAACTGCCGGATTGCTTTTAATGACCTTCCCTCTGGTGCTCCTTTGCCGCGGCTTAGCTTAACTAGATATATAAAAAGGCATTAAATGGTGCCGCATATGCAGGCGGATAGCGGTGTGCAGTGCGTCGACTATCATTGCATAGACTGAATTAGATTCTGGTGTAGGTAGCGCGTTTATTGGCAATCATAATCTGGCTCAATTATTTGACAATTTTTATCGGCATCAAGTTGCTTTTTGTGTTCATATAGTAGGTTGCTAAATATAAGCAAATTTTTAACGCTAGTTTTTGTAGATTCTCAATTGCTTCCTCAGCTTTCAGTTGTTCGGTGTAGCTTCGCTTCTTAACAGCTACCATTAGCTTCTCAAAGTTTCCTCACTGTTCAAATGGCTTCGGGACTTGTTCTTTAGCTTCTTGACTGATCATTGTAACTTCCTGGCTGATTTAATAGCTTCTTGAGTGATCCTGTAGCTTCCTGAGTGATCCTGTAGCTTCCTGAGTGATTCTGTAGCTTCATGAGTGATCCTGTAGCTTCCTGAGTGATCCTGTAGCTTCATGATTGAGTGATTCTGTAGCTTCCTGAGTGATCCTGTAGCTTCCTGAGTGATCCTGTAGCTTCATGATTGAGTGATCCTGTAGCTCCTGAGTGATCCTGTAGCTTCCTGAGTGATCCTGTAGCTTCCTGAGTGATTCTGTAGCTTCATGAGTGATCCTGTAGCTTCCTGAGTGATCCTGTAGCTTCATGATTGAGTGATTCTGTAGCTTCCTGAGTGATCCTGTAGCTTCATGATTGAGTGATCCTGTAGCTCCTGAGTGATCCTGTAGCTTCATGATTGAGTGATCATGTAGCTTCCTGAGTGATCCTATAGCTTCCTTGAGTCTGACTGTTCCAAAAACCCAAAAACAGGGACAAAAAATCTACGAAGTTTCCTGACAGCTGATCATACTTGAAGTGCTGCTTATTTAATCTGTTTATTTTGTTTTGTTAAAGTTGGTATTTATTAGTTGCCAGTCATTTTAAGCAATAAACTTATCATTCCAAATCAGGTTCTATAAATTTTACTCGACAAGATTAACAAGCTACGTCGCATAGTAACTCGAGTTGATTAACTGCTCTAGTTAAATCAACAGCGGAGCAACGGCTGCAGGCTCAACATCAAATATTGACCAGTTTTAATCAAGAAACTGCTGTTGAATTTTTCTGGCAAAACAAAACATCGATATATGAGTAAGTGAGAGCCGATTTGAGCGGAGATGCAGATTTGTAGACGGTTACGCAATCGGCTGAGCTGCGGTCCGCTCCCCGTCTCTCCGATTTCCCTTTGGGGACCTGATCCCCGTGACCCGTTATTGGCCAAATAGCGGCTATGGAAAGGAAGAAATACAGTAGGCCTAGAGATGGAAAGAATTATAAAACTACTCACCCCCTAGCAAAATGTTGGGCTTTTGTTTCTCCCGGCCCCCTTCCCCAACTGCGAACCCCGCGTCGCCGATGTTTGAGTTTGAAAAACGTGGCTCCGATCCCCCTAGACTCACTTTCCCGCACCGTGAGTGTTCGCGAAATCCCGCTTTGTAAAGCATCACGCAGCAATGATTACGTGTCAATGCTTCGAGTGCCTTGGTAGTTATGGGGACTTCGATTATAAACAAAAGCTGTCACGAAACAATATTGCAACTGGTTCTGGTTGACTTAACACTTTCTGGCTTTCCCTGTAGATTTCTAGTATGATTACGTAATACTCACTGAAAGACGTTTATGAATTGAGATAACGATGAAAAAATATGGCGATGCGGTGAAGCCTCGCCTATTCTTTCTCTCGCCGGGCGTCATTAACTTTGCTTAACCGTCACAACTTCCATGGCTTCCACTTCTGAAGAAGCCACACTCCGCTGTTTTTTCCCTAATTTCTTTGTTGTAAGCAGCTCCCCTCTAAAGTTGAATCCGACCGGTTTTCTCACCTGGCTTCATCTCAATGCTCCTCCAACAGTTTCTTTTATCCCTTTGTCACCTTTCATTATAAAGATGAGCTGCCTTTGTTAGCCGCGTCTCGGCTCCATAAGTCGCCTATACCAACCAAGACGTACTCTAAAGAATAGCTTCGTGGCTGTAAATAACCGTTTATGATTGTTAATTTGCCCTGTTCCATATTGGTTTGGCTTTTTGACAGTAATGGAATGCATCCGCCTGACCATAAGCTACAGGTTTTATCGTTTTGGATACCATCAATTGGCACTATTGGGACAATATGGGGCAGCTGTTCCAGCTAATGCTGAAAAAATGGACCTTTAGGGAAGAAATGCACACAAGCATCGCGCGTGGGTAAAACGCATGCACTTAATGTTATGTTCGGTGCGTAATACAACCTGGCACAGAGACACAGAGTAGTATCGCAAACTTGGTCAGCAGACAGGCCAGAGAACAAGTGAATGATAAGATTCACATGGTCAAATCAGACAGCAGAGCAGACAGACTGCATTGGACCAACCATAACAGATTGATGATGAAGACAATGATGAAGACAAAGACCTCTGTATAGCATTTCATTTCACTGGCTAACCATAGGAGGTTTTTGATGCCGCCGCAGCCATTTGTCATCCCGCTCTGCATGGCGGCGTCATTGACAAGCTCAGCTCAGCTCAAAACTGGCCGCCTGAAGCTTCCTTGTCGCTGCTTGACACGACAAAGCCGCTTCTTTTGAAGGATGAATTTGGTCACCGACGTGACTCACTGTCGCAGACCCTTAGGAAGGTAACGGACAGGTTTTTAACGGCTCCCCTGAACTCATCCGCCCATATAATTCAGGATTGAGAATTTCAGACTTTGGAGCAATTACTTTTCCTTTCAAAATGAATATTTCATTACTTGTTAAGCGCATATAAAATAAGCCTTTTAAGTGCACTGGACCAACCACTTGATTAGAATCTTACTGGAAGGGCAGATTGCTTTCAAACTGTGGGAACTTAAAGAGACAAGGCGCCAAGGGAGGCATGTGGCAGTGGCTAAGGAGTTGGGACTGGGCTCCGGCTCCCCTCACTCTCCTTAGTAAAATTAAGTTCCCATATTGTATTGAACAGTGAGTCAGATACCCCCCATTTGCTGAGAGCTGCACTGGGCCATGCTGGCCATGAACCCCGCTGTCCCCCTCACTTGGGGGCTTGAGCTTGAGTACAATGAGCTCATGAATTATTATCGCTGAATCCCTCTACATCAAAAAAAGGAAAGAATCCCCATCTGCACCCAATATTTTTATTTCTCCCCAGCTATTCGTTTCGCAATTCATTGTAACAACAATCAGATGAAGGAAAACTGCCGTGCACGAAATGAAACCAAAGCTAGGCATTGTTCAGTGTTCTCAACTGCACACACACACACACACACACACACTCACACACACACACTCACACACACACATTCCCTTGGGGTCTCCCTAGTCAATCATTCATTCCAATTTTCAATTTAAACTGTCCAAACCAAACTAAACTATTGGTTTTGTTTGAAAGACGCCGAACTAGGGCTGAGGGGGGTGGGGTGGGCGGCCTGACACGCAGAGAAACATTTATTTTGATAAGTTGGCGGCTTCCAGCTGCGAAAATGTCGTATTGTTGGTGCTTCCTCCCGAGCTGCGCAACGGAATGTGCGCATAACACAAGGCCACCCTCATACAGGAGTTGTCAGTCTCATGACACACACACCTGCTTGACTCATTTACGAATGCGTGAAAATCTAAGCAAAATAAATTCCTATTTTGATTTATTGGCCTACCTGTCAAAATAGGTTCAAATCTTTTGACGAGTTAATTATTTCTCCAGTCTAGTTACTTAGAATCGAGTATTGAATAGAAAACAATATAATGTATATAATGTAGGCATTGCATTGCTCCAATTATATGACAATGGTGTAATAGAGAGTATGCAAATTTATGATCTGAACTGAGTGTCTTTGTTTCGCTTTTATGTGTGCAATTTATCCGGCAAGGGGTTCGGGTTTTGAGCAGTGGCCGAAATCAGCTGCTCCGAGCATTCACTGCTCAGCTTTGTGCTCGCATGAATTTACCGGCTTTTTATGAAAAACTGAAATAGCTGTGTAAATCTTGTAATAACGTCTGATCGAGTTCAGTAAGATTGAATTTGGTAGCTTCTTATTTATGTGGCCAAAGTTGGATCCAAAGTTTTGCATCTGTGCATGTGTTGATTTAGTCCTTCATAGCTACGAGCGTATTTATGAACTGATCGTGATGATATGAAATTGAAATAAATTATGTTGCTAACTTGCTACGAAAAAAATGCCAATAACCAGATGTTTTAACTCAAAAGTAATAAAATAACAAACACATTGTTGGGAATCACCATATAGTTGGGTGCTTTAGCGACAATGTGGGCGAGAAATGTGGCCAACCCACGTTCAATTGGTATTGGCAGCACCATTTTGCTGGACTAATTGATACTATCAAATATTGATACAATCCTATCCCTTGTAAATTGTTCGCTTCAAACAAACTAATTGTAGACAGACAAGAATCTACGTGTACGCATATTACGAGGTACTGCATTGAAAAATATGCGTTCCATTATAATACTTCAGGTAATTGCCACTTCAACAGGACCCCAAGCTGTGCTCTGCTGGGTCTGTCGGCTTTTAGCGTATCTTCTGTCTTCCCGAGAAATACCTTTATTTCTCGTATTTGCACCAACGATCTAGGCTCGTACAGAAGCTGGGAACAACCATTTCTTTTCGCCAGTCATCTAAATTCTAAAATCATCATCTAAAGAGTCAAGAATGTTCGGTAATGTTTACAGATTGATAGAGACTTTTATCGATGGGAATTTTTGAACAGATCCCCGTGAACATAGTTGCTAAGGCTATTTAGCGTTCAAGATCATTAATAACCAGCATCCATCATCGTCGGACACACATTGTGAAGAATTCAATAACACTCAAAATGTTGATGAATTTTGCTTATAGAAAGGCGCCAAGCTTGAAGAGAACCGAGTGACTAATACTCTAGTATCGAACAAAAAAGAGTATTTAAGAAGATCGGATTTCATCGCTAGCGCTCTCGCTCTCAGTTTCGTCCACTCGTGTTGCAACTTGACACCCCGTGCAGTCTGCAGCCCTCGCTAAGACACGAACTGAACGAAATCGAAGTTGCGGAAACCAATGATAGCTAAGGCGAAAGAAACTGACAAGCTGAAGGCCTTGAATCGATCTATAAGAATATGCCGGGAGAACTGGGGGACACCCACAGGCCTTCGTGAGAGCAACATGAGACAGATTGCGAGACCCAGCCCACAGATTGTTGAAGAGCCAACGCTTTTTAAAAAAGCATCTTTCTCTATTCCTCTCCTTGTCTGTTTCTCTTTGTCCCTCCGTTATTCTATCTTCTTCGATTTGGCTATTCCTTCATTTTCTTTCGTTATTTTTTTTTGCTGTGGCCAGGAACGGCGATGACGCAACGGGTGGCGATCGACCGCCGGGAGCGAGCGAAATCGAGCGAAAATCTAGGCGACCGAAAGAGCGAAAGAAGAGAATAGTGGCTCTTGCTGCCTTGTTACGAGCGTATATTGGCATTGCTATCCTCCGCCATCGCCCAGGAGGCCGAGGGTCTCTTGGCAACAACATCAGCCTCATTTTATATAAGCAACACCGGCGCAAGCGACACCCCTGTAGCTTGACAACTAAAACGCCGTTTTTGGTTAAACGCTTGCGTAAACAATTGAGAGGCCGATGTTTGATTCGGGCTAGGTTAATTATGCAATAGGCGGCCGCATAATTAACCGACTACCCTGCACGGTCCACTTTCCATTGTGGCTATTCAATCCTTGCGTGAGCCGCTAACTCATCCCCCATTTGGGGGCAGTCGCCATAGTGTGCAGACAGACTTTACTGTGGCTGTTAAACCAACCACCTACGTAGCTACTTTTTTCAAAGATAAACTAAGCATTGATAGACTAACCTACTTAAATTTTATCTTCACATTCTACTTAATGAAGGCCATACTCTACTTGATATACACTCCACCCTAGTTTAGATCTACAATCTCCTCTAGTTTAGATCTGCACTCTACTAGTTTAAATCTACACTCTACCCTAGTTTTGATCTACACTCTACCCTAGTTTTGATCTACGCTCTACTTTTCTTAATCTACACTCTACCCTAGTTTTATCTACACTCTACCCTAGTTTGGATCTACACTCTACCCTAGTTTTGATCTACGCTCTACTTTTCTTAATCTACACTCTACCCTACTTGATCCCCACTCGAAATTTCCTGATTCAAGTCCCATTCTACACGTACCATACCAGAGTTAAATAACGCAGCCCCCTCACCCGCATCCTCGGCCTCCACCGTCAGCAGGACTTGGCCCACTTTTCCGGGCGCCGCCACGGTGGCCTCGAAGACCGTCAGACGGCACGCCGGTGCATTGTCGTTCTCGTCCAGCACGTTCACCGCCAATTCTGTCGTTGATGTCAGTCCGCTCTCGTGATCGGTTGCCACGGCAACGAGAAGGTAGTGAGTCCGAGACTCATAATCGAGCCGCGCCGAGGTGCGCAGAATGCCCCATCGAGCGTCCAGATCAAAAGGCGCCAATGCTGGCAAAAGAAGTCGGAAGCTGGCGGGCTGCTCTGTCGCCACGTAGCCAACCAGACTGCCAGGCGGAGCGCCTTCGGTAACGTTGAAGCTCATCGTTGACTTCGTCTGGAAAGTCGGACGGCGGCGCTGACGCTGCGACGAAGGTTCAACGAAGCGGACCAGGACTCGATCGACATGGCGAAGCGAGTCCGACACCTCCAGCTGAAGCTGCGGCCGAGATTTCACAGCGTCCTGAGGCGGCCGCGACACCAGCGTCAGCAGACCTGCGGATGTTCGAGAGATCCCACTGAGGAGTGACTAGTTAGACTCTATGACCCACTGAGGAGTGACTAGATAGACTCTATGACCTACTGAGGAGTGACTAGATTGACTCTATGACCCACTGAGGAGTGACTAGATTGACTCTATGACCTACTGAGGAGTGACTAGATTGACTCTATGACCTACTGAGGAGTGACTAGATTGACTCTATGACCACCTACTGAGGAGTGACTAGTTAGACTCTATGACCCACTGAGGAGTGACTAGATAGACTCTATGACCTACTGAGGAGTGACTAGATTGACTCTATGACCACCTACTGAGGAGTGAGGAGTGACTAGATTAGACTCTATGACCTACTGAGGAGTGACTAGATTGACTCTATGACCACCTACTGAGGAGTGACTAGATTAGACTCTATGACCTACTGAGGAGTGACTAGATAGACTCTATGACCTACTGAGGAGTGACTAGATTGACTCTATGACCACCTACTGAGGAGTGAGGAGTGACTAGTTAGACTCTATGACCCACTGAGGAGTGACTAGATAGACTCTATGACCTACTGAGGAGTGACTAGATAGACTCTATGACCTACTGAGGAGTGACTAGGACTCTATGCCCTACTGAGGAGTGACTAGATAGACTATAAGACCCACTGAGGAGTGACTAGATTGACTCTATGACCCACTGAGGGGTGACTAGATTGACTCTATGACCCACTGAGGATTGACTAGATAGACTCTATGACCTACTGAGGAGTGACTAGATAGACTCTATGACCTACTGAGGAGTGACTAGATAGACTCTATGACCTACTGAGGAGTGACTAGATTGACTCTATGACCTACTGAGGAGTGACTAGATTGACTCTATGACCTACTGAGGAGTGACTAGATTGACTCTATGACCTACTGAGGAGTGACTAGATTGACTCTATGACCTACTGAGGAGTGACTAGATTGACTCTATGACCACCTACTGAGGAGTGACTAGTTAGACTCTATGACCCACTGAGGAGTGACTAGATAGACTCTATGACCTACTGAGGAGTGACTAGATTGACTCAATGACCCACTGAGGGGTGACTAGATTGACTCTATGACCTACTGAGGAGTGACTAGATTGACTCTATGACCCACTGAGGAGTGACTAGATAGACTCCATGGCAAGGATATATTCAGAACGACAGGACTAAATGACCCGTGAATGAAATTTTGTTCAAGGACATCTATTGTCGCCGCCAATGCACATGGCACGCATAGATGACTCAGTTTACCCTGCTATTATTTATGGAGTCAGAGAGAGGCGGATGGAGTGGCCAACCATTTGGTGGGGTTGAAGAGGCGGAGTGCAACGATCTAAAAGTCAGGAAGTTGAGATCCGCGCCCGATTTCCTCTATTTCTCTGTCCCGCCTCAGGGGTGTTGCCAAGTGTGACTAAAAAGCAGACACGTAGACTGAACCCCAGATACAAACAGTCAATATATGCGCTCTCAGCTTCGTGCGTATTAAAATTATAACAGAACTAAATCGAGGGGAAGGCTTGAGGCCTAGGGCCGCACAATGGGGCAGCCAAGAAAAAAAGCCGAAAAAAGTTACACTAATGACTATAAAGAGTTGTGGAAGTGGGCGGAGCTGCCAACTATTTCACTCTGCTCTCCCCCTCCAAAGTCCCGTGCCCCTATAATAGGCTCTGGGAGTTCTCCTCCCAGACTGCATTGTTCCTGCTCCTGCTGCTGCTGCTGCTGCATGAGCCAGCCAGCTATAAGCTGCGCTACTGTGGTAAACTTCATGCTAGCCAGACAAACTCACGCGTATTAGACAAGAGGGAAGCAGTGAGAGGAGCTACAGGGCGGGGCGTGACATCTGTGGGACCGGACGAGCGCTAAGCTGATCGGGGTGGTGAGGTGAGGGGAAACCAAGGTTTTACGCCCCGTAGTTTTGTTTTGAAGGCCCGTCTAAAAAAAGCTGAGTCGCGTGTCGACAAGGTCAAGAGCCAAAGAAGCAGCCACCCTCCTACCAGGCCAACCATGCGGGATAAGTCTTTTCCTTCAGGGCTTGGAGTTGCGTTTTTTGGCCCTCCAAAACTCCAATAGTTTTATTGGATAAGTTGTGTTTTTTTAATGCGTGCTTGTTAACAATGGAGAATTTCATGATCGAAAATATTCAATAAATATGCACAGAGAGACGCTTTCAAACTGTCAAACTACCCAGTTCCGGAATGATTTGTCAGCTTGGACTGCCAACTCACCTGTCCGCTCCTGCACCGCCACCTCGGGCCAGGCGTCTCCCACTATGCGCCATTGAAGGGATTCCTCATCGTCTGGATCGGTGGCTGCAGCTTGGGCTAGCGGGATCGGCCAACTGGCTTCAGCGTCATCGGCTTCGTCTGGGAGTTCAACCTCTAGCGTGCTGGCCGAGACCGCTGGTGGGGAGTCGTTGACGTCCTTGACGATGATGTACACCTGGGTGAAGGAGTGTGGTGGGGAATTGGTTGATTGGCTAAGCTGATACAGACTGGGATAAGCTGATACACACTGGGATAAGCTGATACAGACTGGGATAAGCTGATACAGACTGGGATAAGCTGATACACACTGGGATAAGCTGATACACACTGGGATAAGCTGATACAGACTGGGATAAGCTGATACAGACTGGGATAAGCTGATACACACTGGGATAAGCTGATACAGACTGGGATAAGCTGATACAGACTGGGATAAGCTGATACAGACTGGGATAAGCTGATACACACTGGGATAAGCTGATACAGACTGGGATAAGCTGATACAGACTGGGATAAGCTGATACAGATTGGGAAAAGCTGATACAGACTGTGATAAGCTGATACAGATTGGGATAAGCTGATACAGACTGGGATAAGCTGATACAGATTGGGATAAGCTGATACAGACTGGGATAAGCTGATACAGATTGGGAAAAGCTGATACAGACTGTGATAAGCTGATACAGACTGGGATAAGCTGATACACACTGGGATAAGCTGATACAGACTGGGATAAGCTGATACAGACTGGGATAAACTGATACAGACTGTGATAAGCTGATACAGACTGGGATAAGCTGATACAGACTGGGATAAGCTGATACACACTGGGATAAGCTGATACAGACTGGGATAAGCTGATACAGACTGGGATAAGCTGATACAGATTGGGAAAAGCTGATACAGACTGTGATAAGCTGATACAGATTGGGATAAGCTGATACAGACTGGGATAAGCTGATACACACTGAGATAAGCTGATACAGACTGGGATAAGCTGATACAGACTGGGATGAGCTGATACACACTGGGATAAGCTGATACACACTGGGATAAGCTGATACAGACTGTGATAAGCTGATACAGATTGGGATAAGCTGATACAGACTGGGATAAGCTGATACAGACTGGGATAAGCTGATACAGACTGGGATAAGCTGATACACACTGGGATAAGCTGATACAGACTGGGATAAGCTGATACAGACTGGGATAAGCTGATACAGACTGGGATAAACTGATACAGACTGGGATAGGCTGATACAGACTGGGATAAGCTGATACAGACAGGGATAAGCTGATACACACTGGGATAAGCTGATACAGACTGGGATAAGCTGATACAGACTGGGATAAGCTGATACAGACTGGGATAAGCTGATACAGACTGGGATAAGCTGATACAGACTGGGATAAGCTGATACAGACTGGGATAAGCTGATACAGACTGGGATAAGCTTCTAGACACATGAAATCTCGCAAATTATTTAAGTTACGAACGTATCGATCCAATAGAAATGCATCTTATCTAAAAATCTTCTTGCCATCTTTTGTTTCGCAGAGCTGTTTCAGAATTTATTTTGCAAATTTCAAAGCCCTAACTAAGGGGGTATAAGGGAAGTCTAGCCTGACACATTTCTTTACTCAAATTTTTCATTCAAAAAACTTATCGGCCAGCAGTCTTCCCAGCTTCCGGACAATCTTCATCATTGACTGGTCCCGGACTACTTGGGTCAAGCTTTTGTAGCTTGAAGTAGGATAAAGTTAAAGTTACTTCCCGCAGGGACAGCTAGCCATTTTTCAGCCATTGTTGTGCCCCCCAGCACAAATCTATGCCTCATCAATATAACCGTGCCAGAGCCCGTGCGGGGAATCAATTAGGATACAGGTAGCTCCGGCAAGGGTCAAGCCTAATGACCCTATTAGAAACTTAACTGTACAGCGGTAAGCAATGCTTTCCACTTTAGTCGGCAATTTATTTTCTGTTGAACAAAATTTCCTTTTTAGGAGGCCTTTTTTTGAAAGTTACGATTTTGACTGCTGCCTGACAAACTAATACAGAATAATTTTGCTGACACTTTTTCTGTGCATCGAAAAGCTACTTCGGACTTTGTGAAGCCTCCTGGCACTAAATTGAAGAGCCTAGAGTCTCCTGACAAGAATCTTTGGGGTTTCCTGACACGAATGATTGTAGCGTGCTGTCACTAATTATTAGAGCTTGCTGACATTAACACTAATAATTAGGGCTTGCTGACACTAATTATTGAAGCTTGCTGACACTGACACAAATAATTAGGGCTTGCTGACACTAATTATTGAAGCTTGCTGACACAGCATGAGAGCCTCCTGACACGAATCATTGATGCTAGTAATGCTCATTTGTGCAGAACCCTGACAGAAATTTTCGGAGATTATTGGCGCCTCCTAAATCAAACTTTTTCAGACTTCTGGCACTATTTTTGGAGCCCATGGTCACAAAACTGTTAAGCCTCCTTGTGCTAATTTTTTTACAGCCAAACAGGTCTGCCTCACAGAAGATTGATTACGTTGCATACGGTTCTCAAAAATTTTTTTTTCACCCTCATGTTTAGAGCTCAGGCCCACATTTTGTATTGTGAATCTATGCTACACTAACGAAGCTGTGATAGTTTCTATACTATAAAATAAATGAAATGTCATGCAGGCATTTCCGAAGCTAAAAAACCAGAACAGTGGTTGAAACTGTGCCCAATAAATCATTTGGTTTTTTGGGCTTTTATCAAATCCGAATCTCGGTGCGGTTTGCACACCTTCTTTTTCAGCCCACCCGCAGCCATCCTGGATCAAACAGACCCGTGGGCAGATTATTTCAATGCGCCGTATTCTATTTTTTGCTCTGCCACTCATTGCGCAACACTTAAACTTCTTGGCACCAGTTTTTAGCCTTATCTACGGCCTGAGCAAATCCCCCTGGCTTTAAGCTCTGTGTCAACTTTAGGCTTCAACTCGGGGGAAGTTGGCTCAGCATAGAGGGATAAATAAATACGCTGATAATCGCCTTTATAAAAACGAAAAAAGCGCAAACTACTCATGGACACGCATTGACATGGGCTCCGACTCTCTCGTGGGCGAATTCGAGATGATGGAATAACACAGGGGCAGTGAGAGTTGGAGCGAGTTTTGTCGCGTGCCGTGTCGTCATGCGCGAACAAGGAAAAGCTTCTTATGGGTCGAGTGAGTGAGGGAGTGTGTGCTCGTGGCAAATTCAATGTTTAAGCTACGAATCCCTTAAAAAAAACAGTGGAGGCACAGAGGAAGAGACTGATCGAGAGGGACAGAGACAGGGAGAAGAGCAGTGCGTGACGCAACGTCATGATGCGACCACGGAGGCGCGGCGTGGGGTCAGCAGCAACTCCTGATCTCGCCCAGCTTTTGCGGTCGGTTATTAAAAAATTCCCCTACGAAGTTGCACAGGCCTCGTGACGCTTCCACCAAACTGACCCCAAACTCAACTCCATCAAATCGATCATATTTTTATGGTTTAGCTATTTTTTATAATTATTGGGAATTTGGGACTTTAGAAAGTCAGCAATTATGAGAGAATGGTGGTCTATTTGACTTCATTCCTACCCATTCTTCGTCGACATCAAATCTATAGCTTCAGTTCCCAAGAAACTGGGTGAGAAAAGAGGAAGCATATTGAATAGATGGCGCGACAACAGAGCGGGGTGAGTTGCCGATGATGCAACAGTATGCCTAGGTGGCGGGTCCCCGGCCAGGCCTCTTGGGGACGCGCAGTCACGAGAGGAGAAAGAGGAGGAGTCGGCTCGGAGTCAAAGAGAAAGAGAGCAGGGCGTGTGACTCACAGGGGGGCGCTGCAGCTGATTAGGATTGCGAATCGAACAAAAAATGAGGTTTGTTGAGAGCCGTTGAAGATCATAGAGCGATTTTGCAACTGAATAGAAACTGCATTCGGGAGACTGAAGCGTGTAGGAAACTTTTACTGAGCCAAGAATTGCCTGGTCCACATGGCGCCTGGTTGACATTTCTTAGCAGCTTCAATTTCCCTTCTGCGTAGGAGAGACGAGTTTTGCCACTCAAAAACTGCTTGAGCGTGAAATATCGATCGACTCAATATAGTCCTAGCTGGCTCCATTGATTGAGACCGCCATCAAAGATCCTTCAGAAACTGGATCATGCTTGATCTTTACTCATACTCGTAGTTTTTTTCTAATTAAAAGCAAATAAATTTCTAAAATAAAGCTAGTCTGTTTGTCTATTTGAATTTTTTCCTAAGTTTTGACAGAACTAAGCCCGGGTTGAAGCCTTTCGTGAAGAAGCCTGATTGAGTTGAGTCAACTGCCTTTGCATAGCCGGGGGACTTCTTGGGGATTGATAGAGAATGGGAAGTGACAGCCTGCCACTAGAATGGAAGGAGGATATTTGGGAGAAGACGATAAGTGAATAAATTTTCTCTGAGTCTTCATCGTCGCAGCCGCCCCACCCACTGTCAATTTTTTGCCGGTGTCAAGGGGGGGCTATGCAAATATCTTCATCCCTATATATTCCCATCAAGGCGGTTCGCGACCTCCATCGAACTTCAGACGCAGGGAGCCCCCTCAGACAGGCCCCCTCCGGTAATCAGCTAAAATTGTCAAGTGTGAAGGGTCGGTTCCTAACAGCCCGGACCGCCTCACAAGACACCGATGACGCAATCACTGCATAGACCGATAGATGGAGTGGCCGGGGAGGCTGCGAAGGCTATTAGATTTGCTGGGCAGCACAATTCTACGTAAATTGGCGGTGCATCCCCTCAGTCTCTGTCTGTGCACATCACCGCCCCAGCGTCTCTTTGAAATCGAAATCCAAAGCTCCGCCAGGCTTCCAACTGGTATCTCCAGATCTGCGGTCAGTCGAGTGGTGTCTCTTCAAGCAGCGCTCCTCTAGGCGAGAGAATTTTTCCCAGTTTTTGCCCGCAGGTGTTTTGGACTATTTTTGAACTGCTTCGCCACTTTCTTATTGGTATTTTCAGATCCTCATTTTATTTCCTACTATTTACTTCCCAGTATATGCATCGATTGATTCTAAAGACTGAACTGGATGGGAGTAAGTGGGCTTGTAAATCAAAAGAACGTCTGCCTCTTTGTCTTATTTCTTGTTGTCATTAGTTAAGTTGCATGCATTCTTTCATTAGGCTTTACGAGTCCCAGGCCCTCAGAAGCAATGAAAGATTCTTTCCCGTGTCATCACTAGGAATGATCACAAAGTCATCAATCTACGAGTATCCAAGTTAAGAGCCAGGTTGGCAAGGAGGAGGGGAACTGATAACATCTGCGCCCTCTTTACCCTTGATTCTACCTCCATATCCCCAGTTGCGCGAAAGTGAAAAGCTGAAACAGAGAAAATTGAGCCACTGAATAGACTTTACTTGATCAAAAGCGCGATTGATGGCGAAAGGGAGAGAGCCGGAGAAAGAGGGTGGGGAAATCCTGGCTGTGGTTAATTACACTTCTAGGAGAACTCCCTGCAACAAGCCCCCCGCCCCTGGCGAACTCAAGTGACCTGAACTAACTGAATTTTAAACAAAAAAATACTTAATGAGAGAGCAGCTGCGGCTAGGGTGGAAGGGGCGGTGAGAGATTGGAATTTGACGGCAAGATGTCGGGGATAAAATAGAAGGGCGAGGGGGCAAATTGCGAATACCTCCTCCCCCCAAATCAATCCAGCCAATCTGTCCATAGCAGCTCGAGGGCAATTCGGGTCGAAGGTCGTCGGTGTGACAAGACAAAAAGGCGGAACCTGCTGGACACTCAGAGCGCGGCTGAATGGATTCAGGCAAAACTATGCTTGCGCAGACTGGTTGCATGTCGCGTCAGATTGAGCTCAATCACTTTCTCCCATCTCTCTCAGTGTACTCGGACTTTCAATTCTTAACTTTGTTCGGTGGATATGTATTGGAAGTGAGGCTGGAAAGTAGGCAATTAAAAGGTTCTCAGATGGAGACAGGGCCTCATCGATTAAGCCTGAGAGGCTTGTCTCGCATGCCACAGCAGCAACCAGCAGTGTAGCTTAGTTAATTGCTTCTGTCAAACAAGACAGGCCGAACCCTCGTAAAAACTGTGTCAGAATTCTAAGAACACTAAGGCTGTTACTGTGTGTCTTTATTTGTTAAAATAATCTCCATGTAGCTCAGGCTGCATTTGGTTTCTTTTATGAATTGAATCCGAACTGTGTTTATCTACGGCAAATAGACGCCTTGGAGACAAGCGGCTTCAACTATAGTAGTCATAGTTGATACAGAGAAAACCAGGCCTTGAATTTTTGGTAGCAGCTGTCTGAGACAACTAAACACCCTTGGTAGTTAGTTATTCTCAGCATGTGAATGAAATTTACTTGGAATTGCGAAAAGAAAAATTCGCTTTTTCGATTTACCTTAATTAATTAAGCTTTGCTTGAAAATTCCTTTTGAAATCGCTACCTTGACTACTATAGAAAAGGTCGAGAGTTTTCATCGAGGCAATTTTTTTCCTTTCAGCTCGATGCTTTATTTAAAAAAAGTACGACGCGTTTTTTGATCGTTCAATCTCTATTGTATTCGATGTCTGCTATGTCGCTATGAGGTGTCGAAAAAAAGGCCAGATCGCTTTTCGGTTTCTGCGCAGATGGCGGCCCGCTGTTTGCCTCCTTGCGAATTCCAACGGGGTATTTGGGGGTGGTGTTATCGGGCCAGCTGCAAAACTGCCGCTCTCTCTTTTTCTTGCGCTGCCTGCCTCTCAACAATTCTGCGCAGCTCCGCCAAATTGGTGCGTCCTTCTTTTTGGCATGAAAATATTCTAACCGAAAATTTGATGCATTGATAAATACGTTATGGCTGCGGAGTGGTCCCACTTGAGATACACTTCCTGGGTGTATCTCTAATTCTCACACCTCCTCACTGCGCAGAGCTGCGAGTATTCATGCAGTTCCCAGCTGCTAGAAACGAATATCAAACGACACACTGGTCCCCAGCTGTTGTTTAGACACAACGACACCCAAAAAGTGCACCAATCATTAAAAATTAACAGCGATGCCGTCTCACAAGGTTTGTGAAAACTTTGTCATCAAAGCTATCCATCATTTCAAGTTGCAGTCGGCCGACGAAACAAAAAAAACTTTAAAGAGATCGCAAGAATTCTAATTAGATGCCTAAAATCTCAAGCCACTGTGTCAGAGTCGGACTGTCCCCGAGTGGCCCCGAGAATCAACGAGGCACATTATGCCCGCCTCCCAAGGTTTCACTTCCACACGCCGGTTTCATCTTTCATCTTTTTCCTTTTGCCTAATTAATGCCGGTGATTAGCAAAAAGCTGTCGGTGCCACGGCTTACCGACTTCCCCTCATCGGGACAGGGCAAAGGGGGGAAGGGTTGGGTTGCGCAATGGCTACCGGGAGAGGGGAGTTAGAAGGGGAGGACGGGACGACAGCATGGTCGTGGGGCTGGGTGCCATACTCTCCGTGTCATGGAGAAATGAGAGCTGGCAGTCCGACACAAATGATTCAACTGGCCAGTGACTTCAACCAGACGGTTCTCACATCGTTCACGAACAGCTCAATCTTAATTTAGTTTGATCTATCTCCAGCACTTAGCAGCATAATTCATAAGGCAAGTGAAAGCAGAAAATACTACTCCGCATATGAACCTTGATGAGAAACTGCGCAGAAATAAATTTGAAAAAAGAATAGATCTGCCTTTTATTGCTATTTAGACCTTAGTGGCATAATTAATATTTATTTGACTCTGCGGTCGGCTTAGATCACTGGCGCACTGCCGCCGCCTTCTAGCATTAAAAAAATATGATTTGTTTCTGCGAAGCTTATAAAACATCTCTGCATTGTCTGACTGGTCTCGAATACCTACAGAATATATAATAGACTGCATTAGCTTTCGCTAAGAAAACTCAAGTCATAAACAGTCTATGGAGTGGAAAAGATTGCCTTGCCTCTGATGCGTTAATTCTCTTTCTATGCTTTCTGCCCATCTGCGCACGAAGGTTCTTTAAGAATTTTCTGCAACACTCTCCTGGGTTTTGCATTCTCAATTTTTTTGTTAATCCACTGACTGCAATCCCCCCTCACTCACGGCAATGAAATATAGTGAAGTTTCGAGTGGAGAGAACGAGCTGGAAAAAAGCTGAGAAGAAAAGGCGCCAGGTTGGTTGTTAACGAAGTGTCTCTGAGCTTGTAGTCTCATTTGTGTCTGCCTGTTGTTTTTTTTGCTGGGTCGGATGGCAGTCTGAGGCTACGAGTGAGCCAGTCAAAGAAATTAGAAAAAATGCAGTGGCTCGCCTTTTCTCTCTCTTCTGGCCAAGACACGGCGCTTCAATTTTTGCATCTTTGGTGGCTTTCGGTTTGGGACCCCCCATGCAGGCTCCTCAGCTTCATCGTGCCAAGTCATGTAACACCCTTTGCAACATTCCTTCTTTTTTTCTTCTTCTTCTTTGCCTTGATTTTCAACCTATCATTTGCTTCATGCGCTGTTTTTTGTGGCAAGCAATTTTTTTTTGCTTTTAATCTTTCTTGAAGCGCCGCCTCTTTTTTCTCATCGTTATGCAAGCGGGCGGGGCCTGGCATTAGTCAGTGTGGCAGGAGGACCTGCTCTGCATGGCCTTCTTAATGAGCCCGAATCTTCAAGTAGCTGAGGAAAAAAATCTGAAAGTTTCAGTCTGCAGCCTCAAATCCGCCCTGTCATTTCGCCCTCCTCACTTCGCGCTCTCCCTGAGTTCAACCGTCTCTTTCTTTTAGCCCAGCTTAGCGAGGCCATCTGCGTCTCTGAACGGCAGCTTAGCACGCACATCGAGCTTGAACTTTTTATATAGCCAACTATTTTTTTTCTATAAAATGGCTTTAAGTAATGGGATCAAGAGGTTTCTATTGCATGCTTCTTCAAGAACAGGACTGAGTAAAAAAATGTTTTACGAAGTTTTCACTAGAGACTTTATGCACATACAATACCAGTACTGTATTGCGTTACTTAATGCCTGTGTCTGTGCGCGAGACCCCATCGTTATGAGATCCACACGAGTGCGCGCACAGGTGAAGTGGCCGGTCTAGGTTACTGTTGAGCTGCTGCTCCTAGTTAAGATGAAGTGGCTTGTGCAAAAAACTCTCCATTCTCCGCTGGGTGGCACTGCAGGGGAAGCATTTTTCAATACTTAATAAACAGTCCTTCATCGTGGGAGGAGAAGCAAGAGCACGAAAAAAAGCGTTTTAATATAGAAACTCTAATGTATGCTCACCATAATTAGAAGCCTGAGTCAGTGTTGGACACCCCCCATGCCATGCAGCATCAGCTTTCAACATTGCGTCTAAAGCCTGTCACTTGGGCTAGGGGTTTGTCTGCTAAAGCATTGGGAACCAAACCCCCGGTCTGACTGACACACACACGAGAGAAAGGGAGAGAGTGCTTTCAGGGATGGATGGAGAGTTCATTTGAAGTGTTTGCTAATGCTGCACTCGCGCTGTTGCAATTTTATACAAGTAGCCAAGCTTTCTCTCGCCACTTAATAATGCTGGATAAAAGTGTCTGGTCTGGTTCAGGGACTTCTGTAAAGGGGCATAACTGGATTGAAGACATTGCCAATCAATCTAATGATATATGTTAGCAGAATGGTCCTTGGAAACACCTTGTCAACCCGGGCGTTGATCCAATAAATTATTGTTCTCAAAATTTCTGTTAGGCTTCTAATCATGCACAAGTTTTACAGTTGATAGACAGCTAAGCGAATTATAAGTGTGGGGAAAATTCCTTGGGCTAAGGGAGAATTACTGATCCATAAATGTTGAGTCAATGAATCTTAAAACCCACCTCACTGATCTTGTCGCGTCGTCTATCTCTCTCTCCAGGAGGAAATGGGAGGCAGAGAATGCAAGTACTGGGGCAGTGTACGACTTAAAACTGCTCAGAGGAGAAGACAATGCACCTGGCAGCTTAGATAGGAAGTGACTGAGCTTGGCCTGGGGAAAGTTGAAAACTATAAATGACAGCACGCGTGTATTATTTCCCTTTCCCCGTGCATTGCTTGGGATGAGACACCGGGGTTATGGGGATTTGGGCGTGTGAATTTGGGACAGCAGAAATTGGGAGCGCGCCTTGTGTGTGCCTAGGACACACATAACACGGAGCAGCAGAGCTTGGAGCAGTCACACCTGGCCTGTTTGATCAGGAATTTTCCGCACCCACCTCCACTTTCTCTAGCCCCAGAATATCTTTCCTGCCTAAGCAGGTTAAGATCATAGAAGTCTGGGCCGTCTTTTTGAAAAGCCTCCTTGTTGGCTTGCCTCCTTCCTACCTTCCTTCTCTTCTTTTGCTATTTTGCTACTGTTTGTCAGGCGCAGAGAGCGCTCTCAGCGATTTCACTAACCCCGGGAGATTAGCCAGGGCATTGCGAACTGGGCTTAACGAAATTGGCAGCCAGCCGATGTATATTGTCACCTTGTTCTCCCGAACCCCAGGGATTAGATCCCTGGCAGCCTGGGAATCAGAACGGGATGAGGCCATAGGGAGACACCCTAGAACTGCCTAGGGGGGGGGGGGTAGGACCGGGCGAGTAAGTCATGACACTATGAAGAACCCCGTATTTGAATGCGACGCCCCCGTCGCTAACGAGGTAAAGGTAGGCAGGTTGCCTTCCGGCTGCATCCAGTCGCCTCGCATGGGGCATGGGGAGTGGAGCTAGGATTTGAGGGAACAGGAGCCCGGTGGGGGATCGGTAGTAAGACACATCGGGGTCGTTAATGGGATGGATGGCGCGCGCAGATTAGGCCCCGGAGTTGATGAGGACCGGCTTTTTTAACAAAAAATGGCAATAAGACGTCTCGGCTAGCAAAGAATTCGTCTCCGGGCCCCCAGCTATTGGGTAAATGTAAAGCCAGGAGGTGTGTGCGCGCTTTTCCTCGAGGCCTTAACGCCAAATACTAGCGAAATCCACCGTTTTCTGGGGACGCGAATCGAGGGCGGGGTGGGGGTCGCTTTGCAGTCTGCCAGTGTTTGCAATGAAAATAGGGGGCTTGGGTGGCTAAAGGTAAGGTAACTTGGGCTTCGCCTTGCTGCACCTGACACCGCGACAGTTCGCATTAGAAAATGCCTGAACAGATTTATTAGCGCGAAAAAAGATGTCTCCAAATTAATACCATTTTCAGTTGAATGGTTACTCAGTGGATTGTGAAAAGTACTACTATCAAAAGGCTCAACCTAATTATGCAAATTAGCCTAACTTTACGGCTTAATTGTTTTGCTTTTCTCGTACAAAAAAAACAACACAACTTACACTGGCCGTTCGAGTCCTGGGAAGACGGCTCCCAGTGTCCATGGCGGTCACCTCCAGCTGGTACTGCCCTGTACGGGTCGCCTCCCGGTCTAGTGGCATCGGGCCAGTCAGCAGGACACCGTAGTCGGCGAAGTTGTTGAGCTGGAACAGGCCGCGCGGCTGTGGCTCGCTTCGGTTGCCAGCAAACACGCCCGTGATGAAGTAGCGCACGGCTGAACGGGGATTTCCAGCGTACAGGGCTCGCATGCGAAGGATCTCCTTGTCGGGCGGGGTGCCTTCGGCCTCCTGTATGTGTCGGTGAGGTTAATAGATAGGTAAAAAATCGAGCGAGATTTACGAGTTGGACGAAAACTTAGATTTTTATCCCATGGAGGTAATTATTCCTTGTAGAAAATTATTACCCATTCAAACTGTGCTGTAGAGCTTCGGGCAGAAGTAAGTTATATTAGTCATACTTTGAAAGTTGTAACAGTTTGAATGAGAAAAAAACTGGCGACAGGCACTGGGACTCAGGTTTCGCGACTAAACTCCAAGTGTTGAGGGGATCCAGGGAAAATTTAGCGCAGACAGCTCCCACCCTAGACGGGAATCTCAAATAACCCACACTATCCACACCTTTGCAAGCATAATTGCTCTAGCCTGACGTTCTACCGCCTTGTCTCGAAACAAAACTGACTTGTTTGACTAAGCAAGTAAGAGCAGACCGAGACACTTCGTGCGCACGCGGCTGAAATTATCTCAGCGTGTGATCGAGCACTCAAATCAGACGATTGATGCACAAAGCGACGGGTTTGAGTTTTAAGACACATTGAGTTGGATTCGAAATAATTATTGGGAGGCGTGACAAGTAGGGATGCGAGGCTTGGCTGGATACTAAACCGGGTAGGGATCCGGACATAGAAAGCCCAGGCAGAATGGGCTGCTTAGCCCTGACAAATAGTCGGTAAGGCCGGGCAAATTGCAACCGAGGAGAAGAAGGTCTTTAGCAAACAACCGGTTGTGGCGCGGCAATCTGACTCATCCCCGGAGCCCTCCGCTTGGCACACTCAGCTTCTTTCTAGGATAGCAGAGAAACACATGACGCCGGCTAAAGATGGGGCAGCCCGCTGGGCAAACCTGAGCAAACCTATATCTATCAGTCGGATGCTGAATGGGATCCTTCTATTGTCTGCCTATGCTCTCAGGATTCTCCCGTTTCATATTCTCTTCCTCGATCTCATTTGGATCGATTTTTCTTTTCATTCACGCGAAACTTTTCCGTAATGGAGTGGGTGTGAGAAGACCGACTCACCTCGCCCGTGTACGACGACTGGGAGAATATCGGGCCGTTATTCTCCCTCGAGGGCACAATCAGCCTTACCGGCTGGCCGCGGTCTTCTTTGTTCAGCTTCACAACCAAATCGAAGTAGGTCTTTGTTTCAGCTGGCTGCGTTAGCAGCGTCAGCTCACCCGTGCGCCTGTCTACGGAGAAATAGGCAGCGTCTTGACCGGATATTGCGAAACCAAATTTCGCATTTTCACCCTGATCAGCGTCTGATGCAATTAAACGCGCCACCTTGGCCCCGGGCGTAAGGGTTAGCGGCAGCAGTAGGCCAGCCTGCGTGTGCAGAACCGCTTTGTTATCGTCGGCATCGTCCACGATGACTGTCGCGATTGTAACGCCCGATGTGAGCCGCTTCTCGGTTGCCTTGGCCGGCCTGTCTCGGGCCTCAATGTGCAACTTGTATACCGCAACCCGTTCACGGTCTAGTGCCTTCTCTACGACTATCGCGCCCGTGCGACTGTCCACTCGGAAGTCGGTGCCGTACGGCTCTTGAAACACCAGGTGGTACGAGATCTCGTCTCCGTCGGCGTCCTTGGCAACCACTCTGCCTATTGTTCCGCCTATCTTATTCTCTTCGACTTGAATAACCAGCGGAGATCCAGTGAACTGAGGCGCGTTGTCATTCACATTTTCAACTTGGACAGTGAAATTAATTTGGCTAAACTGGCCGCCGAAATCGGTAGCTCGAATTGCTAATTGATACTGCGACCGAATTTCAAAGTCCAACGGCTTTGCCACGTATAGAACTCCTGTAACCGGGTCCATCCCGAAAACCTCTTCAATGTTGCCATAAGAAATTAAGAAGTGAAATTTTGAGTTGTTACCAGCATCTCTGTCAGTTGCGTAAAACTTGTGTAGGTTTGTTCCAGGTCTCACAGCTTCTGAAACTAATATATTATCTGCATGGTCATTATAGAATACCGGCTTTTGATCATTGCAGTCAAGCACTTGTACAAAGACCATGACACTCGTTGATAGTTTTGGTTCACCTTTGTCCGATACGCCAACAAGAAGCTCGTATCTTTCTCTCAGTTCTCGGTCGAGCATTTTATTGATCCTTAGCTCGCCAGTGTTCTCGCCCAACGCAAAATTTCCAAGCTCATTTCCGCCCAGGAAGGAGAAAACCAAGGCTCCGTTGATTCCGCTGTCTGGATCGTTGGCCGACAGCTGGGCAATGATGCTACCTTCGGTGGCATTTTCTTGTATCTCAAAGCGGAAAAATGAAGCTGCGAATTCCGGCTTGTGATCGTTCACGTCAGAAATGTGAACTCTCACTCGGGCATGACCGCTCTGTGCTGAGCCTTCGTCGCTTCCCCGGTCTTTGGCGACCACGGAAAATTCGAATTCTCTGTCGCCAGGATTCTCAAAGTCGAATTTTCGCAGAGATCGAATCTCGCCTGAGACTGGATCAATTTGAAATAATCCCTGGCGAGGCACATCTGCCAGATAGTACAGTAAGTGTCCGTTGACGCCTTCGTCAGCGTCAGCCGCGAACACCCGTCCAACCAGGTGGCCAGCTGTTGAGTTTTCTGGCAGCTCGAATGTGTAACTCGATCTAGTAAAGACTGGATTGCAGTCGTTAGCATCCTGCACGTAGACTGTCACTTGTGGTGCTCGATGTCATCCAATTCGGCTGTGTCTGCATGGCCGGTTCAAAGAAGGTTGCGTAGACTTCAAGCTCGTAGCTGTCCCGAGTCTCCCTGTCCAATGCTTTGTTAATGTACAGCTCACCAGTCGGCAGTATGGATATGTCGCCATCGTTCGGCCCAGTAGAAAAAACAGGCGATAAAGAATAGACAATCGAATATTTTCCTGCAGCGTTCACCTTGCCGACAATGCTGTTAATTGGTGCATTTTCATTGATAAAAAACTCGCTGCTAGAACCATTCAGCACGGGATAGTCATTGAAGCTCGACTCAATTGTTATGCGAACATCCACCGAGCTACTTAGCGCTGGCTGTCCAGCAGTCACTAACAGCCACCTGATAAGGTTATTCCTCGTTGCACTTCCTCCGGCCGCCACTTAGAAATCGAATTCACTAGTCTTAGTAGTTCCTCTTTCACGGTCCAGTTCAAAGTATGCGGCCTGGCGACCATGTAGGGCATACGATAGTTTCGAATTCAATCCCGCATCAGAGTCAAACGCTTTGATGACGCCCAAAGCGTGGCCAACAGGTGTCGAGTCACTGATGTTGAGTTCGTAGGCTGTCCATTCAAATTCGGGGTTTGTTGTCGTTTCCGATCAGTGACAGTGATGCCAACGTGGCATATTGCAAACCTCGGAGTTTCCGAGTCCAACAATGGTTAGATAATAATGCGAATTTCGCTCTCTGTCTAAATACTTCACCACGCTCAAGGCACCGGAGCTAGACACACTAAACAATCCATTAGGATCGCCGTCAACAATCTCGTATCCGTGGACACCAGTGGCTGAAACATAGCCAATGTTGCGCACCTCAACTGAGCTAGCAGCAGGACCAGCGTCCTCGAGCAGCTCGAATTGATACTCAGCCTGCAAGAACACTGGCCTCTTCGCGACAGTTTCTAGTACAGGGTAAACTCTTACGGTCGCTGGAGTTTTGCCAACGTTCCCATTGTCATCTTTCACGAGAAAAATCAATGTAGCCACATCCTGAGCAGTGTAGTTTGTCATCCTTAAAACTCCTGTATTGGGATCTATCATAAAGTCGGAACGACGGCTCTGCATACTGTAGACAAGCCTACCTCTGCCAAAGGCCGACAGCTGGGTCAGCGACTTGCCAAAGTCTGACTTACCAGCAGGAGTTGTCACGTGATACCGAATAGGGTAAAAGTGCAGCTCGCTTGATTCGTTTTTAACGACAAAAATACTCAGGTGTAATCGGCTGTGTAGAGGTGTCTGAGCCTGATCTCTTACGTCAATAACATAGTGAGCCTCTTCTCGAATACTTTCACAGTTAAAGTCTCCATCTACAATCTGACATCTGTTGACAATACCTGATGTTGTCTGACGTTGAATTCTAAACACCAGATCTCCATTTAAGCCGACATCTGAGTCATGACACATTTCTTCAAGAGGCAAATGAAACTTGTTGCTCTGCGGCACATGGAATTCCAACTTGTCTGTTCGGCACGTTGGAGCATGATTGCCGCGTTCCACTTCTACTTGGAGCATGGCGTACGAAATAAGTCGCTTTGGCCCGCTGTCGCTGGCGCTGATGTTGAGACGGAAGGTCGATCGCTTCACTAGCTTCAAGAGCCGTTTTGTCAGCACCAGACCCGAGTCAGCGAGCGATTCGAAAGTAATCACCCTCATTGCCGCCAACTATTTGATAGCGCACCTCCGAGTTGATGCCAAACGAGTCGTTGTCATGCGCAGTCATGCTAGCGACGAGAGAGCCGACTGGAGCTAGTTGCTGAGAGGCGCACGAATTTCAGAGTTTCATTGAAACAGGGGGCAAACTGGTTTGCCTTGTTGACGCGCACCATTACTGTCAGAGTTGAAACTTTCGGTGGCTGTCCTTTGTCCTCCGCTCTGAGGAGCAGTTGGAAGTCCTTAGGCGAATCAGTTGTGAATGTTCGGGCAGTTACTATCCTGTAATAGTTTGCCGACAAAGGGTGAAGGGCGAAGTAGCCGAAAGTTTGGAGTAGCGCCAAGCTAGTCTCGCCATTCTTGCCTGAGTCGCCGTCGGTCACCTGAACGACACCTATTGGATCGTCTGGCTTGGATGTCTCGTCGATGACAGCGTAATCGTCCTTTCTTGGTGCTGAGAATGACCCGAATCTCTGGACTGTGATCGTTGGAGCGCAATACTGTGATCTGGACAGAACACGAGTTCTCTGAGTGCAATTGAGGCACTCCGTTGTCTGTTGCCTCGATACTCAGAGTGCAGCCTTCAATAGTTCGGAAGCAGGTTAGTGGCTTGGCTACCCGAACTGCTCCAGTTCTAGGGTCGACTTCAAACTCATTTTTGAATGGCATCTCCTTGAACCTGTACGTGACAAGGGAGTTGACAGTTCCGGCTTGGTCTCGGTCTGTAGCCTTGACCCTAGCGATCTCCTGTCCAACGGGTACCGTCTCGTTCACCACTGCATGATAGACCTGCTGCTCAAACTTCGGTCGCTCGTCATTGTAGTCCTCCACGGTGACCAGGACTGCTAGGTATCCGTGGCGAATGGGATGGCCGCCATCCTCGGCCGAGATGTTGAGACTGTAGGAGCCTGTTTTCTCCCGGTCAAGCCGTCCAACTGTGAGCAGTTTTAGTTGCAGGAAGCCGAGCGAGTTTTCCACTCGGAGATGAAATTTTCCTTCCGCGTTGCCCGACGTAATCTTGTAGTTGAGCGTCACCGAATTCGCCCCGACATCCGGGTCCGACGCAATCGGCAGAATCCTGGCGCTGCCAACTATAGCATTTTCGGAGATCTCCCAGGTGATCCTTGGCTCCGGGAAGCGCGGACTGTTGTCATTCTCATCCAGGACATGAATTCGGACGCTGACGGACACCACAGATGAGCTCGATGAGCCAATTATCAACAAGGTCGACAATGTCTGAGCTGAGGATCTCGCGGTCGATGGAGATTTTTGTTGTAATGATCCCCGTCGAGCTGTCGAAGCTGAACAATGGCGAAGCCGGGCTAAGCTGATAGGCGAATCCGGGATTCAACTTCACCTGGCCCACCTGGAAACCAGCGGGCCGGTTTTCGTGCACGGTGAAGTTGTACCGGCCGGGCGAAGCTGCCGAGGCCTGACTGGGCGCGACCCGGCTGGTCAGCAGGGCGAACAGCGGCAGCAGCAGGGACGCGAGGCGGATGCTGGCGGCTGCATGCTTCATGGGTCGGTTGATTTTACGAGCGGCGAAGCATGCGGCTCGCTGGCGTCTCGAATTGATGAAGCCTGTCTGGGCTGATCGTTAGTTAGTTAAAGCGTGAGAAAGCAGTGAAAGCTTCTGGTGAGCAAGCAATGCAAACACGCTGGCTAACCGTCTCGTCTTTCAATTTAAAGCTCACGCTGGCTGACTGGCTATAGTAGAATACAAGTCTATTGTATAGCGCTACTGGGGTAGCCTGCGCTACTGAGCATTCTCCATTGGTGGGTCGCAGCTCAGTAGTTGCTGATTGTGTCGAGTGCTATTAGCCAACAACTGGCCACGCCTAATTGCTATACAGGGTCTAAAAAACTCCTCGCTTTGCTCCTCCCTGCAGCTATTTTCTCTTTTCATTGTCCTTAATAAATTTTGGCCAATGGGTGGCCCGGCCTGCATTTCTATTGGTCGGCACGCCAATGGCCAATAAGGCTTGCCTATTCATTCCCCTACCAGTCCCAAAACCGAGTGGCAAACTGTCCTCGTTCTTCATTTGGTAGACGCTTATTAAGCCTCTTTTTAAGGAATTCCTAGAAGTGATTTCCCGCGGCCCAATAATCCCAAATCCACTCATTAGGAAATGTCATAAGCATAAGCAATTGCTAGTAAATAGCCTTGTACTACTAACCATATGCATGCTGTCCCATAAACAGCGCAATCCTGCAAATTAAATCGCTTAGAATCTCGTTGCGTTGATTTTTTGCAGAGAGGCATTCTATTTATCGAAGTACTACAGCACATTCTTTTTTTAATTTGAACTTTATAGGTTATAAAAAAGTAAAAAAAATCGATTAAGTTTTATAAAGTTATAAATATAATCAAATAAGAATATTTGCTAGCAAAAAAATTTTCCTTTGTCAATACTGTCTGAGACAAATAATAAAACTGAATAAACAGGAGCTCAAACAAAGGAAGCTGGCAAAAAAGACCATTTCAATTACAGACTTTATTACTTTGTAAGTAGCAATTTAGGCGCGAATTTTTATTTATTCGGAAAAGCCTCTAAAAGTATTTTTTAAATACATTTATTGTAAGCCAAACGACACTCGAGCCTCCCCAGGCGCGAATTTTTATTTATTCGGAAAAGCCTTTAAAAGTATTTTTTAAAACATTTAATGTAAGCCAAACGATACTCGAGACTCCCCATTAGTCTAATGGTTATGACAGAAGCCACTTTGTTACGAAACCATATTTACTATCCAAAGAAATGATTAATATTTAGGGGTGAAAATTTCTAGAAGGTCGCTACAAATACGAGCAAGATGCCTTGAGAAGTAAATCATGCATCTATTGAGTAATTCTATTTACGAAAATCTACGTTCAAGGTAGATAGATAGATAGATAGATAGATAGATAGATAGATAGATAGATAGATAGATAGAAAAAATCTGGGGTATTTTGCTAGCGGATTGTTCGAATTTCAGCTCTGCTTTATCGTATCCCGTGCAGTACGCGTTCATGATAAGCAAGAGGCAGTTATAACTGTTTTATACAGTTGCTATGAGCCAGTGCACAACCTAAATATTACGCGGATGTTGTCCGTGTTTTTATCACTAAGTAGCCTCTGTGGCAAGCGCGCAGCATCATTGCTCATAAAAGCTACTATGTGGGTGATTTTTTTAGAAATCTGAGATATCTGAGAAATCTGATTCTGAGATATTGCAGTTATGTGGCGCTTGAGGCCATGATAATTTGGTGCAATTATTGAAAATGACGTAGCTTTGTGATGGAATGATAAACAAATTTGGGTATAAAAAGGCTGGGTATTCATGCAGCGGTTTTCGGAAAATAAAACAACTGCTGATATCAAGTGGTTTTTAGACTTGCTTACAATCGCCAGCTTCACAAAAATGCACCGGCACATGGTGGTCATTCTGTGTCTAGCGTTGCCGCACCTGCCGAGCTACTTAGCGCTCACCTGCAGCAGCTTCAATGGCATTAATAACAGTGCTGTACCAAATTTGAGGTCATTGGATGCGAAGAATATTGCGCAACTGTTGAATATGTCGGAGAAATCTTTACAACATTGCGGCAACGTGTACCATGAGCGGTGTAAAAGACCAGCTGAAAAATTGCCCTGCGAAAGTCATTTGTGCTACGAATTGCGGCCAGATCTCTATCCGGGATTTCTGGTTCACAATCGGTGCGTCTGCGGCGAGCCCAATTGCCGCACGAGGACAATCAAAGTGGAGGCCTGTAAAAAGACTAGCGAAACTACACTTGAGTCTGTTTACGTTGATGTCCAAGTTGGCTGCATGTGGAGCGACGAGAATTTCTGTCCAGGATGCTGAGTGCAATTATAAACAATACAATAACTTAACCAGAAATTTTGCTAATTACTTAAAAATGGCAATGTCTGTCATAATTGTAGGACCTCGTAGGCCTAGTAGCTTATTGATTTCTAGTGTACTTAACAAGTAATTTTATAATTTTCTATTATAAGACTAACCTCGTACTTTAAATAACCCTTACACAATGCCCTTACTTGGAATTAAATTCAGGGTATTCTATATACATGTACATGTGTAAGATCCTGTCTGTTTTTTTACTCCATTAGCAATCTAGATGCTGACCTACAATTAGTCTGAAGTTATGCATGTATAAATTATTGAGAGATTTGAATACAAAGAACTCTTTTAATTTATAGGAAAATTAATTTACAGCAACAAGTCTTAGGCAAAATAATTATTATTTGAACTCATTGCGTGCCCGTGGTGAGAAGTCAGTTACCTAATCGTTTCAGGAACGTTCGAAATACAGAAACTAACTTAACTACTTCGTACCAAACAAAAATTCTTTGATTATACGAGCTCTGTCTTCCTGTAGCACAGCTCGCTGCAAGTTTTCATCAATTAGAAAAAAATTTTAACAATTGATCTTTTAATTTAGCTTTGACGGATAAACTACCTGAAGAAATTTATTTGCAATTTGATAAGCAAAGAGCAAAGATCAAAGTAGCTAAGAGATGGTTAAACATAGAAACGTGCCTCAAAGGCTATATTTGCATGAGATATTTATCTTTCGTTTAACACCAAGAACATGAAAATTGTGCCCAGTCATTGAGGAGCAATGGTAGAAATTACGTGAACTTTTGGGACACCCTAGTAATATCAAGAGCATACAGGGAGCGGGGGCAAGGGGCCCATAATCGGCTTGGCTCGGCTTGGGTATGGCGCCCCCTAGCTCGAAGCTCTAGCGCCCCCCCCCCCCCCCCAGCTAGCAGATTTGGCGCCCCCCCTAGCCAGTCTTGCGCCAAATCACCCAGTCAAAAATCCTGGCTGCCCCCACATGCTCGGTGCTGCGAGCCAGGTATTACTGTCTGCTTAGACAGTACGAGGGTCTTCAGCATAATTACATCACAGAATTAACTTTTTTTGGACCACAATCGGCATTGAACAAATTGACTTGGAAAGAGCTTTTCACGCGTTCAAAGGATGCCGGCTCCTCTACCCAACATGTATATATTAGGCTCCTTCGGAGCTTTATAGAAATAATTTAGTTCCAATCGTATATTTTATGTCCGCAAATTCTCATCTTACGTTCTTGATAAGTGAAATAATTGCTGAAAAAAACAGCGATTGATTCCCGTTGGTGTCAACCATATACAATTTAACGGCTAAAGTATAGTTTTCTTTCCGCATTTTTACTAACCCCGTCAAAAAATTCAGGTTATGCAGGCCTGTTTTGAACGTGTTTTGATCGTTTTGGACGTAATCTACTATGAATTAGCAGGTGCATGCAATAGGGGTCTACGAATTTTGCCTGCGGGCAGTTTGCCGGCCGATGTTTGCCGGCCGATGTTTGCCGGCCGGACGTTTGCCGGCCGACGTTTGCCGGCCGACGTTTGCCGGCCGATGTTTGCCGGCCGGATGTTTGCCGGCTGGAGTTTTTCCGACAACTTATAAATACTTTTCTGATGTAGTATTAGTAAAATGCATGAATTTCTCATGGACCACTTTGAGTAGGACGGGACCCTTCATTTTTTTTAAATTATTGTATGTTGCTCACTTTCGCTTACTCTACCAACAATCTATTCTCTCTCTTATTTTAACAACACTCGGTATCCTTCACAGCTCTCGCGGTTCTACGGTACTGGATTCCGACAAGCTAGGCGGGGGGTCGGTTCCTTTTCTTCTATTATCGCGAGTGCACGAATATATACAAATTTCATGCAGAGAGAATAGCATGCGAATGATGTATGACTTCACAATAAGTTGTTAGTAAATTAATATACTCATGTTCCGCAAAAAGTTTACCCATAAGTTTTTTTCTGAGACAAATCTGTTACAATTATTTAAGTGTACGAAGGGGGCCTAATGCCACTTTCATGATTCCGAAAAATAAATACCTGTAAAGTATAGAGGGGACCCGCTACATTACTTATTGCTATTCAGATGCATGTTAAGTTTTGATGGTTTTTTTAATCGCTAAATGATAGAGATATTCAGGCGCTGTGAGGTGAAAGAGGAAGGTTAAGGCCAGATTTTTCGTGAAAACACCCGTAAATACGCATACAAATTGCGGATATGAAGCAGTTAACTTCCAGAACGATCACTATAATTTTTGCTTTCTCAGGTTACAGGATACACTTACAGTACTAGCTAGATAAATGCTGTACATGTGTTGTATAAATGTGCATGTATAAGCATGCATGTTTGAACGTTCGTACGTGTAAGGTAACTAACAAACATCGGCCGGCAAACTGAGAATCCATAAAAAATTCATGCATTTAACTAATATTACAGAAAAAAATTATTTATAAGTTGTCGAAAAAACTCCAGCCGGCAAACATCCGGCAGGCAAACGTCGGCCGGCAAACGTTGCCCGGCAAACGTCGGCCGGCAAACATCGGCCGGCAACCGTCGGCCGGCAAACATCCGGCAGGCAAACGTCGGCCGGCAAAATGCCCGCCGACAAATGTCTTGCCAGCAAACGTCGGCAGGCAAACGTCCGGCAGGCAAACGTCGGCCGGCAAAATGCCCGCCGGCAAATGTCTTGCCAGCAAACGTCGGCAGGCAAACATCGGCCGGCAACCGTCGGCCGGCAAACATCCGGCAGGCAAACATCGGCTGGCAAACTGCCCGCAGGCAAATGGGGTGCTCCCATGCAATAGACATGCATTTTTATGCTTTGTCCACGAAATGTCGTAATCTTTAGTAGATATATTTAGCGGCAAATTCATGTGGAAAAATTAGTGACCTTATTTACACAGTTTTTTTCTACCTACTTGTATGGGTCCGAATTGTCATTTCCCAGAAAAAGCATTAGTATATTAAAAAGTCTATTACAGTCAAAATAAAAGTAAAAATTTTTGTTTATTGGGCACAAATGGCCTAAAATCACTCGAATTGAGCCTCTTCATATTGCTGGTTTAAAAAACCGAACCGGTTCGAAGCTCTTCATATCGATGGTTCCGTTTTCGAACACGGTTCGGAACTAGGTTTTGGTTTTGGTTCGAGAAAATTTCTCGAACCGACTCAGAATAAATGGTTTGAGGACCGCTTTTTATGTGCTTTAAAATTCTAAAAAAAATTTTTACAGCTGTAAGTCATATACAGAAAATTTAATGATAATTCACTGAATTACATGCTTTTTAGATGAATGTAAAGGTTATAATTCACTCATTCTAGCTTTTCATTTTCCTATCGATTCTGGTTCTGGAGTCAGAATTATTCTGCCTGTAAAACCGATTTTCGTGAAGAGGCTGATTATTTGATTTTCTTGTTCGTAAAATTCTGTATAACTGTAATGCTATTATTTTTTGCAAAAAAAGTTTCTAACTTTTTATTTCAAACAAATCATTTTTTAAATCATTTTTGGATACTACTAAAATAATAATTAGTATTTTATTTTGTTAAAAACGGGAACCTTTCACGGTAAAATTTAAAGTAAAAGCAAAGCTTCTCAGATGTCAACACAAATTAAAAAGATAATACGCGGTTTCTACTACAATATTTACTGATTGACACATAAACTTGTGTAGGTATCTTATCAAGAAATAAATAATAATTTATATAGTCAAATTGTGTTAATTAATGATTTTGATTTTTGCAAGCAAGAAGCAATCAACACAAACACTATGTATAGTATAGGCTAATAGGCCCAATGGCCGTATGGGATATCCTACAATTTTATTGTTGGAATTATTTATAGAATAATGTTGGAAATATAAGCTAATCAGTGTCAGGTTATGCATCAAAGAAACTTTTCTGTTTCTTAGAAGCCTAAAGGCTAATATGCTGAAGTGTAGTAGATCTTTTGAAGGCAGTGCTTTATTGGCATGGACCTGTGTGAATAGTTACGATTTCACTAATTCGCACATATTAATAATGTGAATAATGTTTCTCTTGTTCATTGGCATTAATGGATCCCTGTCAATAGTGTCTTCCTTATTGGCATAGATCCATGTAAATACTAAATAGTAAGTACTTTATTTATATGGACAGATCCATGTCTTTATAATTATATAAATTAGTTAGCTTAGGCTACATAGTCTACTAAGTTTATGTACATTTCCAAGTCCAAGGAATCCAAGAGGGTTTCAGCAAAAGATATTTCAGCGAATTCAGCTTTGGAAAATGTGGTTTTGGTGAAAATAAAAATATAAGAATATAAACTTTCATGCTTATGTATGTGGGCAACCAGTAGGCCTATGTAGCAAATAAAATAAATATATAATCAATTCAAACTTATAATTATCTTAGGTTGGGCTATGTAAATGTGAAAATGAGAAAAGGACCCCTTGAGTAGAAGGACAGGACACTTTGTTTCTTGGAAAGTTTATGAAGGCAAGTTTGACATCAAAATTCAATGGAACCTGCCTAGCTAGTGAATTATTATCTTATTAAAATTATAATTTTCAACAAATGCTGTCACCATTTAAAGATCACTATGCCACAAATTAAGGCACATATAGATTGTTAAAGTAAGAAGGCTAAAAACATATTAATTAAAGAATTGTTCTATCAAGGCATAATAAATTTAAATCCTTGTAGTGGCATCTTTTCTATCTTAGTTTGCAATATATAAATGCCATAGACTTGAAGAATATCATTTAATTAAAGATATTGATTGTGGCCAAATTGACTTACCATTTTATCCAAGCCAATCTAATTTAACCTAATCTATTTGGGTTTAAGTCTAGTATATATTTTATATAAAATATTTTAAAACTGCTTGTGAATAACTAGTCAATATTTGAATAAGGAATAACTTTATCTTATAGTTTTTTTATTAATAATATTATGTCTCAATAGATCTTTTTATAAAAATATATTTTAATATTAATTATAACCCAATGTCTATTAAAATATAAACTTATTACTTAAATCACTCAATAATTTGGAGTATTAAATAAAGTCAACATTTGTAATGATATAAAAATTTTATAACTTTTTTATCCAAAATCTACCTATTTATCATAGCTATCATGGGACTGCAATCTATATAGTATTGGCTACATTATTGAGTCTTTTATATGGAATCAAGTATTTATCAATGAATATATATTTAATAAAGTATATTTTAATATATTATATCCTGTCATATAGTGTTCAATTGCAACTGCAAGAAATAAACAATAAATATAAGTATATATAAGTATAAATTAGGCAAAAGTATAGTATTTTAAGGTAAATTTTGTCTTATATAATATATTTTCTATTATTTGATAAGGTTTGTTCACATTAGGAAATTAAAATTAGTAATATCATATCTAGTTTTGCTGATATAATCACCTTATTAATCTATAAAATTAAAAAACCTAAAAGATATTATATAAATTATTATGATATTTTGATAAAATACAATTTGTAGCAAGCTGAATTACAAGCTAATAACTAAGTCATAAAATTTATTAATACTCTAAACTATTTTTTCTTAATTTTTGGTCTTATTTACTTGGTACCTTAATGTTATAGTCATTGATAGCATTTATTTGCCTAGCATATAATTATGAAGACAAATGGGTAATGCAAAGCTTTGATACATTTAAGGAGAAAAAAATTAGTAATGCATTAAAATAATACATTTGGATATGGCTTTTTGAGTTTTAAAACCTTTATTACTAATATAAAGAAAACTAGATAACAAAAGACAATCAAGCAATAAAGTTACAGATGATATCAAAGTTACAGTGCCCCTCCCCTACATGCTTAAATCATATATGCATTCTTCACTAAGTGCAAGTTTGTGCTTTTTTAAATGTATCATGTAATAGCTTCTGATCAAAGCATTACAAATTTAAGCAAAAGAGTAAAAGAATCCAATACTTTCAAAGTGTTATGGTTATGTTAATGTACTACCAAGTGGGACTTCTTTTTCATCAAATAGATCCGAAATATATTTCATGTTTCATGCATGAGCAACTTTTGGAATGATTCAGCCATTTCTAATAGCTGCATGCATTAGTATGTCAATATGGGACAAAATAGCTGCCACATGGCAGCAATTAACCAATGGCAACATACAATTTCATATAAAATCTATATTGGGATCTGCATTTCCAGCTGTCAAACAGCAGCAATCAGGTGAAGACGGAGTCGCCACAGCCGCACCCGACGTTAAGATTAGACAGTGTTAATAGTGATGCTAGTGTCGGCGGGCATCGTCAACTGCCTCCATCGGCTGCTGCCGTCTCCAGCAATATCGGAGCTGAACAGTCGGCGTCCATATTAAACCTGTCAATCTATTCGACATTTTCGTCATCAAATGCCGCAGCTCCTTCTAGTGGAGGTGAGGGCGACGGCGTTGGCGCCGGAGATCTTCTACCCGGATGCACTTCGTCAGCTTCGTCAACGTCGGATTGTCTAAATCAGAAGCGGGAGACTCGGCTATTGAAAAATCGCGAGGCGGCCCGTATCTGTCGGCAGAAGAAGAAAGATTATATCAAATGTTTAGAGTCGCGTGTCCGCCTGTTGACCGCTCAGAATCGTCAGCTGATGAAAGAATTGGAGAAGTTTAAAGCGTTGCTTTCTTGAACTATTCCTGGGGCTTTGAGTCCTAAAAGTCTGGTGGTTTATGTCTGTTCTTATTGTTTGTTTTTTTGTTTCCCTAACAGCTGTCCCTAACAGCTTCGATTTTTTGTCAAAAGGATGTTGGTTTAGTGTTTAATAAGTTACATATTTTTCAAGTTCTTTTCAATACGATTTTTCTAATTGTCGCAAGAAGTTTCTGGAAAATGCTTCTCTCTGTCGGATATGACTGTTTAAGTCTTTGTCATTATTTTTGTTTGTGTTTTTTTCTAAGATTTTCGCTGTGCCGTTGTTTTAGTGGTTGCATCAGATAGTAAAGTGTTTACTGAAAGAGAGAAAATTTAATAAATTAGGAATTAATAATTTGTTATTACTGCTTTTATCGCAGCAATTTGACCTGTCAGAGTGTATTTACAAATGGAAGCTTTTAGTTTTCAAAGTGACGCAACATATTTTTTAATGCCAATAACCTGTTTTTTTTTTGTGCGCGCTCTGACTTTTTAAAATTATTTATTATCTTTTGGTGACGCCAATACAAATTGTATTTTTTGTAATTTAGCATGTGTTACGGATAAACTCGATACAGTGCGCATACCGACTAATTGGTTTGTAATTCAGCTGTAAGACAGATATGAATCGTTTGATGCTGCTTGTTGATTTGTTTTTTTCAGTATTTTTTAAGAGGGAATCTTCTAGTTCATCGACTTTGTGATCGATTGTTTCTTTATATATTTGTACGTCTAGAGTTTCGTTTGCTATTGGTTTGTTTTTCACTCAGTTTTATTAAATTTATTTTATTTCAATACTTGATATAAAATAATAGACGTTGCCGTGTCTGTAACTAGTCTAAGTTGTCCGCTGCTTTTTGCCTTTTTAATAATTTCATTCTGGTAGCTTTTTTGTGATTAAAAATTATCTGTCTAGAGGTTATGATTCCTACGATAAACTTCCCACTGAAATCCTTGAGAATCTTTTCTTATAATCTAAGAAAATAAGTGGCCTTAACTTCATTTAGTCCTTAATTAGTGTCTATTTTCTACAAAGTAAGAATTGTAGAAAATTCTGAGGCGCGCCCTGTGACGCTGACTTTCCATCTGACAGCGTACTTTGTTGTTGTTGTTGTTTCTACAAAGTGATTTTATTCCCCGTTTTCTTCTAGCAATATACTATCCAAATGTTAACCTCCTTAGTCAGTTTCCCCTGTCGAACGTGAAGCCTGCAAAACCTGCGTTAGTATAAACTCTTCGGGACTACCGTACGTCCAATACGCATTCGTCGCTTAAATACAGGGAAAAGTACGTGGGAAAATATACAACTAGATTGGTGGGTAATTCTTTCCCTAACTGTCTTTACTTTTGCAGCAGTAGTGGGCTTTTACACAACTCCATATCCGAATCCCAGAACGGGGTAGCGACAGTTCTTGCGCTGCCGATTGAAGCCAAGCTGCACTTGACTTACCCCCCCCCCCGTCACTCAGTTTTCGATAGGATTTATGATAACCTACAGGGTGGTGGCGGGTAACTTGATGATCCTATCGTCCTTCTCCTTGCTGATTGCTAGCTTTTTTATCAAAACCCTATTTTCAGTTGCTTAGAATGTGTTAAATGCCGGAAAATTCTGTTTTTTTTTCTATGTTACTACTTACGCAGTTAAATGAGTAGTCATTGAGTATATTAAATACGTTTTTCACATTGCAGCCAACGGACAGCTATTTCTTGGAAAAGTCATGGCCACGCGACCCAATCCAACTCAGGCGGTGCAGGTGTTCGGCCGCAAAAAGACGGCAACCGCTGTTGCCCATTGCAAATCTGGCCGCGGTTTGATCCACGTCAACGGCCGGCCATTGAAACTTGTTGAGCCGCGCGCCCTCCAGTACAAGCTGCAGGAGCCGGTCCTGCTGCTAGGCGAGGACAAATTCAAAGGCGTCGATATTCGAATTCGAGTCAAAGGCGGCGGTCGGATTGCTCAGGTTTACGCTGTCCGGCAGGCTCTGAGCAAAGCTCTGGTAGCTTACTATCAGAAATTTGTTGACGAGGCCAGCAAGAAGGAGATCAAGGATCTGCTAATCTCCTACGACAAGTCCCTCCTGGTGGCCGATCCGCGCCGATGCGAGCCAAAGAAATTCGGCGGCCCCGGCGCCCGCGCTCGCTACCAGAAATCCTACCGTTAATTGTTTTGCCTAGCGTTGAGCGTGTGTCGGAACTGGATTTGTTGATTGTCTATTGAAACTGGGATATTGCTGTAGCACGCTGAGTGCGAGTTGGTTCCTATTCTGAAATTGGCCGCTAAATAAAGATGTAAAATTGGCCTCGTGCGTTCGCCTGTGGCCTCATTGGCTCCTGGATTAGTTGCTTCTTGTGTTTCTCTTTTTGCTGCTTTTGACCGTTTTTAGCCCGCCTATCTATCAATTAATCTATCCATTTGTCTGTCTGTCTGTCTGTCTGTGTCTGTCTGTCTGTCGGTCTATCTATCTATCTATCTATCTATCTATCTATCTATCTATCTATCTATCTATCTATCTATCTATCTATCTATCTATCTATCTATCTATCTATCTATCTATCTATCTATCTATCTATCCATCTATCCATCTATCTATCTATCTATCTATCCATCTATCTATCTATCTATGTATCCATCTGTCGAATATAATTCACTGGAATTTGCAGCAGCGCTCTACTGCCGCATGCAGCTGTCAGCCGTCGCGTGTGTCGCGGTCAGCATTGGGATTGGGCATTGTTGACGGACGTTAGACGGCAGGTTCGCCGTGTGTTGAATTAACTATAAGCCATAAGCAAGCCATCTCGGCATGAACCCGTCATCGGCATCTTCAATTAGTCGGGCCCGTCGGTTAAAGGGTCGTCAGCGAGGCGGCCTAGGCGGCGGTGGTGGCCAACTGGAACAGGTTAGTGACATTAATTTCGATTAGGAGAATTATGTTGCAGAATGAGAATCCTAGGTCTAAGGGTTTTACGTTGGAAGTGGAACTCGAAATCCCATGTATTCAAGTTTAAGACGAAGGAACCCAAGGGCGTGGTTTTCAGATAGGGAATCTTATAAATTTGGAAAGATCCCAAGCTGTTTATTGAGATAGGAATATGAATGTACTGTGAATTGCCACAATTATTCATTGCAACTGCAAAATCTTGAATACTACCTAGGTATCTCTGGAGCGAGTGCTCGGTCTCACAGCCCTTGGCAACATCAGCATGGATACAACTAATGGCAGGGTGGCGTACCCGGCAGGCGCCGCTATTGTACTACTCGATCCGGCCTCGAATCGGCAATCGTTTGTGCGCGGCACCCATAAGAAATCCCTCACCTGTTTAAAGTTTAGTCACGATGGCCGTCACGTAGCTACGGGTGAGAGCGGCAAAGATCCTCTGGTGCGGGTCTGGTCGGTTGAGGACGGCGGCAGTCTGGTGGCCAAGCTGCCTGGACACAGGTACGCACTGATAATATTAGGGAAATAGGGAGCAAGGTGGGTCTTCAAAATGCCACTGAAGCTTCTGTGTGACTGTAATTTAAGGCTCTTGAGGATTCTAATATAGCTGAGGTGCGTGAGGCTCTTGAAGATTGCAATGTAGCTGAGGTGTGTGAGGCTCTTGAAGATTGCAATGTAGCTGAGGTGTGTGAGGCTCTTGAAGATTGCAATATAGCTGAGGTGTGTGAGGCTCTTGAAGATTGCAATGTAGCTGAGGTGTCTGAGGCTCTTGAAGATTGCAATGTAGCTGAGGTGTGTGAGGCTCTTGAAGATTGCAATGTAGCTGAGGTGTGTGAGGCTCTTGAAGATTGCAATATAGCTGAGGTGTGTGAGGCTCTTGAAGATTGCAATATAGCTGAGGTGTGTGAGGCTCTTGAAGATTGCAATGTAGCTGAGGTATGTGAGGCTCTTGAAGATTGCAATGTAGCTGAGGTGTGTGAGGCTCTTGAAGATTGCAATGTAGCTGAGGTGTGTGAGGCTCTTGAAGATTGCAATGTAGCTGAGGTGTGTGAGGCTCTTGAAGATTGCAATGTAGCTGAGGTGTGTGAGGCTCTTGAAGATTGCAATGTAGCTGAGGTGTGTGAGGCTCTTGAAGATTGCAATGTAGCTGAGGTGTGTGAGGCTCTTGAAGATTGCAATATAGCTGAGGTGTGTGAGGCTCTTGAAGATTGCAATGTAGCTGAGGTGTCTGAGGCTCTTGAAGATCTAATTTTAACCGCATGTGCCTCCTACAACAACTGCCGCCTCTTGTTTGTACCCACAGATACGCGGTCAGCTGTCTGGATTTCAGTCCCAACTCTCGCCTATTAGTTAGCGTTGGCGTCGAGCAAGACATGACTGTCAGCTTGTGGGACTGGCGAGCGGAGACTCGCCTAGCAACTAACAAAGTGTCGTCTCGAATATTCGCCGTAGCATTCGCATTCAACGCGCACTATTTTGTTACTGTGGGCGTGCGGCACGTTCGATTCTGGTATTTCGACGCGCCCAAGCCGTCGTCGGGTCGCGGCGCCACCGTCCCAATCCAGAGTCGCAATGCCATACTGGGCGACATGCGCAACGCCACCTTTGTCGGCGCGCATCCGCTGCCGGACGGCGCCGGCCTGCTTGCGCTCAGCAGCACCGGCCAGCTGTGCCATTTCTCCGAGCGGCGTCACGTTGAACGCTTTGTCGAATTGCGTACTAGCCGGGCCTTCTGTTTGCACGGCGCCGCCGGACGCGTGTTTGTCGGCTGCGCCCGCGGCTGCGTCCGGGTGAGACCATCGGAGTCCCCATCAGAGTCGCCCCCAATCCCCATCAGAGTCGCCCTTTTATCCCCATCAGAGTCACCCCAAATCCCCATCAGAGTCACCCCAAATCCCCATCAGAGTCGCCCCCCATCCCCATCAGAGTCACCCCAAATCCCCATCAGAGTCACCCCAAATCCCCATCAGAGTCGCCCCAAATCCCCATCAGAGTCGCCCTTTTATCCCCATCAGAGTCGCCCTTTTATCCCCATCAGAGTCGCCCCGATCCCCATCAGATTCGCCCTTTTATCCCCATCAGAGTCACCCCAAATCCCCATCAGAGTCGCCCCAAATCCCCATCAGAGTCGCCATTTTATCCCCATCAGAGTCGCCCTTTTATCCCCATCAGAGTCGCCCTTTTATCCCCATCAGAGTCGCCCTTTTATCCCCATCAGAGTCGCCCTTTTATCCCCATCAGAGTCGCCCTTTTATCCCCATCAGAGTCGCCCCCCATCCCCATCAGAGTCGCCCCGATCCCCATCAGAGTCGCCCCGATCCCCATCAGAGTCGCCCCGATCCCCATCAGAGTCGCCCCGATCCCCATCAGAGTCGCCCCCCCCCATATCCCTATCAGAGTCGCCCTCAACGCCCCGCAGGCATTCGACGAGCTGACGCTCCGCTTTCTCTTCTCGTTGCCGTTGCCGCACTCACTGGGCGCCGAACTGGTCGACTCGAGCGACCTACCGGGCGGCGTCGGCGGCCGCCCCCTATCGCCGACCCCTTCGCTGCCAGCCGACGAAACAGTCGACTATCCTGACGCGGTCGCCGTGGCCGTCGACAATGCCCGCAAGCGTGTAGTAGTTGTGTACGCCGATCACAGCCTGTACGCCTGGGACATCACGGAGCCGAGCCGGGCCAAGCGGATGCTGGCTCAGCACTACCACAACGGCTACGTTTGGGGCGTCGACGCCATCCGTTCAGCGGCCTGCCTGCCAGGCAATACGTTTGCCACCTGCGGCGCCGACAATACTATCCGCATGTGGAATCCTCAGGGCGCTCTAGTTCGCATTGTCTATCTGTTGGATCGGAGGGATCTGCTAGTCGAAGATCGGTTCGCCGATCTGCGCAGGGGAGGCGGCGGAAGCAGCAGCAGCAGCGGCAGCGTCAGTCGAGCGGGCGGTTCGGCGTCTCCAACTAACACTGCGCCGGCATCCGGCGACGACTCGGCAGCAGCAGCCAGCGGCGTCCGGGCAGTCAGATTCAGCTCCGACGGACGCTGGCTGGCTGTAGGCGACCGGTCGGGCAACCTGCGACTATTCGCGCTGGAGAGCGGCGTTCCAGAAGAGGCCGCCTGCGTTGAAGCTCACGACGGTGAAGTTCTACAGCTGGATTATTATCAGTCCAGATCGCCGGCTGAGCCAGACCTTCTGGTGTCGGCGTCGCGCGACCGCCTCGTCCATCTGTTCGGCATTGACAGCGTGACCGGCGGCGGCGGCCTCCAACTGCTCGCCACACTCGACGATCACTCTGGCGCGGTCTACGGCGCTAAAATTGTTGAACTAGCCGATGGCAGTAGGCGACTTGTCACCTGCGGCACGGACAAATCGCTACTGCTGCGCAGGCTTGACCTCGCTGAGCCTTGGTCGCCGAAGTTGAGCCTCGAGCACAATGTGCAGAGCCGCTGCTCCCAGTACGCCATGGATAGCCATCGTCAGCTGCTTGCCGTCGCCTGTCAGGATCGCAGCGTGCGCGTCTACAGCGCTCTTAGCGGCAAATTGAGGCGGTCTCTGCGCGGCTCCATGGGAGAGGATGGTTAGTGATTTATTGGATGCTACTACTACTGTGTGCATGGGCCCAACCCGGCCGTTTCTTATAGTTACGCATACAACAAATAAGTCGCTCTCACGTGATAGCTATTCCATCCAATAGTGATTTACCTATGTGTGTAACTACCTTAGGAAAAACGACCGGGTGATTTCAAAATTTGCGCCTGTAAATGTTATCTACTGCCTCAGTTAGATTTACAAAGAATAGAATATGTACTCCCTCTTTCTAAATCAGCCTCTCCGCTGCCTCTCTCAGCTTCTCCGCTGCCTCTCTCAGCTTCTCCGCTGCCTCTCTCAGCTTCTCCGCTGCCTCTCTCAGCTTCTCAGCTGCCTCTCTCAGCTTCTCCGCTGCCTCTCTCAGCTTCTCCGCTGCCTCTCTCAGCTTCTCCGCTGCCTCTCTCAGCTTCCTTCCTCTCAGCTCTCCTCAGCGCTCCTTCAATAAACCTGTGTTCCCCCAATAAGCCTCTCCGCTGCTTCTTCCTGAATCAGCCCCTTCTTCTTAAATCATTATCTATCTGCATTAAATTAGCATGGTTGATGAAAAACTAAACGTAGCTCTGACACCCGACACTCCAGGCTCCCTGATTCACTGCGCCCTGGACCCGTCCGGCTGCTTCCTGGCCACGGCCAGCTCCGACAAAGACATCTGCGTAATTGATTTTCACTCCGGCCAGCCCGTGGCCGTCTGTCAAGGCCATTCGGAATCTCCGCTAGGCTTGGCGTTCCTGCCGAATTTGCGCTACTTGGTGTCAACCGGCGCCGACGGCTGCGTATTCGTCTGGCGCCTCCCGGTCTCCATGACAATGCGAATGCGTCACCGACTATACGAGTCGAATAGCTACGCTAGCAATAGCTACGGCGAAAGCGAAGACTACGGCGCTACAGACGGCGCTGAGTCCGAAGAGACGGAAAGCGCCTCCGAGTTGGTGTCCTGCGCCGGCTCGCTTGATACGGGCCTAGTGCGCATCATGGGCCACGTGGAGGCCGAGGGCTTCAGCTTGAACCTCGGCCTGCCAGCTTGGGCGCAGAAGAAGCTGGCCGCCGACCAGCCAGCCGTCGTTGCCTCCACCGCCGCCGGCGAGGACTTCGCCCCGTTCCCGCTGTCCTCATCGCCGCCGCCGCTGATGCAGCCTCAGCCAGACGATGCCGATCAGCAGCAGAACTTCCCAATATTTGCCGTCACCAATGCCGTCCGCGAGCCGATGCCGGCGCCGCCGCAGTCTCGACTTGTCCGACGCGCTAAGAGCGCCTCAGGCCTTGACGAAGACAACATCGTCACCGGAGCTTCGGATCCTTCAACGCCTGTTGACGACGATCCGTTGAATGGAATGGAAGCTCCATTGCCGCCGCCAGCGCCAGCCGCTTCACTGCTGCTTGGCCTGGACACCTCCGTGCTGCCCGGCGACAACCCGGCTAGGCACAGCCTTAGTGCCAGATTTGCCGCCACCCGCCAGCAGCAGCAGCAACAGCAGCCATCGTCCTCTGCTTCCCAACCGCTGGTTCGCTCGCAAAGTCTTCGTTGTCGCTCTGGTGCATCGGCCGCAGATTCAACCTCGTCAACTGGCAAGCCGCGAGAAAGTCTAGCCAAGATGGCCGAGGACACGCGGCGCCGTCTGCAGGCGCTCAGCGGCGCCGAGCCGTCGTCCAGGACGCGGCCGAACCGGCACAATCTGAGCCGCGAAGCCAGCCGCTCCTCGGCGAGTCTCGGCGCCAGGAGTCAGCAGCAGCAGCTCAGCTCCGGCAGGCGGCCACAGTCGGTTGGCAAATCGGCGACCGCCGCTACGCCGTCAACAACAGGGACCGCGGCAACAGCAACATCTACTGCTGCTGCTCCTGCTCATAGTAGCACTCGGCCCAGCGTCACCTTCGAGGTGCCGTCAACTCCGACGTCGCCAACGCCGCCTTCGCTGCCGGCGCCTCCATTGCAGCTGGATTCGGAGATTCGGCACAGTCCGCTGCCTGCCGCCAAGACTTCGGAGACGCAGAGAGAGCTGGCGGAACAGGCTGAAAGCGGCGGCTTCAACGACGCTGCCAACGAAACGGCGGCGCCGATGATGCGCGCCCGCTGGGATCGGACCAGCAAGCTGACTAGGCGGCTAGCCAGGCTCAGCTGTCCCGTCACATCTGACGATGTGCAGGAGGCGCGCCGGCTTCTAGCTGCTGCGTCGCCGTCGACTTCGCCAACTCCGTCGATGCAAACGGCGCTGAATTCGGCCGTCCAGTCGGCCGCTGATGCTGCCAACGTTGACGGGTTGGAATCTTGCCGGCCGATGGTTGATTCATCGGTCGTAACTCGCGACGCTCTTCCTAGCATCGACGACGACTGTCAGTCGATGTCGCCAACCCGAGGATCGACCTTGTCGCCAACTGACTCCCTTGCTGAGAGCACGCACACCCTGGCCTCGGTGTCGTCTGGCGCGCCACCTGCGCACATTGTGGTTGCTCCGGTGCCCATCGTGCCCGTCCAGTTGGAGCCGCCGACCGCCCCGACTGCAACTCCTGCAGCCACTCCGGCAGCGTCTCAGTCCAGCTCGTCGACCGTGCTGGCGTCGGCCAACTCGGCAGTTAGAGTTCGCGAGCACGTCATCGATGAGCACGAAGACGAGGATTCCATGACGTCGGCAGCTGCAACTAATGCGACGCTGGCTGTGACATCAGCGCTCTCGGCTCCTTCCCCGTCGTCTCCGTCTACTAATTCAGCTCCTTCGCCGTCGTCTGCATCAACATCGGCCTCGACGTCTCTGGCTAGGCGGCCGCGCAAGCTGGACGTGAACAGCATGCTCAGCGGCATGCTCAGCAATCGGCGCAGTCGGGTTGCCGCTACTGCCACTGCCACTGCCGCTGGCGCAGGCTCCTCTGGTCGAGCGTCTGGCGCGGCGCCTCCGCCGGTGCAGCCGAAACCGTCGCCAGGCGTTCTTCACAGCCGCCAGTCGCCGGCAGCGTCGCGTCAGACAACTCACCAGCCGCAGCAGCAGCAACCGACGCCGCCGCCTCCGCAGCAGCAGCAGCGTCCAGTTCTGTCGGACCTGTCAGTTCAAACCGATTGTCCTTCGTCGAGTCCTCAGCTGGCACTAGTTAGTCTAGATCGGGCGCTAGATTTGGCGCTAGTCTCATTGGAAAGCTCTGCCGCCGCCGCCGCCGCCGGTTCGAATTCGACAATCGACGCCGAGCTGCTAGCCCGACTAGACGCCCGATTTAGCCGCCTGCGCGCCCGTCTAGGCTTGCCGAGCCTCTGCTGTCCGGACAATCAGCTGGTTGAACGCCTGCTAGCCGAATTCTGCGAACGGGCTCTTGGCCAGCTGAGCGCGGCAGCTCGGGGAGGCGGCGATCAACGACTGTTGACTTCCTCGATTAATAATGATAATTCAAGAGCTGTTTCCGCCGACTCTACGACCACAATGCCAGTTGGCGGCAATGTTGGCGGCGGCGGCGGCGGTGGTAGCGGCGCAACGTCAGCGACAGCCGGCCCGGCTGCTCGCCGCCTGCCAGCGGACAAGGCGTGACATTCTTGCCCTATCGGGTTTGCCCACTGTTTTATTTCCTTTCTATAGTGTAGTCGCTATCCAGTTATGTGTATATATAGCCATGCGACGGAGACACGCCTGCAGCTGCCTTTTTTGTTAAAAACCGATCCGTTTTTTTTCGTTTTTTTAGTCCAACTGTTAGTTTTATGGCATTGTTTCATTTTGTTTGTTGCGGACAGGGGGTTGATTTTTATTTTATTGTTTCCCGTCAGATTTTATTGTTCCAGCTTTACTTTTGGGACCGAAATTCTAATCTCCTGATGCGCATAACCCTAGTTGAAAATGTTGTATATTGACATCCTCACACACATCTCTCATATCACCCTGATAGACGTACATAATCAGAATTTTACTCAAGCAGGTATTAATAATCTCTTTGAGGCGCGCATATAGAGACAAGGACCACTATGAGTCACTTTTATTAGGCTCTAGAGTAGTCCTTGTGAAGAGAGTCAACCTCAGGTACACAGTGAAAATTGCCTTCCGAAAGCTTTTAGAATCGCCCTCTTGAACAAACAAAATTTGCTTTCCTAAAACTCAATCTCGAGCACATGAGAATCGCAATAATGGAGTAACTTAAAACAAAAATGATTTCATTTTCACTTCTCTTGCCTCCGTAACGCACAGAATCACAGCTGAATTCGTGATATTTATATTTTGGATGCTTATTAATGCTTTTATTTAGCCTGTTCGCTTTAATAATGCTACTCAGTCTGTAAGTGCAACCGTACATATTTTTTTCATTTTTCACATGTACTGTTGAGTTCCTTTTTTTCTGCTTTTTTGGTTCGCCTGTCGGCCCAATTTTTTTGGTGCTGCTATTTGGTTAGGCTTTATTTCTCTCTTTCACTCTCTAAAATTTTCTGCTTGTGCAATTTGTACTTTCTAGCGTCACTTTGGTTTACATTTGGTTTTCAGTTTGGTTTCTCGAATTTATTAGATTAATTTATTCGATCTAGGCTTGTATGTGTGACAATGTGATCGGATTGAACTCTTTGAATTGCCACTGCTAACTGCTGCTGACCACATGAAGACGCCACAATCAATCAATCAGTCCGCAAATCAGCTATTGTAATTTATACTGTGTTTTTTATTTTTTTTCAGCAACTACGCCAAGCACGAGTCTATATATTTACAGATGCATAAGGCATAATGCCCTGTGCTTACTAAGTCTAGTCAAACTATTATTATTATTATTGCTACTGTTTTTACTATATTATTTAGATGTGTTGCTGGATTATTATAAATGTATTTATTCTCATTGATGAGATGAAAAAGAAGCTTCTGTAAAATATGCCATTTTGCGGCTCTTATATACATAGATACTAGCTAATTAACAATGTCGGATCCAAGGATCTTTGAAATTTAGCATCTGGATTGGAAGCCACGCGAGGTCAATATTTAAGGGATTTTATTTCGTCCAATCAATAAACCAATTGTCTATGGCTGGATTGAACGGTCAAATTCAACCAATCGTTTCCTCTCCAGATGCTATTCTTTGTTCTGTTGGGTCCATCCATTCTACCAGTCGGAATAACAAATAAATGTATACTTAGGTTTGAATCTAGCATTGATAATTCAGGTTTGCCTTGATAATTATGCGCTTATTATAATTGCTGTATGAATCGCTTATGACAGCAGCAGTATATTTAGTCGTAGAGATTCGCACACCTAAAGCATAAACCGAGTCTCCTGAATTATAACTCAGTTTTTCGTCACTTCATTTAATAATTAAATCCCAGTCTTTCCTGTCAGGAATATTATATTATATGGTATTATCTTGCTACAGAGGGACATTTTGATAATAGTTTTGAATGGACTTAATTGTCCACTGTAAAGAGTACAAAGAAACTTTTGTTTAATTTGAATTGCTGGTAAAGTGCCTGTTTGCGTGAAAGATTTTTTTAAAGAAATTACTTGCGTGAACCTAATTTGTTGCTAATTGGATTTACATCATGAGGCTTCCCAAAATATTGCTTTTTCAACCTATTAATCCCATCAGCTGTCTCTAAAAGCAGCCCGCTTGTATCAATATATAATTCACGGACCGGTTTGATCAAACTCTTTCTTTCATCTTTGGAACTGTGCAATTGGAAAAATCTCGTTATTTGCGATTTTGTTGGCAAAGTGTTCACCGATCATATAATATTATCTTTTAGTATTGTAATAATAATTAGCTACATATATATTCTTTTTGGCGTGACTCTGTATGTTTAACTCAACCTTCCTTTGACCAACTTTATTCGCACTTTCTATGAAAGTTTTCGATAAAAATTGCCGTCTCTATTGCATTGATTCTGATTTATTGTTATTGCACCGCAAAGAAATTACTTGTGCGCGTGCTCTTTCTGGAGTAAGTAAAAGATTGCACCACCTTGCGCCCGCGGTATGGGGCGTACGCAAAGTTCACTTTTTTCTCGGGTTTTTTTTCCTGAATTTTGCGACAAAATTTTTGGCCAGTTGTACCAAAAACACTGAGTTGACTCTGTTATTTTTGGTTTTTTATTTGGTTAAGGAACATGTGTTTTCTGATTCGATTGGTTACCCACGATGCCGAGTTCCGAGACCAGCAATCTCAGAATCAGAACTCGGCATCTGGGTAACCTAAAGTGGTGTGGTGTGACATACACTTTAAGTTACCCACGATGCCGAGTTCTGAGACTTGCTGTGACAGACAGACACTTTAGGTTACCCACGATGCCGAGTTCCGAGACTTGCTGTGTGACAGACACTTTAGGTTACCCACGATGCCGAGTTCTGAGACTTGCTGTGACAGACAGACACTTAAGGTTACCAACGATGCCGAGTTCTGAGACTTGCTGTGTGACAGACACTTTAGGTTACCCACGATGCCGAGTTCCGAGACTTGCTGTGTGACAGACACTTTAGGTTACCCACGATGCCGAGTTCCGAGACTTGCTGTGTGACAGACACTTTAGGTTACCCACAATGCCGAGTTCTGAGACTTGCTGTGACAGACAGACACTCAAGGTTACCAACGATGCCGAGTTCCGAGACTTGCTGTGTGACAGACACTTTAGGTTACCCACGATGCCGAGTTCCGAGACTTGCTGTGTGACAGACACTTTAGGTTACCCACGATGCCGAGTTCCGAGACTTGCTGTGTGACAGACACTTTAGGTTACCCACGATGCCGAGTTCCGAGACTTGCTGTGTGACAGACACTTTAGGTTACCCACGATGCCGAGTTCCGAGACTTGCTGTGTGACAGACACTTTAGGTTACCCACAATGCCGAGTTCCGAAACTTGCTGTGTGACAGGCAGGTTATTGACGATAACAGGTTTTGAAGATACTAAGCGCATGAAACCCGGTTAAAGATCACGGGTTATAGATTTATTTAGTAAAATTTGTATATTTTAAGCCATTTTTATTACAAGCAAACAAAGCAATGCTCTACTTTTAGCAATAATTTATAAAGTACATACAATGATGAAACATAGAAAACGGTAAAGTAGATTTAATATATCTCCTACCAATTTATATGAGTACATAATGCGTTTGTCATGCCCGCAGCTGCAAATCAAATTTAATATCATTAGCAAATCAAAACATGGCAAGGCTTAAAATAAATATGCATAAATGACAGAATTAAACTGTAAACGGAATGCAATCGAATCAACATTTTTATGTTAAGCAAATAAAATTTTCGTTGCAAGAAGGCTAGGCCAGCTATGAAATAAATCTGATAGTCGAATCCAATTGGATTAACGGCAATGCATCAAATGATAACGACTAATTCAGCTATCAGAAGCTTTCGGCTCAGAATGTCCCGCCCGCAGCGATTGCAGCTCAAGAGCTAGACTCTCAACAGCCGCCTCCAGGTGCACATTTTTCAGCGCCATTTCTTCTGCAATGTCGCGCAAATTTCGACTGGCGTGCCCGCCCGTGGCAGCATTCGCGTCTGACTCGGCCCACGACGCTGGCAGGCATCGGTCGACGAGGGCCGCCTTCTGCGCCAGCTCGTCGGACATTGCCGAATTGGCCGCTTCAAGCAGCTGCACGCGTTCCCTGAGGCTGGCATTGGCTTCCGCCAATTGGAGCTGCTGGCTAGCCGCCTGACGCAGCTGCTGACGCTCCGATTTTAGTTGGTTCACCTCCGCCTGGCCAGTGGAGGGAGAGCGATAGTGAATAGTAGCTAGGGTTAATCGTGACTTTCGCATCGTAGATCCCAGAGACCCAGTAATAATACTCCCAGGAGGGCTGCAGAGACTGGCGCTTCTATGCCTCATTGCCCGCAACCAACGGGGAGGCATTGCTGCCCATTCGCTGACTTCTGAAGCGCGTGCAGGCACACTAAATACTGTACGCAGGCATAGACTCACACACACTGTGCGCAACGGTAAATTCAGGGCAGAGACTGTCCAGTATTGCACTCAGTCATGCACTCACAGAGGGTGTACAAACGGCATTTCCAGGAATGTACACTCTCGCCTTGGGGGGGTTGGGTTGCCCTCATGGGCGTAAATTGGCACGACTGACCCAGAGCCAATCAAACTATTCCGTGCGCAAGGCCCTAAATTAATGTGGCCATGTACACGAAAACACGCGCTATACAGAAAAAAAATAACTCAATACAACGCGGGGTCGAACCTGGACCCGTGGCAAACAAGGCAGACGTGATAGACCGCCGAGCCACTCGCCTCCATTCCCAGAGACCCAGACGTGCTAAGCCTCTCACCTGGAGTGACTCGGCCCGCTCTTGCCAAAACTCGCGCTCGGAATCTTCGCCAGCCTGCACTCCGCCAGATCTATAGGCCTCCAGCTGGGCCTGCAGTCGTTCATTTTCAGTTAGTAGGGCGGCGAATTCTGTCATTAGCGCGTCGTATTGGTCGCGAAAATCGTCCTCGGCGTTGACTGCTCTGGATCGCAGGCGTTCATTGTCGGCTAGCAAACTGTCTAGTTGGCCGGCGCGTTGGCTGCGGGCTAGAATGGCGGTCACGCGGCTCAGCTCGCGCTCCAGTTCCCCGGCGCGCTGCCGCTGGTCGAACAGCTCGCCACTGGCTCGGGCCAAAGCAGCGCGAGCATCGGCCAGTTGGCGTCGCAGCTGGCTGACTGAAGCCGCGTTGTCCGAGCCTGCAGCTGGGGATGAGGCTGGACTGCCTCTGCTGCCCATTGTTGTGCGACAGGACTGACACTGGGCAATGACCTGGCCCTCCACTGTAAGTGCAGTTTAACATCAATCCAAAAAATTTATGTTAAAATAGGATGGATTGTATTCTCTAAAGCCTGGTATCAATCAAAACCAATATTTTTATTTTTGGCTAATGATTTTAAGATGTTCTTGCATTTACAGTTAAGTGAACATGACTGCAATTGCTCATAGATAGCTGATAGAAACTAAGGTAAACTTCATTTGTTTACTTAAGGAATGCTTATTATAATGCTTAATATAGTAAAATATCAAGCTATGATTTTTTTTAAATATTATATTGCTATGAGTAAGGACTATGGTAGCCTGTGTCTAAGGGTGCGATGACTTTGCAAAAAATTTTTTGCTAAACTATAAATGCAATGTAAATAAGTTGACAAATTATGTTTAAGTAGCTAGGTCTCTAGGATCAATTAGAGTAATTAAATATGTTTCCATAAAAAATCTGTGTGTAAGTCAAAAATAGATACTAAAAATAAGTTGATTGATTAATATCATTAGAGATTATATAAATGATTTTTATATTGTCACAACTAGCTATATATGAACTAGACTATAATATACATATGAAACACCCAGCTGACCAAGCCAATCTAGCTAGGTAAAATGGGCATTGACCAAGTTAGGTTGCAAAATTTAGGAGATAAATTGTTAAATTAGGGAAGTAGGTCATAAAATTGGGTAAGTATATAGTAAGTAGATATTGTAAAAAGTAGAGGGTAAAGCTTCATAAAGGCATGTGTGGGACCCTTTTTATTACTTTCAAATTGTTTTATGATATATCTATATTGCAAATTTTGTTCAAACTAATTTGCACTAGTTGGATTATATAATATATAGGTGTAACCTTGGAAATCACCTAGCCATTTCCATTGGCAACACACACATGTAAGTTGCAATTGGATCATTGCTATTATGTGATGTTAATTTTGTCCAATAGCAAATTACCCATGTGTAACTATTAGAAACAGCTAGGTAATTTCAATTGTTGCACATGTATAAGTTGGATAGATTGTTGATATTATATAGCTATGTAGAGTCTATGGACTATAAGATGATGACTCTAATAGAAATTAGATTGATAATATCCTTATATTGAAATTATATCTTGTACTAGACCTAAAAATAACTATTTAGGCCTATTATTAGCTAAGTAAAAGGTCTAGAGAGAATTAATTATTTTTTAGCTAATTTTCCTTTATTAATTAGAAAAGCAAATGAGTTAAATAAAGCACACTTAGCACAGGGCTACAAACTAGACTTCTCCTATTGGAATAGTTTTTATTTTGTGAATAAGCATTAGTCAAAAATAGTCAAAGCCTGTCTAATAACCTTTGTTGTACAATGACAATTTTTAATCCATGACATTTTAAACCTCTAAATTTCCCTCATGTAAATGATGATATGATAAACTTTTCTAAGTTTGAATAGTTAAAGATTAGGAAGATACATTGACTTTCTTGACCCTTTCGATCTTGACTTAAAGAAATTTAGTCTTCATGGGCTGCATTCGATTGATAGTATTTTTAGCACTATGACTATTGAGCATTGAGATTATCATTGACGTTGGGGCTAACGGCAAACTAGGCCTACACTCCCAGGCTACAGTAAATTTACTTTTAAAATCCACAGTAGATTCCAATATACTAATTATCTTTAACCTTATACATCATCATAATTAGTAACTAACAAAATACGAATGTACATTTTATCAATTGACGACTTATTCCGATTCTGTGGTGATTCTACCATTTTGAAAGTTATGAATATTTCAAGACTCAAAATCAATTAAGCGAAGTAATATTTCTCGAGCTTTAATAAAAATATACATCCGCAGAATAGATTATAAATACATTTAACATTGCTTATTAAAGTTTTACTATCGTAAGTTATCAGGTTAACAAAAATAAAAAAATCAAAATATGCATTTTCTTAGAAATAATCAACTTAAGAAGCTTGAAGCAGGCACTGAAGCGGAACCAAACGTAGGTTCGGAACTGGTGGCTGGTGCATGTTTAAATTTTTCTCCGCTAATTTTTTTACCCCTTTGAAAGATTCATTGCTATTTACGGATTTTCCTGCAATTGTTTAATATCTGCTACACGCTGTTTGGCGAGTCCCTTTTGCTTATTCCTATACTATAGCCGACTGTATTTTTCATACAGTCAGCCCCTCTATCCATACTGCCTAACGCTAAAAGCACGTAAAATCAGCCTAGAGATATAATAGAATAATATTATATCTACACTAAGATTATTATATTTTATGTAAGACTGGTTGATCATTGTTTTAAAATAATTAACACAACATAATATTCCATTCATGAAGTTTTAAGCTCCTAACCTAAGTTGTTATTGATAAGTAGAAGTTTGCACCTAATCTGAGCTATATACACAGCATTAATAAGCTTATTTAAGGATGTCATATTTTAAAGGTAAGTCTTTTGTGGTATTCTAATTATAAAAGAATATCATAGACAAAATTTATAATATATTATTAATGTTTAACATAAATATTAGTTAAAAATTCTATAAATAGGCTAGCTCAAATATTTTATGTATCTAAACTATTTCAGTATTTTAAGAAGAGATATTTAGGAAAGTAATAAAAACTAAAAAAGTATATTTAAAATTATTTTATTCTGGGCTAATATATAATATTGAATATTAAAATAAAAAAGCCAATGTTATTAACATAATCTCATAGGGAAATTTTTTACACCTGATGATTTTAGCACTTTTTATAACTTTGCTAGCTTGTATATTATTCTCATAGTATATATTAAAGGCAACAATATATTCCATATTGTGGACAGCTGTCAGTGTATGCCAAAAGGAAAAACAAAAAAAAAGGTTTGCCAAAAATAAAAAATATACACTGAAGGAGCAAAAAAAGTCCCACAAACTTGGCTGATGTTAAAATTGAAAATCTGAAAATTTGTATGCCAGTTTCTCAAAAGTGTATGCCAAACCCTTGTTTAAAGCATGTATATGCCAGAAATTTCTGGCATATACCCCCCTTCCGCAATATGGAATACATTATGACTGATAATAGTAGAAAGTATATTTAATTTATAATTTGGATTTTATAGGTATCTAATAAGTTGATGTTTAAATGAGTTATATAATACAAATTTTTTCCATTGATGAGTAAGTAGTATTAAAATACAGTCATAATTATTTTGATTGTTCAAAAAGCAAAGAAATGCTTTTTTCTTTATTTATTCCATTGTCACAAAACAATTTTGCAACTTAACTATCTGTGAAAATGCCTTTTGCTTTTGCTAAAGCTATGAAAAATATTGAGCACATATATCATAGCATAGGCTAATATTAAGTAGGATCTTTAGATAAAATGAGCCCATATATTCTATAAATATATCAAAAAGTTTTACTTAATCTAACCTATATATATAGGCCTAGCATAAATAAATTTATTTAAGGATATCATATAATGCAAATGATAATAAAACTGGATAATAAACATATATTCTATAGCTAGTCTAAATTTGGTATTCCTATTTATTTACAACAAAAGAATACTTTTATTGCCTTAAACAACATATATCATGTATATACTTCATGTATATACATGATACATGCATATGCCCATGCTGATAATAAATCAGCATGGGCCTATGCATTCAGGCATATTTTATAACCATATAGATTTTTTACTAATGAATGCATATATATACACTGCCTTTGCTTTGAAATTTTATATAGTCATTAGGCTTTGTTTTCATCAAGGCTCCTATCAATAGCATTGTTGATTTATGTAACAATCTTTTTTATTTCAGATATCTTACTGACTGCAAATAAGGAATTAGGGCTTAGCAGTTTTCTTCATTTAAATATATATAGAGTTGATGAGTAATTGGGTTTTTTATGCAAATGGATGCTATTAGCATCTTGAAATTCCAAAGCACATCCTGAATTCAAAACCCCAATGTCAAGCAAAATTTTAATTTCTCTATTGGACATTTTTCTAATCACCTTTTGGTAATTGACAGATTTGTCAGATTTGGTAATTGTCAGGACAAAATATTAGTTAGTTTAAGTTAAGAAGTAAGTAAACTTCAGGCGCATCCTAGTTTTGAAAATTGCATCCTAAAATCTGACCCAGGATGCAAAATTGCATCTGACTTTTGGACGGAAAAAACCCAGATGAGTAATATAGGCTGATTACTTGAATTTTATAAATTATGTCCATCAAATTACATACTTATTTACTATGTCTTGAATGCACAAATGACCTCTGTGGGATTATATACTAAAAATTATAGTACACAATTTATTTTAACAGTTTTACAGTAAAAAAATAATGGCACTGTAAAAAAAGCATTTGATTCTGTTAATCCCATGATATGTGGAGGAACCTACCTAAACTTTTATTTTTATTTAATTAATAGCTAATCTAACACCCATTTTAATCGAAGGCATGTTTGTCATGTCTGACGAAGACTACAGCCAGACCTATTGGCCAAAGCTATCTCAGCTGATTGACCTGCTGTTCGCGCAGACTGAGGAGGCCGAGCGGAGCGCCATCAGCTACGAAGAGATGTACTCCTGCGTGTACAAGTGCGTCTGCTCGGCGCGCGGCCCCCAGCTGAAAGAGGACCTGATGTCTGCTGTGCAGGCACACGTGTGCAGCATGTGTCAGCGCACCATGGAGAAGGTAACAGTCTGTCTTATAGTGATCCTAGAATCATCCCTAAACTGATCCTACAGTCAGCCCCAAACAGATCCTACAGACACCCCTAAACTGATCCTACAGTCAGCCCCAAACTGATCCTACAGACACCCCTAAACTGATCTTACAGTCAGCCCCAAACTGATCTAGATCAGATCTACTCTAATAATGCGCCAAACATACTAAAGCTTATCAACTACAACGATCGCACATTGCAGCAACATTCGCCTAAAGACCACATAGAAATGTGCCTGCGCGCTCTGCTCACATTCAACCAGGCGTCCACAACCTTATTCGCCGTATTCCAATACATGAACCGGGTTATGCTGGCCACTAGCGGAGAGGACTCTCTAATGGCCATTTTTAAAGCCATCTTTGTGAGCCAATTTGTTACGCCGCATCTGCACAGGCTTATTGGTGAGATTCGATGGCATCGAATAAGAGGATCTGGGGATAAGGATGAATTGAGGATCTGGGGATAAGGATGAATTGAGGATCTGGGGATAAGGATGAATTGAGGATCTGGGTGGATAATGATGAATTGAGGATCTGGGGATAAGGATGAATTGAGGATCTGGGTGGATAATGATGAATTGAGGATCTGGGGATAATGATGAATTGAGGATCTGGGGATAAGGATGAATTGAGGATCTGGGGGGATAAGGGTGAATTGAAGATCTGGGGGGATAAGGATGAGTAGATGATATGGGGATAAGGGTGAATTAAGGATCTAGGGATAATGATGAATTGAGGATCTGGGGATAATGATGAATTGAGGATCTGGTGATAAGGATGAATTGAGGATCTGGGGATAAAGATGAATTGAGGATCTGGGGATAAGGATGAATTGAGGATCTGGGGATAAGGATGAATTGAGGATCTGGGGATAAAGATGAATTGAGGATCTGGGGATCTGGGGATAAGGATGAACCTAAGGATCTGGAGAAAGGGGTTAATTGAGGATCTCGGGAAAAGTGGAAACTTTAAGATCTGGAGAAAGGGGGAACAGAGGATCTGGGGGGAAAGTGGAAACTTAAGGGGGAACTGAGGATCTTTAGGAGATAGGGGCTCCAAGCACCGATCACCCCTACGTGACGACCCGGGCAGGCCACCTGACCGAAGCCGTCCAGAAGCCGTTCCTTGTACAGCCGGACCGGCTGCGCGCCTGCGTCCAACAGCTGCACGCCGTCTGCCCCGAGTGCGCCACAGCCAGTCCGCAGCTGTTCGCCCGCTTCGTGCCGGACATTCTCCCGCCAGCCGAACTGTCGGCGCTGCCCGCCTACGCCGCCGAGGAGGCGCAGCTGCAGCGGGACCTGCGCCGGCATCCGGCGTTCATAGCGGGCGACCGCGGCAGGAAACGCCAAGGCTCGCCTGGCGGCGGCGGCGGCGGCGGCGGCAGCGGCGGTCTAAACAGCATCGGTGGCGACGACATCGGCGGTCCGACTCCGCCTGTTCAACAGCGACTGCAGGCTGTTGAAGAGATCGAAGCTCTGGAGGACGGGTTCCAGCAGGCTATTGTTTAACAACGGAGTTCGTGGCTGCTCTGGAGACGGGTTTTCAAATGAGAGATAGAGAGTTAAGTCTTTATTTTATCGAATAGCTATTTCTTACTCTATGCTTTAGGTCGCCTTTGTCTTGTTGGACGCTAAACTTTTATAGGCACTACTCGTTTTGTTTTAATTTTATGACGTTGTCACAAATTTTTATTGGGAAATATTTGTCCAAAACTTTCATCATAATTCCCAAACCTCATTATCTCCTAACTTATTGATATCTAAAGCTCGAAATTTATATTCACCATAATTCATATTGCCCACAGTTCATAATACTGTTTTCATGCTAAAACTTTATAATCCCTAAAATTCTTAAATCCCAAACTCATTCATAACCTAAGCATTACAAATTCTGAAATTCACAATCCTCAAACTCAAAATCCCAAATTTAACTATCCATAAACTTAACAATTCCTCCTTACCATCCAAACTACATTACCAAACCTTTCAGTTAGTTAGTCTTCAAGTATTTTTTGTTAAAAGCCATCTTAACCTACTCTAATGTGTTTCTTTTGTTTTCCTTTGTTCCTAAAGATCGAAGCCATTTCAGGCTAAACACGCGCAATCAAGGGCATAAGCTTTGCTTATTGTTTGCATAAACTGTAATTCCTTTCACTTTCCAGGCAAAGCCTTTACTTTTTTTGTATTTGTGAGACTTCTGTCGCCTTGCCCGCGCAACTGTCAGATTTGCGCATTGTAAACATTTTTGTACATATCAATTGATGGTCAGTCGGAACTGAATGAAATTTGCTTGACGTAAAATCATAATGATAATCAACTCATTTAGTGTTATTTTTGTGAGTTTTATTTCTTGTGAAATGCATGCTCTCTTCTACTCAAAGTAGCCTGACCGATTTTGTGCAGATTTTCCTATTTAAGTAAGAAATTTGCGTCCTTGCGTGTTGGCGCCGCTACTGGGAAAAGCAAATTATTTTTTTTGTATCAAAGCCGCATCGTTTTGTGTTTTGCCTTTAATTTTTCTGTCAATCGCCAGTGGTTGCATCAGCAAACGCAAACGTTTTGCAATAATATGTGAAATTTGATGCATAAAATTTGTTGCTTTCACAACATAATAAGTGGAACGAGGCTAAAATCTGCTTTTTGCCCGTATTGCTGTCTTAACTGAAACTATTTTTTTCCTCTGGGTCTACCATGTGGGAAAAGGGAGTGTAAGAGAACATTCAAGAACAAGAAAGGAAATGCAAAGGAAGGTTTAGGAACAGGGGCATAAAAAGAAGGTTCAAGAACAAGGAGATCAAGACAGAAAGATTCGAGAACAGTGAGATAATGAGAGGGAGATTCAAAAACAGGGAGATACAGACAAGAAGATTAAAAAACAGTGAGATACAGGGAGATTCAGAAACGGAAATTAAGACAGGAAGATTCGAGAACAGGGAGATAAAGACAGGAAGATTCGAGAACAGGGAGATAAAGACAGGAAGATTCGAGAACAGGGAGATAAAGAGAGGGGAAGATTCGAGAACAGGGAGATAAAGAGAGGAAGATTTGAGAACAGGGAGATAAAGAGAGGAAGATTCGAGAACAGGGAGATAAAGACAGGAAGATTCGAGAACAGGGAGATAAAGACAGGAAGATTTGAGAACAGGGAGATAAAGACAGGAAGATTCGAGAACAGGAAGATCAAGACAGGAAGATTCGAGAACAGGGAGATAAAGAGAGGAAGATTTGAGAACAGGGAGATAAAGACAGGAAGATTTGAGAACAGGGAGATAAAGACAGGAAGATTCGAGAACAGGAAGATCAAGACAGGAAGATTCGAGAACAGGGAGATAAAGAGAGGAAGATTTGAGAACAGGGAGATAAAGACAGGAAGATTTGAGAACAGGGAGATAAAGAGAGGAAGATTCGAGAACAGGGAGATAAAGAGAGGAAGATTTGAGAACAGGGAGATAAAGAGAGGAAGATTCGAGAACAGGGAGATAAAGACAGGAAGATTCGAGAACAGGGAGATAAAGAGAGGAAGATTTGAGAACAGGGAGATAAAGACAGGAAGATTCGAGAACAGGGAGATAAAGACAGGAAGATTCGAGAACCAGGGAGATAAAGAGAGGAAGATTTGAGAACAGGGAGATAAAGACAGGAAGATTCGAGAACCAGGGAGGTAAAGAGAGGAAGATTCGAGAACAGGGAGATAAAGACAGGAAGATTCGAGAACCAGGGAGGTAAAGAGAGGAAGATTCGAGAACAGGGAGTTCAAGACAGGAAGATTCGAGAACAGGGAGATAAAGAGAGGAAGATTCGAGAACAGGGAGATAAAGAGAGGAAGATTTGAGAACAGGGAGATAAAGAGAGGAAGATTCGAGAACAGGGAGATAAAGACAGGAAGATTCGAGAACAGGGAGATAAAGACAGGAAGATTTGAGAACAGGGAGATAAAGACAGGAAGATTTGAGAACAGGGAGATAAAGACAGGAAGATTCGAGAACAGGGAGATAAAGAGAGGAAGATTTGAGAACAGGGAGATAAAGAGAGGAAGATTCGAGAACAGGGAGATAAAGACAGGAAGATTCGAGAACAGGGAGATAAAGAGAGGAAGATTTGAGAACAGGGAGATAAAGACAGGAAGATTCGAGAACAGGGAGATAAAGACAGGAAGATTCGAGAACCAGGGAGATAAAGAGAGGAAGATTTGAGAACAGGGAGATAAAGACAGGAAGATTCGAGAACCAGGGAGGTAAAGAGAGGAAGATTCGAGAACAGGGAGTTCAAGACAGGAAGATTCGAGAACAGGGAGATAAAGAGAGGAAGATTCGAGAACAGGGAGATAAAGAGAGGAAGATTTGAGAACAGGGAGATAAAGAGAGGAAGATTCGAGAACAGGGAGATAAAGACAGGAAGATTCGAGAACAGGGAGATAAAGACAGGAAGATTTGAGAACAGGGAGATAAAGACAGGAAGATTTGAGAACAGGGAGATAAAGACAGGAAGATTCGAGAACAGGAAGATCAAGACAGGAAGATTCGAGAACAGGGAGATAAAGAGAGGAAGATTTGAGAACAGGGAGATAAAGACAGGAAGATTTGAGAACAGGGAGATAAAGAGAGGAAGATTCGAGAACAGGGAGATAAAGAGAGGAAGATTTGAGAACAGGGAGATAAAGACAGGAAGATTCGAGAACAGGGAGATAAAGACAGGAAGATTCGAGAACCAGGGAGATAAAGAGAGGAAGATTTGAGAACAGGGAGATAAAGACAGGAAGATTCGAGAACCAGGGAGGTAAAGAGAGGAAGATTCGAGAACAGGGAGTTCAAGACAAGAAGATTCGAGAACAGGGAGATAAAGAGAGGAAGATTCGAGAACAGGGAGATAAAGACAGGAAGATTCGAGAACAGGGAGATAAAGACAGGAAGATTCGAGAACAGGGAGATCAAGACAGGAAGATTCGAGAACCAGGGAGGTAAAGAGAGGAAGATTCGAGAACAGGGAGATAAAGACAGGAAGATTCGAGAACAGGGAGATAAAGACAGGAAGATTCGAGAACAGGGAGATAAAGACAGGAAGATTCGAGAACAGGGAGATAAAGACAGGAAGATTCGAGAACAGGGAGATAAAGACAGGAAGATTCGAGAACAGGAAGATAAAGAGAGGAAGATTCGAGAACAGGGAGATAAAGACAGGAAGATTCGAGAACAGGAAGATAAAGAGAGGAAGATTCGAGAACAGGGAGATAAAGACAGGAAGATTCGAGAACAGGGAGATAAAGACAGGAAGATTCGAGAACAGGAAGATCAAGACAGGAAGATTCGAGAACAGGGAGATCAAGGCAGGAAGATTCGAGATCAGGGTGATAAAGACAGGAAGATTCGAGAACAGGGTGATAAAGACAGGAAGATTCGAGAACAGGGAGATAAAGACAGGAAGATTCGAGAACAGGGAGATAAAGACAGGAAGATTCGAGAACAGGGTGATAAAGACAGGAAGATTCGAGAACAGGGAGATAAAGACAGGAAGATTCGAGAACAGGGAGATAAAGACAGGAAGATTCGAGAACAGGGTGATAAAGACAGGAAAATTCGAGAACAGGGAGATAAAGACAGGAAGATTCGAGAACAGGTTTCTTTCTTGGCTCACGTACGTACCAGTTTAAGAAAATATACAGTATTTGACTATGCCAGTAATTTATATCATTTTGGCTCCCGGCTTGTCCAGGCCCCTTACCGCGCGAAAAAATTGATTCTGCTAGCTAGCGGAAGCAGAAAGTTTCGGTCGCAGATTCCCGCGCACTCATCATCTGTAATAATGATGCAGACTGACTTCTGATGAAGCAACAAGGCTAACTGTGGTGTTAGATATCACACTGCGAGACAAAAGTTTGGCTGACCACGGCAGGCCCAACCTCGCCAGCAGTCAGGAATTGTCTAATCTGTTGCAATCTGCAAGACGATATGTTGCGCGTGTTGTATAGTAATTAGCGGCTCTCGTGTTTGAGATATGACAGCATCCGGCTATTTGGAAGCCATGAGGATCCGCCAATCCAGTTTGATGATGGGCGGGAGCCTGGCAGGAATAAGGGGACAGGGGACTTGTCTGTCCCATCTTCGTGCGGGGGTAGTCAGAGAAAATTTTCCCGCTCGCTCCAATCCCATTGGCTGCGCGGCGCGGCAATGGTGATGAAGCGATAACTCGGCTGGAATGGGAGGCTGGGGTTGCGTGGAAAAAAATATTTTAAGGCCCAGTTACACTCGTGTGTCTGCTCGCATCACCCAAGAGCTAATTAATTCTGTGTTTATTAACTCACTGTTTATCATTAGAGGGAATGCTGGATTCTGAAAATTGTCCCCAGACGCTTCCAGAAGAAGAGCAGCTGAAGAAGCGCCATCATCAGGCCACTTACACCCGATTCCTCATTGAGGAGATACTGAAGCCGGAGTTCGGCAGCAGGCCTTCGGCGGGCCAGCCGTCCGGTGGCAAACTGCAGCAGCCGGGAGCTTCGGGGCCCGACAGCAAAGCCACCGCCGCCAGTCTGTGGCCCGCCTGGATCTACTGCACCCGGTACTCAGATCGGCCGTCATCTGGTGAGTCTGACCGGCTTGAGCTGAGCTGACTGGCGCATTTTAAAGAGACGGTTTGGCATTAAAATAATGGATTAATAGACTGAAGCGACTCTTAGTGGTCCTTGATTGGAATCCGAACAATTTGGTTGACTCTGGAAGCCTGCATGGAGCTCAAGTTTGTCTATGAGGAATCAGGGGTTAGTGTCGGCTGTCTGAAGGATCAGGGTTCAGAAGTGGCGCCTGTCCTCTGAAGGATCAGGGTTCAGAAGTGGCGCCTGTCCTCTGAAGGATCAGGGTTCAGAAGTGGCGCCTGTCCTCTGAAGGATCAGGGTTCAGAAGTGGCGCCTGTCCTCTGAAGGATCAGGGTTCAGAAGTGGCGCCTGTCCTCTGAAGGATCAGGGTTCAGAAGTGGCGCCTGTCCTCTGAAGGATCAGGGTTCAGAAGTGGCGCCTGTCCTCTGAAGGATCAGGGTTCAGAAGTGGCGCCTGTCCTCTGAAGGATCAGGGTTCAGAAGTGGCGCCTGTCCTCCATCAGGGTTCAGAAGTGGAGGTGGCGCATCCGATGGCTGTGTACAGCTGCTCAGCACCCACCCTAAATTTTCCCACCTTAACGACTAAGCTAAAGCAACATTATTAGTGATGAAATAGCAAATATTAAAATATGCAGTCTTTTTTATACTCTATATAGTATTCACCAGGTTACTAAAAATGTTCACAAATCTGCGAAAATTCTCACACCAATATCAACTGGATTTTATGGGCTTATAAAATGAGAAATTGAAGCCCATGCTCCGTTTTGAGATGCCGAAGCTGATCATAGAGATGAATAATTATATCATACTTGCTTGGCACAACAGCAATTCATCATTGTTGAAAAAATAACACTTATCAAAGCGCCAGATCAAAAAGAGAGGAGCCTGGCCCGAAAATTCTGAGTGATTATTTATCACGCCTCATCGAATTTGATGAGGCGTTTAGTAGCTAACTGCCTATAGTTGGGCTCTTTGGGATGTCCCGAACTCTGCTGCTTATCAGGAAAACTTGATGACGAGAGGACGAGTTAGAAAAAAAGCTCTTCGAAAAGTGGCGCTTTATATATAGAAGGGGCGGTTCGGGCGTGGCTGCTGGCTGAGCTGATTGAGTGCAGAGCTCGATAACTCACTGCTGGCTCGGTTCTTTTCTTCAATTTATTATATTTTTTTTCACTTTGATATCTTTTTATCTAAATTGAATCGGTCGATTGCTCCCGCGCTTCCTTACCCGCGCACACCTGTCCCCTCTCCGCCTTAATTATCCCCTATTATAGTTTGCGCCTCCTGAAACTCCTGCTCCCTCCCTTCCTATATAACGATGAGGCAAATCTCTGAGAAATCCCCCCCTACTCAAAGCCTCAAGGGGGAAGAGATAATCTTTATCGCCAGTTTCTCGTTCCCCATTCGGTAAAGAGCTGCATCAATCACTGCCCACCCTTCTCATCTCTCTCTCTATATAGTTGATGTTAATTAGCTGACAACTGATTATAATTATCGCATAAATGGAAAAAATAGCGCTCCGCCATCATCCAAGCAGCTCCGCGCTCCATCAACGCTGATGATGAGGAAGGAGATTGGGATAAATGAGGAATGAGCTGCAGCCGACCGAGCGCCTCTGAATTAATTAGGGGCGGGCCCTAAGTGATAATCTATATTGAATCAACCCCGTTGCCTCATCGGCATAGCACTTGATGAAGTGTCAAGCAGGACAGGATTCGAGCCCCAGTCCCCATGGGAACGCGGCGCTGAAAAAAAAACTTATCCCGATAGTTCGACTGTCACTTGAACTCAGTCTGTAGGATTTAAAAAAAAGCTCGAACTCGTCATCATCGAGCAGGTCCTCGGGTGCGCAAGTTTCGTCGACGCAGCCGAAAAGACAACGAGAAACGGCCAAGGACGTCATTCTCTAGCGAGCAGTTGAAACGGCTCAAACAGGAGTTCGAAGAAAACAGGTTTGGTTAGCTATTTTTAAAACATCTTTTATTCAAAAAAAAATGTAAATGATCTCGAACTATCCGCAGATATCTCACTGAGGAGCGACGCCTGTCTTTGGCTAAGGACTTGCAGCTGAATGAATCGCAGGTGAAAATCTGGTTTCAAAATAAGCGCGCCAAGGCTAAGAAGGTTAGTTAAAAATATAACTTGCTAAGATGTACGTTTAGTACCTGAAATTTGCAATGCGGCTTTAAATGTACACTTTGTTTATGTGCATTCATGAGCGTTGTTGCTTATATTAGAGACCTTAATTTAGAGACCTTATCTGAATTCTCTATGTTTTTCTTGAATGAAAAAATCTCAAGCACTTTCAGGCACATGTTACGTACCATTCCAAAGAATGTGATGTAGAATTAGTCCGTCCTCTAAGTACATTTATTCGTACACGTACCCCAATATGTGTTCATTCATTCGTACTCATAACTCTCAATCTGTGTACATTCATTCGTACTCATACCTCTCAATCTATGTACATTCATTGGTACTTATGCCTCAATCCATGTACATTCATTCGTACTCATAACTCTCAATCTGTGTACATTCATTCGTACTCATACCTCTCAATCTATGTACATTCATTGGTACTTATGCCTCAATCTATGTACATTCATTCGTACTCATACCTCTCAATCTATGTGCATTCATTCGTAATCATATCTCTCAATCTATGTGCATTCATTCGTACTTATGCCTCAATCCATGTACATTCATTCGTACTTATACCTCAATCCATGTACATTCATTCGTACTCATACCTCTTAATCTATGTACATTCATTCGTACTCATACCTCTCAATCTATGTACATTCCGTCATACTCATCATCTTAATCTATGTACATTCATTCTACCCTTTCCTCTCAAAAAACCTACACCGCGCACAAAACCACAGGGCCACGGCTTCAAGAATCCGCTCGCGCTGCACCTGATGTCGCAAGGCCTTTATAATCACTCTGTTCGCCTGAGGACAGACTCAGACAGCGACAGGGAGGACAACTAATGATTGACACCAACTGACTGGTGGAATTGGATTGATGTAAAAATTATTATCTTGTGTAAGATAGCTTTAGATATTATTATAAACAGACATTTCTGTGAGTCTACTACTATATCACATTTATTGCGTACAATATGTGTACTTGTCCGCCTCTGGCTCCAATTCTTTTTACATAAACGCGTACTCAGTTTCACTGGAACAAACATTTAATCTTAAATTAGATACAGAAATATTGTTAAATAGATAAAAAATAGTGCAATATTGAATCTTTTTTGTGAATCGTGTTTAACATAGGTAAAGCTGCTAGCAAAGTTTGAGTCATCAAAGCTTTTGAGCCATTCATGACAACTAATATAATATTCCTTACTCCAACTTGTCATGACAGTTTGTACAGTCCAAGTAAAATATATTACCATGACAAAATAAATGGTTTTATCCTATATCAATTTAACTAACCAAATGTTTTCCATTATATTGTTAGTTATTCTAGGCAAGCAATGCCTTTTTTAAGTATTGTTTCTTTAGTACAGCAATACGGAGATTATTTGCAGTTCATTATGGGATTGGCATGTAAAAATTAAGAATCCGAGGTTGTGTTGTTCTTAAAGAAGAGAGGAGACAGCGGGAGACAGAGGAGACAGCGGGCGACAGAGGAGACAGCGGGAGACAGAGGAGACAGCGGAAAACAGAGGAGACAGCGGGAGACAGAGGAGACAGCGGAATACAGAGGAGACAGCGGGAGACAGAGGAGACAGCGGGAGACAGAGGAGACAGCGGGCGACAGAGGAAACAGCGGGAGACAGAGGAGACAGCGGGAGACAGAGACAGCGGAAGACAGAGGAGACAGCGGGAGACAGAGGAGACAGCGGAAAACAGAGGAGACAGCGGGAGACAGAGGAGACAGCGGAATACAGAGGAGACAGCGGGAGACAGAGGAGACAGCGGGAGACAGAGGAGACAGCGGGAGACAGAGGAGACAGCGGGAGACAGAGACAGCGGGAGACAGAGGAGACAGCGGGAGACAGAGGAGACAGCGGAAAACAGAGGAGACAGCGGGAGACAGAGGAGACAGCGGAATACAGAGGAGACAGTGGGAGACAGAGGAGACAGCGGAATACAGAGGAGACAGCGGGAGACAGAGGAGACAGCGGGAGACAGAGGAGACAGCGGGCGACAGAGGAGACAGCGGGAGACAGAGGAGACAGCGGGAAAAAGACCGCGCGTAAGAAGAAAGAAGCGAAAGCAGCGCGTAGACAGTATACAAAATTTGCTGCTTTTGCTGACTTTAGGCTTTTACGTAATAAGCATTGCTTGAAACAAGTCCAACCAGCAGAGAAAATAAATGCTCCAACATTCACCAGCAGACTGCATAAATCTCAATAGTCGCAGCTGGAAGGTGGAGGGTTGGCGGAGAATTTCAAGTGCAGCATCCAGCATGGGTACAGCACGGCGCAAAATTGCTGCACGCCAGATCCCAATCTGGATCGGTTAGTCAATTCTGAAGTCAGCAGCAGCTTTATAAGTGAGACTTCTGCGCCGCCCCTGAGGGTGTGTGGGGCAGCGGTTTGGCAGCCGGCGATTTGGGGTAATAAATCATTTCGGCTGCACTGTCTGTTTCACCGCCTGCCGCTAGCAGTGGGAAGGGTTGGAGCCCCAAGGAGGACTTGTCCGCCACTACTGAAACCATTTTCGGCTGCTGTATGCATTCGGGCGTTGAAAATTGTCAGTCTGTTTGACTGTAGTATCTAGCTGCATGGGAAGGCGTGTTGTGAATCTGTGTTGTCACTGGCGCTGCTGTGATATTGACCGGAAGCTTGATGAAATCAGTGGCTACAGAGATGACTGGCAAAAAGTGAATAAGCATGCGCTACATGCGAATGTTAATTAGATTCTAAATTACGCATGATTATACGCAAAAGCAAGTGAATGTAAGGAAAAGTTTGCGGAGCAAGCTAGTGTGGCCAGTGTCTCGTAATGTGGCCTTTAAATCACTACAGCAACACATTCTGGACTGGGTGCAACGAACAAAAAATAAGCAACTAACTGGGTGCCACAGACAAATAATAAACAACTGACTGGGTGTCACAGACAAATAATAAACAACTGACTGGGTGTCACAGATAAACAACTGACTGGGTGCCACAGGGAAAAAATAAACAACTAACTGGGTGCCGCAGACAAATAATAAACAACTAACTGGGTGCCGCAGACAAATAATAAACAACTAACTGGGTGCCGCAGACAAATAATAAACAACTAACTGGGTGCCGCAGACAAATAATAAACAACTAACTGGGTGGCCACAGACAAATAATAAACAACTAACTGGGTGCCGCAGACAAATAATAAACAACTAACTGGGTGCCGCAGACAAATAATAAACAACTAACTGGGTGCCGCAGACAAATAATAAACAACTAACTGGGTGCCGCAGACAAATAATAAACAACTAACTGGGTGCCGCAGACAAATAATAAACAACTAACTGGGTGCCGCAGACAAATAATAAACAACTAACTGGGTGCCGCAGACAAATAATAAACAACTAACTGGGTGGCCACAGACAAATAATAAACAACTAACTGGGTGCCGCAGACAAATAATAAACAACTAACTGGGTGCCGCAGACAAATAATAAACAACTAACTGGGTGCCGCAGACAAATAATAAACAACTAACTGGGTGCCGCAGACAAATAATAAACAACTAACTGGGTGCCGCAGACAAATAATAAACAACTGACTGGGTGCCACAGGGAAAAAATAAACAACTAACTGGGTGCCGCAGACAAATAATAAACAACTAAGTGGGTGCCGCAGACAAATAATAAACAACTAAGTGGGTGCCGCAGACAAATAATAAACAACTAAGTGGGTGCCGCAGACAAATAATAAACAACTAACTGGGTGCCGCAGACAAATAATAAACAACTAACTGGGTGCCACAGACAAATAATAAACAACTAACTTGGTGCCGCAGACAAATAATAAACAACTAAGTGGGTGCCGCAGACAAATAATAAACAACTAAGTGGGTGCCGCAGACAAATAATAAACAACTAACTGGGTGCCACAGACAAATAATAATTAATTGGGGATTATGAGAGCGCCCACTGGGGGCACAACTTATCGGGGGCTACAGCCCCTTAGCCCCTTGGACTGGATCCGCCCCTAGAGATGGTGAAGTTAAAGGAGTTCAAGCTAGTAGCTAAAATGAGAAGTTAATACATGCCAAATTTTCTTATTTCAAAACTGCACTATGGGTTCATTCGTTTGCGGAACTGATTAAAAAATTGTCAATAGCAAAAACCAACCAGAAACGCGGCACAGATACAAAGATAAAGAGATGTCGTCATCGACCACCGAGATCGCTTATTACGGGCGTCCCCCGTTTTTGTCAATTAATCCTGCAACTGCAGCAATGGCGAAAAGAAACAACCAACGCTGCGTATTTTCCGCGCTTCAGTTATTCTTAGCCGCTCCTTCTTCAGCTTCTCCCCCCCTTACAGGCTTGCCGGGCTAGATAGTAGCCATGGATGCGCTGTCCTCCCCCCCGCTCTCTGCGTCAGCTGGTGTGTGCCAGCGCGGCGATGGAATGGCGGCCGCGGCTCAAACTCATTAGCGACTAATTTACGCGCCTCAACCCCCCCCCCTTCCAGACCCGTCATCGACGCGCACACAGCAGCCAGGTAGCATAGATGCCTCGCCCTCAGTGCGAGAGTTTGTCCAATTCTAATAATTATTCCGTCCAAGTAGAGGCGGCAGTGTTTGTTTGATCGAAGGCCCATCCGCTGGCTGCGGTCCCCAGCCTGTCACTATCAATTACAGGGGGCGAAGCGGCGGCGTCTGCAGCTGTCTCTCTCACTCTCGCTCTCTATCTCCGGGAGGCGGCCGAATCTCTCTAGCTGCTATACCGAAGACAGCTCCGGGTTAATTGCGCCACATTTTTGGCATTTGTTTAGTTGGTTGCCGCTTTGAAGAATTTCAAGAACAATTGCCTACCCGGGGAGCGGGGAAAAAAAACAAATTAACTTTTCGACGCAGCTTGTCCATCTTTGTTTTCTAGCATACAGTTCGCGCGCTTGTCTCGCGAGTTGTCCCTCATGTTTTTTCGCAGTTTTTTTAAAAAAAAAACCAATCCGCTTGACCAAGTTGTTGCTGCTGTTGAAATGAAGTTCAGAACAGAACTTCATCTGTCTTTGAAACTGTAAAAACTGACGCATCGCAATGCATAGGCAGTCACAGAGAGGGTTGGATTCTGGAAGCTGAATAATCCTAGACACATCTTATTCCACAATTTGGGGCTCCCTCTGCGTCTATTTACGAGTATAATATGGTTCAATTATAGAATTGCTGCTAAATGCAACTGCCTTGCCTTCCTTGACTAGATTGTAAGAGGAGTTGTAGCCTATTGAGAGGAGTTGTAGCCTAGTGGCTAGGGCGCCTGCCTCATGACTGGAAGGTCGTGGGTTCGAGTCCCGGCCCTAGGAGACAATTTGTGCCCTTGAGCAAGGCACTTAATCCCGCATTGCTTCAGTTCACCCAGATGAGATCGGGTACCAGTTTGAGCTGGGTAAATTTAGGGTGGGTGTTGCGGCCCCTCCAGCCCGTCAGGCTGAAAGCTGTACACAGCCCTCGGATGCGCCGCGCAACTAGCTGCGGCGGTGCCGTTGGCTGTACATCTGATCGAAAGGTCGGGTGTCTAAATTTATTATTTTATTATTGTTTATTTACTAGATTAGATTATAAAAGCTGACGCATCCGAGGGCTGTGTACAGCTGCTCACTCCTGACTGGCTGGGTGGCCTCAGCTGTGTGGGACTGAAGCAATGATGGATAAATTGCCTCGCTCCAGAATGCAAATTGTTTTCTAGAGCCAAGACTCGAACCCGCGACCCTCCGGTCATTTTAGAGCAATCTAAAGGAGACTCCTGACTGAATGTTTGAGCATTACGTGAATAATTTACAGCACTTTACCGTCAAATAACGACACCAAGGCCCAGTAAATTAGGGAAACAACTTCCGTTTGAATCCGAAATATTCGCATAGAATCAGTTACTCAAACAGCTTGAAACCTGGTGAGTGAGCGCGTTGAAAAAATTATGTTATCCATGTCCAAAAAACCGACAGAGGAGATGCGTTCAATAGGCGGAGGACCGCAAATCCGGAAGTGGCAAAAATTGTCCAGCTCCCGGGTCTCATTAAAAATCAAGTTTTCCCCTCGAATCCCAGCCGCCAAAAATCTGTCCCTGATTTTGGACTCGAATGCCAAATAATAAGGCTTTTTAGCCACCGAGCTAAAGGCTTACCGAGCTTTATAATGAGGATGTGACCAATTATTGTGCCAAGCGCAGGAAGCTCAGAGCGCTATATCCAAAAATTTAGCGTCCCGTTTTGACCACTGGCAGAGCAATAATCACACATCGATTTCAAAAGGTTTTTATAAATATTGGGAAATGACTTTGTTTCCCTAGGGGTACAAGGCGGCCAATGGTTTTGAGTAATTTTTCACTCAAAATTTATTTCGAAATTCTAAACAGGATTCAAATGGTTCTATAAAGTACAATAGTACTCTAATGATGCATCAGAACATTAAAAACCAGAAAACAGATAAGTTAATCTCTGATTGACGAGTATTTTTTATCTCATAAATATTTTATTTGAGATAAAAAATATACCAAATTTATACGGTGACGATCCGTCATGTTGAAGAAGTTTGCTCTGTTTTGACTTTTTTAAAGAAATTTATTCTCCGGCAAAATTTATACATTTTTAACTGCTGAAAAATTCCACGATAAAAAATAGCTTTCGAAACACTGTCTTCAAATAAGACGTTTCACAACCTCCCAACCACGATTTAGCAAAGTTAAGCAATCGTAAGAGGCAAAAAACTTTGGGATTAGCTTACAGCATTTGTTTCCAGAGGAGCTAAGGCAAATGACTGTTCGAAGAGAATGCAGACGTTAACTTCTCAAGTATCGGAGAGGAAGGACTGCCTGTTCCTCAATCGATCCGTAGCTCCAGTAGCGGCAGGATTCCCTGCTTCTACTCCTCACTGTCACTGCTCCTCGTTCTGTTATTGCCTCTGGATCACTCGCATTTTGAGGAGCCAGCAAGAAGCCCAGCTGAAGGGAGAAACCAATCCACCCCGAGGCTTCGCAACGCTTTGCACCTGTGGATGAGTGGGGCGTCCCTTCTCAGCTCAAGAATTTCTGGGAACGCCGCTTCCCAGATGTCATCTGGATCGGTCTTTCATGATCCGAGCCTTGACAATGGGGTTGGTGGAGAAGGAGCAAGCATGAGTCAAAAGTGCCTATTTATATCGAAATAAATTTTCTGAATTTTTATCGCCCTTTTCAGCCGACTATTCGTTACAAGTTTCAACGCAACACGCTTCAAATTGGTAAGACTTTCACAGATCTTGGTAGATTGCAGGCTGGTTCTCAATGACTGGTCTGACCATCAGATAGAAACGCATCAGGTGTCTCTACTTTAGTTTGATTGCATCCTTGTCCCTTCTCAAATATGGTACCTTTAAAACCCTTTGCAGCAAGTCATGTCTACCTCGATGCAGCTATTCGGCTGCGTCATGCTACTCATCTCAGTAGCATTTGCCAGCCTTGTGGAGAACCAGGCTAGCGGATTCGAACGGGCCCCTAGTCTGACCTACAAGGACAGTCGGCTGCGCTGCTACAAGCAGGGCGATGTGCGCATCGTTCAGCCCTATGTTGCCATGCAGTTGTCAAGCAGCTCGAGGGTACTGCGGGACCCACTCGGAGACGGCTACTACTTAAATGTGCCGCTAAAGATCGTCAGCCACATAAAGCTGCCGGCTACACCTCGTAGACAGTGGCACGTGCTTCAGGTACACCGGTTCAAAGTGCAAATAAGACGCGAAGCCTGCGACGCCAAGTGTCCCGATGTGACCGTTCTGTCCGAGTGGCGCAAGGACGATTCGCCGGTGATCCGGTTCAACTGCAAACGGCGCAGCAGTTGCGGGCGCATTCTTCGGTCGCTGCGATTCAAGGGCGAAAGGAGCCGCAGTCTGAGGGCGTCGCTCAAGTTCACGTTCTTCGGCGAAGCAAACGGAACGCAGTTCGCTCTGAGCCGGATCAGCCTGCCGGTGCTGAATGCCATCACGAGACCCTTCCCGAAGCAGTTCTGGTTTGGTGAATAAAGTTATCAACACTGCTGCTGTATTTAATCATGTCCATCTGACAAAAAATGACTATATTCTTGTATCCGGCACCCGCAGAGAGCGACAAGCTGGTGCTTTTCACCATCAAGGCGAACATCGGCGTTTCAGCTTACAATACCTTCAACACTGAGCAGAACTACCCGGTGCCCCGCGACGGCTCCCTGCCAGATGTGTACAGGTCCGACCTTGTGGACAAGATGGCTTCCGTGGCCTCCACCGGCAGCTGGGAGGTTGTGGCCGAGATGCGAAAGGCTGGAAAAACCGTTGCCCAGGTCGTGTTCGATGGAAATCCGCGAGGCCTAAATAGGAGGTCGTGGTTCAGCAAAGAGCGAGTCGTCTCCAGCAGACCGTATTGGATCGGTCACACCGGCTTTAACTTCTTTTCAATTGAAGGCCACCCAGCCATCCATCGCCGATTCTTTATCAATAATCATTACCGGGGCTGTACAAATGATGTTGGTTTTTTCCTTGTGTCCGATGGCAGGGATCCGTGCCATTGGACGAACCAGTACTGGCGCGGCAAGGCGCCGGTGCTGGTCTACTCGGCATACGAGAACGTCGCGTTCGAGAGCGGGGGCAGCGCCAAGTCAGCTGACAACTTCCTGGTGTACATGAGGCTCAAGCGACCAGCAGCCAGTTCAGCTCCAGCATTGCCCGGAGCCTTCCGATTCGGTAAAACTTATTAATCTAGGTTACTTTTTCAGAGTCCACGCAAATGCTTCCAGCCTTCTACATTGTCTTAAACAATTGCAAATCAACGAATTTCAGAGCCGAACAAGATCTTGCTCTTCACTGTCACTGCCAACTCTAACCACGAAGCGGCCGACACTTTCCTGAACAGCGCCATCAGAAGCCAGGTTCCGGCGAATGGCAAATTGCCAAGCATGTTCCGTTCAGAGCTGATCGACAGCCTCAGCACAATAAACGGTAGGACCGGGATGCGTCACATCGTAGCAGAGATGCGTGCGGGCAGTCGGATGGTGGCCCAAGTCGTGTTCGACATCTCCACCAGGCGATCCGAGCTCAACAAGGAGAACTGGTTTAGCAAGGACCGAGTGGTCTCGAGCTATCCCTACGCTGTTGGCCACGCGTTCAACTTTTTCTCGATTCGCGGTCACGCTGGTATAAAGCGCAGCTTCTTTATCAGTTACGTTTACAGAGGCTGTACCGGAGATAGAGCCTTCTGGGTGGTGTCGGATAGACGCGACCCCTGTGCCTGGGGACACGCGCACTGGCAGGGACACGGTCCGGCCCTTATCTACACCAAGAGCCGAGACCCGCTGCTGCAGAGTGGAGGAGCTCAGTATGACGCAGATCGCTTCCTTGTCTACCTCATGTAGAGCCGTTTATACAAAGTAGGTCGGCTCTGCTGACAGAAACTAACTTGGTCTAGGGAAATTCAAGAAACTAACGTTGTCAGTAGTAATCTGGTGCTGGGTCGATAGATTGAAATAAACTGCAGTTTCCTAACAGCAAAATCGCCAACTAACATAAAAGGCTTCCGTTTTATTAGTAGCTCGCAAAAGATAAAAATGTAAGGCCGAAAATGCTTTTTGCAACTTTTCAAACTGATATTTAGCTCACAACTTGCGCGAAATACGAGATTGAAAAAATAAATTTACACACCCGACCTTTCGACCAGATGTACGACAGCCCACGGCACGGCCGCAGCTAGTTGCGCGGCGCATCCAAGGGCTGTGTACAGCTGCTCAGTCCTGACGGGCTGGAGGGGCCGCAATATCCACCCGAAAATTTTGAAACTCAAGATGGGTGGAATGAAACAATGCGGGATAAAGTGTCTTGTGAATCTTCACTCACAAAGCCGCGCAGTGACAGGATAAGATGGGCCTGCTTCAGGATCAGTTATTACCCAGCATATGCTGGTACCCAATCTCAGCTGGGTGGACTGAAGCAATGCGGGATTAAGTGCCTTGCTCAATGGCACAAATTGTCTCCTAGAGCCGGGGCTCGAACCCACGACCTTCCGGTCATAAGGCAGATGCCCTAGTCACTAGGCTACAACTTCTATGACCCTCGCGAAACCACTTTAGTTCCCTCCCAAGAAGGTAATAATTTTATGAACGCTAAGTAAAATTTTTTAGCATTTGCACTGTTTCAGTCAGATTATGTGTAGGATATATTTGCAATTATAATCAGCATAAGCTACTATATGGTGCATAAGTAGGCACTTGCGCTCGTACAATGAATAGTAAAAAAATCAAGACAGACAGAACTTGAATAAGAAATAATTTTCTGCTAAACCAGAAAAACAAGGCAGCGGAGTTTTTAAAAGAAACAGCAGAGATCAAATTTGAGAGTGTGGCAGACAAAAATGCGCATAAAACCGCCAGTACATCAAATAAAATCCTTGATTACAGCAAATTTTTAATGAGGATCAAACAGGCATTTTGATTTTTATGATTAAGGCAATTGGACGCCAGCTTGCTGTGTTGCAAGCGTCCATTTTGGTATTTATCTATTCAGTTTTTATCGACCTTAGGACCTTCAGTAGGACCTTATTACTATGATAAGTTGATCTTGTATAGACCAGATTTTTTAATAACTAATGTGACTTTAGTATTGATGAAATATTAATCCATTGTCAGCAAATAGTTTTTCTAGTCATTTCCATCATTACAATTGCAAGGCAGAGATTCTCCGATTTCGAAACTCTAGACGCTACAAAACAGCTGAATTGATAAGAACGCATGAAGTAAAAACAAATGTGCACCATTATTAGAAATCAATAACTATTAAAACTGGCTGCATGATTCAATCTAAATATAAACAAGCAATATACGAGCTATCAATCAGTTGAGCGAACTATGGCGCAAGCAATCAAAACTTTGTTAAACAAATGTTTGCACATCAACAACTATTAATAGACACTTAATAGATCCATATTGCTTGAAAAGAAAAGAGATTTATTTTTCATAATAATAATTTCAGTCGATAATTCCAATAAAGGCACAGGGCGGCACAAAGGGGCCTTGAGTCATCGACCCAGACCAATAGTGCATTCAGTCGTGATACAGATGGTAATGAAAGTGATGATGGTGCCTGTGAATGCAGCGCTTCACCTCGCCGTCCGTTGCGGAAGCAGCGGCCGAGGCGGCGGGCTGGGAGGCTGGAGCTGTGGACGGATGAAGCGGCTCTCTGTGCAACCACTCAGCCACTAGCTGCATCGCTTCCAGATGCCGCCAGTGGCTGCCGACGCCGCCGCCAAAGTTGCCGCCAACTCCGCTCTCGGCGTCGAAAGCTGAAGGCGGCGGAGGCGGCGGCTGAGAATCAGCCCGACGGACGGTGCAATCCGGCTCCTGCTGCTGCTGCTGCTGCTGCTTGGTCGCGTGCCGACGCCTGCGGCTTCGACTCGATGGAGGCGGCGGCGGCGGAGGCTCCGGCCGCTGCGGCCCCGGCGGAGGCGGAGGCGGCGACAGGCGCCGGCCAGACTGGCTCCGATGTCGGCGAAACGCGGCGCCGAGTCCGCGCCGTCGCGGCAACGGAAAACAGACGGTGGCGGTGGCCACGGCGGAGTCTGAGGATGCGCCGACGGCGGCAGCGGCAGCGGCGGGGCCCGCTGTACCGCCGGCTGGCGGCACTGGCGAGAAAGTCAGCTTCAGGCAGAGCGACGATGAAAAATGAGGCCGGGAGCCGGTGCTGCCGGAGCCGAGGGAGCGTTGGATCACGTCGGATAGGGAGCGCATCAGGGCGGTCAGGTCCTGCGGGTGGGAGCGCGCCGGATGCCTTTAATATCAGCTTTGTAACAGTGGCTTGATCGAATATCTCCCAGCATCAAGGGTTGGGAAAACTTATGATCTCAAATTCTCCCTACTTATCCCTAATCTTCCTCACCTCCTTGGTGAACTCCCCGCGGCCATCAAAGTCGTAGAGAGTCACGGACCACTCTGCCTCTGGCTGCTGCTTCTCATTTGACTCTGCCGGCTTGGCGCTATCCTGCGGCGCTGAACCGGAGGTTTCGTCCTCACCTCGACGATGATGCCTTCGTCGGTGTTGAAGGCGACGCTTGCCGCCAAAGTAGGGCTAAAAATTCGGCATTTTTTATGAGGCTTGGATGGCAGGATTCAAGGGGTAAGATTGAGCGATCCTAATAGGTTAGAGTGAGCGAATGGGGCGAATCTCATAGAGGTTGAGATTGGGCGACTCTAAAAGGGGTGGGAATTGGGGGCGAATCTCAAAGGGATTGGAATCGGGCGAATCTCATTGGGATTGAGATTGGGCGAATCTCTTATGGATTGGGATTGGGCGAATCTCATAGGGGTTGGGATCGGGCAAATCTCATAGGAGTTAGGGGTTCGGATTGGGCGAATCTCATAGGAGTTCAAATTTAGCGAATCTTATGGGCGTTCGGATTGAGCGAATCTCATAGGGGTTCGGATTAGGAGAATCTCATAAGGGTTCGGATTGGGAGAATCTCATAGGGGTTCGGATTGGGAGAATCTCATAGGGGTTCGGTTTGGGCGAATCTCGTAGGATTTAGGGGTTCGAATTGGGCAAATCTCATAGGAGTTACGGGTTGGGATAGGGCGAATCTCATAGGAGTTACGGGTTGGGATAGGGCGAATCTCATAGGAGTTAGGGGTTGGGATAGGGCGAATCTCATAGGGGTTCAGATTGGGCGAATCTCGTAGGATTTAGGGGTTCGAATTGGGCAAATCTCATAGGAGTTACGGGTTGGGATAGGGCGAATCTCATAGGAGTTAGGGGTTGGGATAGGGCGAATCTCATAGGAGTTACGGGTTGGGATAGGGCGAATCTCATAGGAGTTACGGGTTGGGATAGGGCGAATCTCATAGGAGTTAGGGGTTGGGATAGGGCGAATCTCATAGGGGTTCAGATTGGGCGAATCTCATAGGAGTTGGGATAGGGCGAATATCATAGGGGTTGGGATTGGGCGAATCTCATAGGGGTTCGGATTGGGCGAATCTCATAGGGGTTGGAATGGTTTTGGTGAAATAGTGGCGCTGCTTATAATGACTCTCAATTACCTCCAGCGTTAGTTTAATGCTCCTGGGCACGCTATAGATAGCTTCGTTGGACTCCCGGCCGCTCAGCAGGCTGTCCCCAGTGGCCGACTGTTTGAGCGAATCCGACTGACGCCGCTGATTCCGCCTGTTCTGCCGCCTCTGCTCCTCCTTTTTATCCTCTTTAACGGTGGATTCTTCCCCCGCTGCGGTATTAGTTAATGAAGTTGCCGCGCTATCTGGCTTGTTGCCTTTAGACGATCTCTTCGAGGAGAAGAGCACTGCGTGTGTTTGTACGGGAATTTCGGAATTAAGGAGAGAAGAAAGACAAGATTGAAACTTATAAAGATAAAATTGCGAGATGACGCGTTTTCTTGTGCCGGCGCTGCTGCAATAAACTAGCTAATATAAATATAAAAATCAAAAGCACTGCACGGCCAGATTTCAATAGAATCAGCAAGAGTTGGCAAAGTTAAAAAAGGGCCCGCCGAAGCCGCCTATATGCGGGGCATTGCAAGCGGCATTCGCAACATTATCTTACTCCGGTTTTTTTCTTGCCAGCGCAGCAGCGGAAAGCAGCCTATTGCTAGGGGAATAAATCTGTGGATTTGGTGAAGAGGATCAACCAAGGAGGGATGAAAAAAAGTGCCACGCCGCGCGCGACTTTGATCCCATTATCGGCCCCCCCCCTGCCTGCCTCCTATTCGCTGACAAAATTTCTGGGCAAACAATGCAAGGCAGTAGAAGAGAGAGCTAAAAGAGGAAGAGCAACAGATGCGCGGAGGAAATAATGCAGAAGCATGAAGGAATTAGCTCCAGTTTGGAAGACAAAGAGGACCGACTGACAAGCTGAAAGACAAAAAACTCAGAGCTAAAAGCCGGGCTTAACGAGAGCAAACAGCTTGCTTTGGATTGCTATTGAGCGTGGCCTGAACTCTGTTAAGAGTTACATTAGACAAAGAGTGTGCAGAACTAGAATTATAGAAGCAGCAACTAAAACAAATTAACAAAGAGCAAAAAAATTAAAAGCAAAAATAGCAGATAAACCACCAGACAAATTACAATTGTACTGCGACATTCAAGTTAAAAAAGCTAACTAACTAAATGCGGGAGTACTCAGAGGGAAAGGAAACACCAAAAAGGTGACAGGAAACGGAGGGAAGCGATCGCAATGGAGGACGGGCAAGGGAAGGAAGCGATCCCCAATGTAGGACAGGGGAGGAAGGGAAGCGATCCCCAATGTAGGACAGGGGAGGAAGGGAAGCGATCCCCAATGTAGGACAGGGGAGGAAGGGAAGCGATCCCCAATGTAGGACAGGGGAGGAAGGGAAGCGATCCCCAATGTAGAATAGGGGAGGAAGGGAAGCGATCCCCAATGTAGGACAGGGGAGGAAGGGAAGCAATCCCCAATGTAGAACAGGGGAGGGAGAGATGCGATCCCCAATGTAGGACAGGGGAGGAAGGGAAGCGATCCCCAATGTAGGACAGGGGAGGAAGGGAAGGCAAAGCGATCCCACTGGAGGCGCCTGCGCCAACAGAAGTTACCCACAGAACCTACACGACATGAGATGCAGTCGCTGCTGCCCAACGTCCGTAGCCGAGGCCTCAACCCCCAGCTCCGAGTAGGAGGCAGAGCGCCGTTTTGGCCAGCCGCTGGTTTTGGTTGGCATGGCAACCAACTCGGCAGCAACTCTTATTGCCCGCTTGAACACTCGAACCTAATGGGGTGTGGCTACCCCGCCGCGTTTGTTTGGCTGCAAGAGATATTGAAAATTAATTATTGAAAAAGTTGCCACTTATAGCATTCTAAAAATGTTTGTCTGGATGCAGCTACACTTAATGATTGAGTAACTACAATTGTAAAGTAATATCACTTTCAAACAAAGCTAGCCAAATATCAGAAATAAACAAAATAAACAAAATAGTTGATCTGGCAGCAACGATGTCAATAATATCAATACAATGCCAACAAGCACTTGTCAAACAAGTGATTCAATATTTACTGCGAGCTCAATAAGGCAAATACTTTTTAACACGTACTGGGTACTACTGGGTTTCAGAAATTTCTAAAACAAAGAAAGAAAACGAAAAAACCGCTTTTATAGCACAAAGAGCAAATGAAAAATAAATAAGCAAGTCTATACAAATATTTAAATTGTGATTTGAATTGTTAATATAATATAGCAACACCAAGTTTTTCTGCACTTTTACAAAATTGAATTGTTCTGTTAATTATAAACAGCACTAAGGAGATTATCGAAAATATAGGCGACGAGATCACAAAATAATGAGTAGAACTTGCAACGATATCAGAAAAAAACAAAATAATATACTCCCAACACTGAGGCTGCCAGCTTCTAACCAGCTGTATAATTTAGAGATTATAGTAAAAGCACAGAGATAATCAAACAGGGTTGGTGACGGTCCAACCTGGAGACCTGCAGGATTTCAGCTTAATCTAAACATCAGTCTAACCTAAAGATCTGAATGAGGATGTAGGTCTAACCTGAGGATCTAAAGGAGGATGTAGGTCTAACCTGAGGATCTGAATGAGGATGTAGGTCTGACCTGAGGATCTGAAGGAGGATGCAGGTCTGACCTAAAGATCTGAATGAGGATGTAGGTCTAACCTGAGGATCTGAAGGAGGATGTAGGTCTAACCTGAGGATCTGAAGGAGGCTTTAGGTCTAACCTGAGGATCTAAAGGAGGCTTTAGGTCTAACCTGAGGATCTGAAGGAGGATGTGGGTCTAACCTGAGGATCTGAAGGAGGCTTTAGGTCTAACCTGAGGATCTGAAGGAGGCTTTAGGTCTAACCTGAGGATCTGAAGGAGGATGTAGGTCTAACCTGAGGATCTGAATGAGGATGTAGGTCTAACCTGAGGATCTGAAGGAGGATTTAGGTCTAACCTGAGGATCTGAAGGAGGCTTTAGGTCTAACCTGAGGATCTGAATGAGGATGTAGGGTCTAACCTGAGGATCTGAAGGAGGCTTTAGGTCTAACCTGAGGATCTGAATGAGGATGTGGGTCTAACCTGAGGATCTGAATGAGGATGTGGGGTCTAACCTGAGGATCTGAATGAGGATTTAGGGTCTAACCTGAGGATCTGAATGAGGATGTAGGGTCTAACCTGAGGATCTGAAGGAGGCTTTAGGTCTAACCTGAGGATCTGAATGAGGATGTGGGTCTAACCTGAGGATCTGAAGGAGGCTTTAGGTCTAACCTGAGGATCTGAATGAGGATGTAGGTCTAACCTGAGGATCTGAAGGAGGATGTGGGTCTAACCTGAGGATCTGAAGGAGGATGCAGGTCTAACCTGAGGATCTGAAGGAGGCTTTAGGTCTAACCTAAGGATCTGAAGGAGGATGTAGGTCTAACCTGAGGATCTGAATGAGGATGTGGGTCTAACCTGAGGATCTGAAGGAGGCTGTAGGTCTAACCTGAGGATCTGAATGAGGATGTGGGTCTAACCTGAGGATCTGAATGAGGATGTGGGTCTAACCTGAGGATCTGAAGGAGGATGCAGGTCTAACCTGAGGATCTGAATGAGGATGTGGGTCTAACCTGAGGATCTGAAGGAGGATGTCGGTCTAACCTGATGATATGAATGAGGATGTAGGTCTAACCTGAGGATCTGAAGGAGGATGTCGGTCTAACCTGATGATCTGAATGAGGATGTAGGTCTAACCTGAGGATCTGAAGGAGGATGCCGGTCTAACCTGAGGAGCTGGATGGTGTAATGGATCCCAGGTTGATCTCTGAATCAGATAGAATCAAGCCTAAACAAAAAAGTGTTACACCCCACTGCGCTGACACTGGCAAATATAATTTAACAAATTAAGGCATTCAGTGGGATTTTAAATCGCATAATAAAAAAACTGACCGAAATTCTTGGAAAAAGGCGAAAATAGTTTATAAGAAAAATTCAGAAAGTGCCACCACTTAAGATCCGGAATTTTTTGCGTCCTTATCTAACTAAAATAACAAAAGCATTAGGTATAAGGGCACAACAAATATGAACTGACAAGCACTGGCAGTCTAAAGTAGAAAAAAATAAATTCATCAAATAGAATAAGTAGGCTTATAATGCAACAATATCTTAGGCAATAAACAAATGTGGCCAACAATGAAATGAAAAAGCGAAGCCAATCAAAGCACAATAATACGGGTATACGGGAGAGGTCTGAAGCTACGCTATTCATACGGTAATTAGTCGAAGAAAATGACGACCTGAGAACGTAGCTTAGATAATAAAGTGAAAGGAGAGGACCGTTACGATGGGGTTGTAACGTTGGGCAGAAATCTTCGAAGTACGTCCTCTCTGAAAGTGGAGCAGGAATGACTGTCATTTATCTACTAGCTACTCCATAAGTAATTTACGATACTGCAAGTGCAAGCATCGGATATGTGGACATTAAGCTGGTCTCTGCATCAGAATATGACCATAATAGGATTAGGGAAAGGGACAGGGGTAGCCACTGAAGCATCGGGAAGACGGGTAGGGGTGGCCACTGAAGCATCGGGAAGACAGGTAGGGGTGGCCACTGAAGCATCGGGAAGACGGGTAGGGGTAGCCACTGAAGCATCGGGAAGACGGGTAGGGGTAGCCACTGAAGCATCGGGAAGACAGGTAGGGGTGGCCACTAAAGCATCGGGAAGACAGGTAGGGGTGGCCACTGAAGCATCGGGAAGACGGGTAGGGGTAGCCACTGAAGCATCGGGAAGACGGGTAGGGGTAGCCACTGAAGCATCGGGAAGACAGGTAGGGGTGGCCACTAAAGCATCGGGAAGACAGGTAGGGGTGGCCACTAAAGCATCGGGAAGACAGGTAGGGGTGGCCACTGAAGCATCGGGAAGACAGGTAGGGGTAGCCACTGAAGCATCGGGAAGACAGGTAGGGGTGGCCACTAAAGCATCGGGAAGACGGGTAGGGGTAGCCACTGAAGCATCGGGAAGACAGGTAGGGGTGGCCACTGAAGCATCGGGAAGACGGGTAGGGGTAGCCACTGAAGCATCGGGAAGACAGGTAGGGGTAGCCACTGAAGCATCGGGAAGACAGGTAGGGGTAGCCACTGAAGCATCGGGAAGACGGGTAGGGGTAGGCACTGAAACATCGGGAAGACAGGTAGGGGTGGCCACTAAACCATCGGGAAGACAGGTAGGGGTGGCCACTGAAGCATCGGGAAGACAGGTAGGGGTGGCCACTAAAGCATCGGGAAGACAGGTAGGGGTGGCCACTGAAGCATCGGGAAGACAGGTAGGGGTAGCCACTGAAGCATCGGGAAGACAGGTAGGGGTGGCCACTAAAGCATCGGGAAGACAGGTAGGGGTGGCCACTGAAGCATCGGGAAGACAGGTAGGGGTGGCCACTGAAGCATCGGGAAGACAGGTAGGGGTGGCCACTAAAGCATCGGGAAGACAGGTAGGGGTGGCCACTGAAGCATCGGGAAGACAGGTAGGGGTGGCCACTGAAGCATCGGGAAGACAGGTAGGGGTGGCCACTGAAGCATCGGGAAGACAGGTAGGGGTAGCCACTAAAGCATCGGGAAGACAGGTAGGGGTGGCCACTGAAGCATCGGGAAGACAGGTAGGGGTAGCCACTGAAGCATCGGGAAGACAGGTAGGGGTGGCCACTGAAGCATCGGGAAGACGGGTAGGGGTAGCCACTGAAGCATCGGGAAGACAGGTAGGGGTGGCCACTGAAGCATCGGGAAGACGGGTAGGGGTAGCCACTGAAGCATCGGGAAGACAGGTAGGGGTAGCCACTGAAGCATCGGGAAGACGGGTAGGGGTAGCCACTGAAGCATCGGGAAGACGGGTAGGGGTAGCCACTGAAGCATCGGGAAGACAGGTAGGGGTAGCCACTGAAGCATCGGGAAGACAGGTAGGGGTAGCCACTGAAGCATCGGGAAGACGGGTAGGGGTAGCCACTGAAGCATCGGGAAGACGGGTAGGGGTAGCCACTGAAGCATCGGGAAGACAGGTAGGGGTAGCCACTGAAGCATCGGGAAGACAGGTAGGGGTAGCCACTGAAGCATCGGGAAGACGGGTAGGGGTAGGCACTGAAGCATCGGGAAGACGGGTAGGGGTGGCCACTGAAGCGACTTGAAACAAACTCACTGAAGCGGAAGCGGCAGATCGGCAAGCGGCAGTCGCCAGCGAACAATGGCAAGGGCGCACAAGGTCTGCAGGCTGGGCTGCGCCTCCAGAACGAACATGTCGGACAGATCCTTCAAGCCCATGATGGAATCGTCCGGCTCCTCCTCCAGCTGCGCCAACACGTTGTCGTCAAATTCAACGTCGATTTCATCAATATTGTCGTCGTCGAGGTTGTCAGCGGGTTCTAGTCGGCCAGAGATTCGCTGCTGCCGATAGGCGTCAGCTTCGTCTGAATCAGCGGACTGACCGTCGGGCTCGTCGCCGACAGATGCCGCTCGCAGCGCCGGCAGTCTAGCCAGCAGCGGGGCGTACAGTCGCTGAAAATCGGCGGCCGGCAAGGCGGGCTCGAAGCTGTAACGAACGAACCGGCAGGTGCCGCCGAACAGGATGACGCGGCTGTCGGACACCGGCACGGCTACGAGGCGTCGGCGGGGACAGGGACCGCGGCAGAAGGCGGCGCACGGCTCCGTCCGAGTCAACGAACCGCTGCAAGGATCTAGGCACCACAGATCGTTCATATGGCCGTCGTCATTCTGATGACCATCGTCCTGATGGCTAGTTGGCAAGTCGTTGAAGCCGAAGCCCATGTAGATCCGATTGCCTAAGCGGAACATCGTGCCAGACCGCCTGCCCAGCAGGTTGCTAGGTCGAGCTCGAAGACTCCAAGACTGCGAATCGGCGTCGAAATAATAAACGCCCGGGTCGTACAGGGACTGGCCAGAGAACACGTGGCCAGCCGCGTCGCTGCGCCCGCCCCAAAGGAAGAAGCCGCGGCGCCAGGCCAGTGAGCAGCTGAAATCGCGCGGCGACGGCGCCTCGGGTATGCCGCTCTGGGGGGGGGGGGGGGGCGCGGGGTCGGGAATGACACTCGGGATTATTTGAGAAATTGAACAAAATATAAGGAATATGTCAAGCTAACTGTGGGATGATTTAGGATGGCTGAAGGGATAATTCCACCCAAATGGTGTGGAAAAAAGCGATTTCTCTTCAGTGTGTCTTAATTACCCTCGGACTTTCTTTTCAGTTTGATTCTACTATCCCTCCAGTTTGTTCGAATTATCCCCTTCAGTTTAATCGAATAATCCCATTCAGTTTACTCAAATAATCCCATTCAGTCTAATCGAATAATCCCATTCAGTTTACTCGGATTATCTCATTCAGTTAACTCGGATTATCCCTTTTAGTTGAATAGAATTATCCCATTCAGTCTAATCGAATAATCCTATTTAATTTACTCGAATAATCCCCATTTAGTTTACTTGAATTATCCCATTCCGTTTACTCGGATTATCCCCTTCAGTTGACTCGAATAATCCCATTCAGTTAACTCGAATAATCCCCTTCCGTTGACTCGAATTATCCCATTCAGTTGAGCCGAATTATCCCATTCAGTTAACTCGAATAATCCCATTCAGTTGACTCGAATTATCCCATTCAGTTCACTCGAATTATCCTCTTCAGTTGACTCGGATTATCCCCTTCAGTTTACTCGAATTATCCCATTCAGTTAACTCTAGTAATCCCATTCAGTTGACTCGAATTACCTCATTCAGTTGACTTTAAACTGCTTTAGTTTAAAGAAGACCAGAATATATTGGTTAAAGTCGGCAGCAACTCACAAGGTTGGCATGAATTCTAGTCCATTCCAGCGTGAGCAAGTCGCAGCAATAAACCTGATTCTCGTACTCCTCGGCCGCAGTGAAGCCGCCAAATACGAACATTCGATGATCAACAACGCAGGCCGAGTGTCCGTCCCTGCTAGGCGGAACCTGGCCCCCGCCGGCGTGCAGAGTCCACACCAGGGACACGGGATCGAATTGGCACACCTGAGGCGGCGCCACTAATCGGTCGTTGCGGCCGCCGAACATGTAGGCGCAGCCATTGAATTGCACAACCGTGTGACCGTAGCGGAGCAGCGGCTGGTCGGACAGTTCCTTGTTCAGTTGGTTGGCCTCGTAGCAGCGGGTGGCCCGGGTGACGTCTGTCCAGCGCAGGCTGTTCACGTTCAGGCATTGCACATCGATGCGCCTCAGCTGGCGCAGGTAATGCGCCCGATTGCCAGAGAAGCCGCCAAACGAATAAACAAATGAATCAATTAATACGGCCGCGTGGTTAACCCGCTCTAGGCAGCCTTGCAAAGCCGCCGTCCAATAGAGAGTGTGATCAAATGGTTGCTTAGCAACGCCTGCATCAGCAGCCGATGCGCTAGTTCTATTGTGTCGGACAGAAGGCTGAAGTTCAGTTTAATAACAAAATAATTAGATAGCTATGGTGGCCAATCAAAATCACCTAGATAGGTTCAAAAAAATGTCCCAATGCTATGGAACCTGATATTTTACCAGGATATAAAAAATGTAATCTTTATTTCGACTCAATTTTTTCCAATGAGAATGCTCTAATCAAGTTATACAGTACTATTAATTTAATAAATTCTTTTTTCTAGCTAGCTTTTAAACTTTATTAAGTACTTATACAAATATTCTGCCAGAATATATTTTAATATAGGATAATCCTTTGTGGCTTGTTTTAATGTAGATTTTTTATACTATTGATACACAAACACAATTCTACATCTATTTAGTAAGTTTAAGCATAATTATTATAGGGAATTTGTGAGTTAGGTAAAAAACATTAAAAACAAAAAAGATTTTTTCACAAAATCAAAATATCATAAGGTTAAAGTGTCACAAAGTTAAAAAAGTAAATTCTTTTAAAAATAGATAATTATTGGCAATTTTGTACCTTATATTCTAGATGCTTTTGGGAACCACACAAATAGTTAGCTAGATAATATAATTTAGAAATACTAAAAAGTCATTAGATTTCAAATAAGTTCTTTATCATTTACTTTTTAAAAGTTTCAAATGCTACAAAAGTAAATACATTTAAGTATTTTAACTATTTAAACATTATAGACAGCAAAAAATGTTCTTGCAACCTTTATCTTTCATATTAAAAAATTGCAGTAAAAAATTCTGATTGGATTTAGAAATTTGAAAAAATACAAAAATTATTCAGTAGATGTAAAATTTATATTTTATAAATATTACAAATACAACTTTACCATAAATGTACAATACCTAGCCAACCTAGCCAAGTAAAAAGGTAGCCAACCAAGGTAAGTTGCAAATTTGGCAATCTAAGTCACAAAATCAGTAATTTAAATTTAGAAATCAGCAATATAAGTTTGAAAATTAGGGAGGTGAGCTGCAAAATTGGGGAAATATGATGCATATTTGTAGAAAATATTTTACAAAAAGTAAGGTAATACTGAGAGGTAGCTAGTAGGACCTTTTTTATTCCTTAAAAAATTTTCTAATATATTCAGCAAATTTTATTTAAAACTGAGTTGCATTAGCTAAGTGACTTCTTGAGGTTGCATGTGTATGCTAACTTAATTTTTGCATAATAGGATGCCTAAGTATATATATATATTCTATATAATCCATAGTCAGGAAGATGGCCTTTTACCCGGAAAATTCAGGCGTACAGGAGCAAATTTTTGGACTTTTGCGGCGTACGCGGCGTAAATACAAGGGGCCAGAAGGGGGGTGGGATACATATGCGGCGTACGCGGCGTAAATACAAGGGGCCAGAAGGGGGTAGATACATATGCGGCGTATGCTGGCGTATGTCACATGTGCTGGTGTGTGCTGCATTGCTGGCATAAATATGTTTTTGCCATGCTTGATATATGTATTCATGTACAGCTTCTATATATGTAAAGCCTTCTGCTATAGATATTGTATTGGCCTGTCTATTTTGGCAGCAATTTAAAAAATAAGTTGGCAATTTTTTCATTTTGTTTGTTTGCTATTACTCGTTATTTGCTTTCTAAGAAAATTTGTACAAATTTTAAAGTGCCGTATTTTCTTTTTTATTACCTATAACCTATGAATATAATAAAAGTTATATACCATAGTAATTTACATCTACGACTCTTATGGATCTCGACTCGAGTCTTGACTCAACTGAGTCAACAATACCAAAGGAGACAACGTCACAAAGACAAGGTAAATTCAATTATTTTATTGTTAGTAATTTTAGATTTTAGTATGTGTAGTAGGTGGTAGGCGGTAGGTAGGTTAGGTATAGTGGGCCTAATGTTTAGTTTAGTTACTTTATTTATTAGAAAAGAAATTAAAATCAATAATTTTTTATAAATATGTTAAAGTATAAATCTATTCTATAATCTATACTATACAATAATAGTCAATACCTAACATAATGACCTAGGAGTCCTAGGACCAGGTCCTATCCTAGCCCTAATCCTAAACATATTACCTGACTTTAAGACTGTCTTTGGCTGAACTGAACCTGCATTACTATGATAACTATACTATGATAAATCCTGAAGACCTTAATCCCTGTTCTAATTTATAATTATAGTTCTGTTTTTAATTTCTCCAGGCCAGGCCAGTTTCTATAACAGTTATAAAACTTGTAGTTACTCTACTTTCATTGTTTATACTTTGCCACTTTGGTTATATAGTTGTATAGTACTATTCTACTGTCTATTTTAATATTGTTAAGTCATTCTTTTTTAATTAATAAATTTCTTAATATTTTTTTTATACAGGTACTGGCTTAAAACCAGAATGGTCATTTTTGGCCCCAAGTAGTAGCTCTAAGTCTAACTTAAAGTCTAAGACTAGGACTAGCTCTGGGCCTATCAATCCTAATGGCTCTGTTCCTGAATTTGAGACAGAGTTAAAGAAGGCTCGAAAATCATCGGAAAGCATGCACTACTGCACTACTTGCTTGGCTGATTTGAAGCCCATTATAAACTGTAGGATAAATCGTGGTGACAATTCATCCAGAGACCGTCACTCAAAAAACAATCATTCCAAAGATGGCTCAGGCCAAGCAAAATTTGCCTCATTTGACTCACAAATTGTGCAAAGCCTTCTGAAGAGCCGGGAAGAAGCCTCTGCCAATTCTTTGGTAGAAGTGAATGACACTGAAAGTGAGAATGAGAGTGAGACTGCTACTAATGCAGCTTTTTACTTGGGTAGCAACTCAGGAAGCAACACTCAGGTATGTATTTGAATAAAACGATAATAAATAGCTAACTTAAATATATATGTATATATATAGTGCTATTTTGAATTTTAAATAGGAAGCAGTTTCAGCTATCTCATCTGCTCCAGCATCTACATCTACTGCCTTGACTGGGGCTGCAGCTACATCAGAGCCATTACCAAGTCCAAGCAATTTGCTTCTGGACATTCTGACAGGTAAATAGACTAGGAATATGAAATTTAAATATACAACACTTGCTACTCTTTAAATCAATTCTAATCTTATGTTTCACGCATTCATTTGCACTTGCCTAGGTGCTGTCGCTGATACTGCAGAACCTGAACCTGAGTCAACAGTCAACTCGAACACTTTGGCCAAAGTCCTATCTGTCTTATCTGACCTAGTCAAGCAGGTGACAAACCAGTCCCAACAGCTCACCGCTCAAACTCAGGAGATTGTGCGCCTGCAAAAAGTCGTTGAGGGCCTCAAAAGCAATGCCTCAGAGCCCTCACCACAGTTGCCGCCGGAACTTCCTGTTGATCGACACTACGATAAGATTTCCAAGGCAGCATCAATTGGAGAGCTCCTGCAAAATCCGCTCTTGCGCATTGCTCCTTGTGGAGAGGATTATATTCTGTACTGCAAGCCCTGCTTCAAAGTCAATACTAGAGCTCAGGAATTGCCCGCCAACTACTCAGTAGCTGAAGCCTACCGATTTCTGTAAGTCGCTGGCTCATTATTTTCGCTCACTAAAACAATTAATAGCTATATTTAATAGCACTTTTAGGAATCCAGGAGTGGGCCGTAAAAGAGTATCAAAAGGAACCTTCAGTACCGGGAGGCTGATCCCTGCGGACGAGATGAAGTTACTGCAGGAGGATCACACTGCGTTTTGCAAGTTTCGCTGCACAGTAACCAGCCATCTCAATGGGGTTAGTGGCAAGGGTCACTCAAAAGCAGTGGCGAAGTGCAAGACCGACGAAGAGCGCCTAACCGGCAATCAAAAAGTTGTGAGGACGCTGCTACGTTCTGCGGCATTCAACATCGAAACTGCAAGTGCAGCAATGCACTACGAGTTGACAATAACTTTGCTGGCTGCATCTGATGCCGAAGTGGGCAATATCTGCCACGGGTTGTAAGTTTGCATGCTTAAAACATGTTAAGACTACACACAATCTTAATGCTTGTCTTTTCCCTAAGTTTTTTTGCATTACGTACCTTTCTTTAGCCAATTGGGAACACAACTGTGGCAAATACTCGAATTCTGCGTTGACAGAGACGCCACAAGATTCTTGCGCGAACCCATGCCATCAACTGGCCTGCCGCCACTCATTTGCCTCACGTGCGATAAGAGCACCCCGTCGCGTACAACAAACCAGGCAGTACTCCTTCTCACGAGGTGAGGGTTTTTTAGCAAAGTACTGTATTGTTTATCCAATAAACGGTGGATAATGGATACAATTAACAATTATATTATACAGGGATTCGACCGGCGTGGCTCTAGCTATTCCTGCCGGTGCTCCGCGTATCTACAACACTGAAATGGATGCAACTGGGGAAGCCCTCGCAAAGCTTGTGTTGCAGACTTTGCGCAACCTTGATCCGCCTCTCCGCAATATCGTTGGTGTCGTTGCCGACGGGCAGTACATTAAAAACAGTGGGTTCAAGAGAGAGCTGCGTACGCAACTTGGAATCGACGCCGATGACGAAGAAAAATTCCCAATTAACTGGGATAAGCCTCACTCTTTGAACCTGGGGGTCACCGATGTTCGTGACGCGCGCAGCAAGGATTTCTTCGGCAGGTTCGTTTCGCGCGCAAATCTATTTCCGCACTTCTTTGGTCGTGGCCGCGGCTTTGCAGCCCTAGAATTAGCATTCGACGACGAGGATGCTAGAGCGCTTTCAGTCTTCTCAAAACACCGCTTTTTTAGCTCGGCTATGAAACTGTTCGAAGCAATTGCTGCCTCGTATGGCGTAAGTAGTTCTTTTTTCGTATCTTTTAATTTAGTTTCGTATCTTACAAACGAAGCTACGAGTATTGCCATACTATCTGATTCGTAAAAGTAAGCTAAAGCAATTAATTACCAATTTGTGTAGGAGTTGCACACGGCCTTCCGGGCTGAAAATCCGCAGTGCGATGATGACGAAACTCTTCAGTACAGGATGTTTGGGTGTGATTTTCTATTTGATCTACTGGCCCTCCTCGATCTGTTGAATCCGCTTCGCCAACTGATGGAGATTCTTCAGGTAAGACACGTTGGTACGAATAAATAGGGAATATTAGCTTTGTAAGTTTCTTTGCAGAAAAAACTAGTCTAGTATATTTAGGAGTTATTTTATAATGTAGATAACAAATAGATATCTAAGATTCAGTTCACATTTCACATGTCACATTTTTTCAGGATATCCAACAGCCACACTGGAAGTGTGCGCTGCTTTTGCCGAAAGTTCTAGGCTTCCTGAAGCGCCGGGCAGAGACTTTTCGGCTTTCCGACTATCCTCGCCTCGAGGCCTGCTACGATTCCATTGTCGCCGGTGGGACTTACGACGGTGTGACTCTATTGGATGGCTGGCTCGTGTCTGAGGGTGATTGTGGGGTCAATTGGATAGCCCGGGATCGCGCTGACATGGAGAAAGAAATCTCCCAGCTTGCCGGAGAGCTGTGCGACAGCTTGGCCAATCGTTTCGAGGTGTCCAACAATATCGTGTCTGCCGACTCTGTCGTAATGGATGCCGCTGCAGTCCTGTCGCTACTAACATCTGACGACTTGGAAGTCGTCGTTGAACTGTACACTACGTCCAACAAAGCCAAGCGTCTTGTACAACAGGCAGAGTGCTACAATCATCTGCAGCTAAATCAAGTCCTAACGCGTAGATACATGAATGACTACGTCACCTGCTTGCACAACGCGTTTAAAACCGGAGTTGGCCGTGAGACATGGCTGAATCCAGCTATTTCAGGCCCCATCATAGCCGTAGCTGCATGCGAAAGCGAATCGTCTAAGTGCGAACTCGGAACTTACTTCGACGTGACCAAGGAGTCGGGATGCCGTCAACGGGTTCGCCTTAACGAGATCGCTGTGTACCAGTCCATGTACGCCGATCCCAGATTGTTTGGAGCCGCTGGACAGTCTGCATGCCGTCTTCTGGACTTTGCGCTGCAGCGGAGTGGAACAGGTGAGTTTTAATTAATACTGTACAATATTTCGTGACATTTGTGACATGTACAATTGCTATGGTAGTTAAAATAGAAGACATTAAGCATTTTAAAAACCTTAACAAACATCCCAGAAGCGATCGTCGAGACTTTCTATTCGACCATGCGGTCTCAACAGCAGCAGGGTGGTCAGTCCAACGACACCTTAGCTCTCCGATCGAAGCTTCGCTGGATGCTACCGTCAATTAAGACGCCCGAAATGAGCCGCCTTCTTCACGAAGCTGCCCGGGTATTCTACTCTGGCAACGCAGCCCGTGGGCTCCCTCCGCATCGAGGCCCATTTTTCTACGACATAAGGGGGCGTGCCAATCAGTACGACGTCAGCAAAGTCGTTGATCGGCACGCGAGAGCGAAGCCTCGTTGTCCATTTGTTGGACGCTATCGTCACAACGATGACAGCTCTGACGATGACGATTCTGATGGCCAAAACTGATTGTGATTCCTTAATTATCTGTTAATTGGCTACTTAGACAATGCATGTACCCAGGAATTCTTTTCAGGGGGGTATAATTGGGGGTCTTTTCGGGGGGGGGGCATAAATGGGATCTGTAACAAGCTATAGAAGCCAGTTCACTATTGAAAAAAATTTTGACGTGCCTTCCGGGGATGTATCTCCCCCTACCCCCCTTGGATACGCCACTGACGTTTATATGGGTACCAAATTGGTGTACGGCGCACAAAAATTTTTTTATCTCGGCGTACGGCGCACAAAAATTTTTTTATCTCGGCGTACGGCGTACAGGCATTTTTTACCTGCTAAATTTTTCCGGCGTACACGTGACATGGTCCTGACTATGGTATATAATATATATATATTCTACATATATATATATATATTGCAATAGCCCTAACATTTACTATAATAGGCCAAATTTTAGTTAATTTATAACAAGGTTAGTGTTTTTATTTTCCTTAATAGTTAAAAGTATTATCTTATATTGTTGCTAAAACCATATATTCAAAATTATTGAAAAAAAAAATTTTTTTCTTACAAATTATTCTTACTTTTTAGTTTTTTTAAGTAATGATAACAGAAATATACTAGGCTAATACTATGGGCTTTTAATTTTGTTTATAGTCATAATATAACTATTATAGCATTTCCCTAGTAGGATAGTCATATGCCAAGCAGTCTATATTACTAAGGTTATCCTCTGGATTAGTGTTGCTAACATTATTGTTCTATTTGTTAAATTATCTTCTTGATATTTGAATTCAAATATACATATATTTCCTAAGTTAAAAATTATAAATTTGTACTACTAAAGGTAGGCCTAATGTAGCTTTTACTTCAAAGTTTTGCCTATGGTACTGATTGGTACAAGACTAAGGGATTACTTACTTTGTCTTTAGGTCTAGAGCAAAGTTGCCTATGGCACAAAGTAGACACAAGTTTGGTACAAAGACCACTAGCTAGGAGTAGAAGACCAAGGAACCTAGTGTAGTGGTCCTTGGTTTGGTATTATAGAGGCAAAAAAGGAAAAGAAAAGAGATCTCTCATTAAATGAAAATTGTAAATATTAACATTGAAATTAATTGCAATTGCATAGCTAGATAAGTACCAATCTGAAGTTTTTTTTGCAACCAAATCTGTGGCACACTTATTTTGAATCGAAATATATGAAGCCTGATAATAATAGCGAAATGTACTCAATGCAACCAATTTACAGATTGAGTATTGGATGGATGATTAAAAAATGCAAAAATGGACTACATAAATTATAGCATTGATAATATTGAATTGTAATAGATTTTAGCCAACCAAAATGCTCGCGATCAGTTAAGACCCTAGAAGAAATTAATTTACCGACATGCGTGGACCAGGCTCTACTAGCTTATTTTAGAGAATGACGCCTCCACCAAATTGATGTTTGTTGTTCTTAAGGGTGGCGTCCAAGTTTTTAGCTGAGTTTTACCGCGCTGTTATTTCAGCCGTTTAAAATCGCTGTTTCCTCGAAACTGGATGGTCGATTTAACAAATTTGAACATAAAGCGTAGGATCTCCTTCGCTGAGTCCTCAGAGTCCGGTAAAGGGTAGGTGGGCGGTAGCTGAGCTGTCTTGATGGCGCAAACTCTACCAATAGATGTTCGGAAATAGGTTGTCACTCGCAGATTTGATTTGCTTCTTCTGGACTTTTTATTATGCGCGAATTTCTGACGGTTCATCAAATTTAGATAACGGATTGCTTTGGTGCTTACTATTAGTAGTATGTCGCTGCCACCACCGCTAAATTAAGCGAAGAAGACTCAGAAGAAGGAGTCTCACTAAAATTTCTCCTTTAGAGTTACAGATTCTTGTCTGTTTGCAAAGTCTGAGTCACTATGGAGCCAAGGAAGAACTTTCAACAGAAGGCTGAGATTTCTTTCCAAGAAAGGTGCAGTTGCTAATGGCGGTAAGCAGGCGCAAACTTATGGTTTATTTATTGGCCCAATTAAATCAAACTAATAAAAAATCTTGACCTTAGAAGGGGTACTGGCTTAATCATGGCTTTCTCTCAAATTCATAGGCAATGTTTAAATAATGAGTGCCATGAAGCCCATAAAGCACGTCTAAATGGACCTAAACAGTACCAAACACGTCACACGCGTTACGAAATTCACGAAATAAGGCATTATTGGTCTCTTATTTGGCCTGGCTTTAATTTCGATCGCAAATTGCAAATTGGCTGCAATCTTTTATATTTTTATGCTGCAGACATAATCTTTAAATGGTAAAATTTTCTATTATTTTCTTAGCAGTATGAAATCTTTCCCAATTCATTTGGATGCTACAAAAATGTATAGTGGGACGCTCGTGCTTTGCGAATAGCTCCTGAAATGCCCGCTTGACCGACTGCTTACTACCAGGGCGTTTGCTGCTTTAGCCTGCGCTTAGAAAATGTCACACAACATTACAAATAGATTTTTAACATATTAAAAGTTATAGCGAATACAATGCTTTTACGCTATATGTATGAATATTGCTTGGAATGCGAATGAGGGGCGGGTTGCGCTTGCTGTCACGGGAGACAGCTATAGACTTTCAAGCGTAGCCGTACCTCGTACATCGAAAAACTCTCTACACCACTCTGTAGCCATTCGAAGAGAGGCATTGTGCGTTTGCTGTGTGTGGCCCAGATCTCCCCAAAATCTTTTCTAGAATGCTTTACTGCTTGGGGGACAGAGGCTAGCTGGGATTGGGGTTGATGTTGATGGTGGTGTAGAAATTGATGGCGAGAAAGAATGAAACGGAGAGCGAAAAGAACGGACGATTTTTTCTATTTAGTTAATTTCGCACACAAGAAATTGCAGGGGAAAGAGTGTTAAAGCCACACAGGCAAGAAAGCCTGCAGTGCTTGCATCTGGTCGAAAAACCCCAACGTACATGAGCCACGAAAATGACAGCCAGGCGAACGTATAAAATTTCTCCGTTGGTCGACCAAAACTTGCAGAAACCTCACGTACTAATCGCTCGAAAGGAAAAATCGTGTGGAGATTTTCTTGAAGCGAATCAAGGGCTGCCGACTAACGCATGAGCATCATCCTGGCTCCGTCGAGTCTCTTCCCAGTGGACGAGGCTGAGAATAGCGATTGCGAGCACTGCGATAAGTTCGATAAGCAGCTGGTTGAGCTGCGCTGTAAAACTGCTACAGCGCCGCCGGCAGACGCTGCAACAACTCCGTGCACTTCGGCATCAAATGATGCAACTACGGAGCCAGCGTTGGCAGCCAAAATTGCTAATTCGAAAGCCACACCTTCTAATGTCAGCTGCTTGCCGGACATTGTAATCGACTGCACGTGCTTAGACACGAAGCCGAAGCCGACCAGACTGTACTATTGCTGCTGTTTAAACGTGCGCTGCTCCACGTCCGCCTGTCGCGCTATGCTGTTCGTGTTGGCATTCGGCCTCCTGGCTGGAGGCGTTGCATCCGCGGCTGTTGTAGCCGTCTGGGGCGTGGCAACCGACTGGACAGAGGCGCGCAATTACGGCCTTCTATCGCTGGGGATCGGACTGCTAGCGTTTATCTACGTCTGCTGCGTGGCTTCCCACTGCCAGGCTGGCCGGAAGACTCGAGAACTGCGCGAGCTGGCGCTGACTGAGCAGGCGCAGGAGCAGCAGCAGCAGCAACAGCTACAGCAAAATGCAGTCGGTATGGATAGGAAAATACAATCGAGTCGTTTATCTAATAACTACCTCGGCTCAAGCCAATTGAGTTTGCAGTATGCGCAAGAAGACGCTCTTCAGCAGCAACAACAGAAGCAACAATTGGCGCAGCAGCAGCAAAAGAAAAAGCCGAGGCCGAAAGTGGCCAACGCGAAGAGCAAAAAGTCGGCGCCCGCTGGTGGCAAAAAGCCGGCGGTTGGTGGTGTGGAAGATCGCGTTCTGCTCCCGAGTCCATGAGCATCAGAAGGTTTAGGGTTAAGGTGTTCTCAGCGGGACCATGCAGCTTCAGCACAGCCGATTCGAACTAATTACTGCGCTCCAAAGATCGATAATTCACAGGCTATTCGATTCGCATTCACATGAATAACAACGAATGGCATAAGATGGGAACAGCTGGGAAACTTTTGTCAGGTTAAGTTGCTGCGATGCTTTTAAAGTACTTTTTAAACTTGATATTCAATTTTATAGGCTTGATCTTCCCAAATTCAGTCTGACTTGCTTGATATCATACGTGCAATGCTGCACGATAGTTGTTTGATGCATTGCGCTTGCAACTGCTGTGTACAAAGCCTAAGTGTTTTATGACTAACCGTAAAATTATAAATAATAAATCGCTATCCGGAAGACTATTTGTGAGAATACTGATCTTTTTCCATCTGTCTACTCGCCAATCATCTTAAAACGAGTATTTTCTATTGTAATAGGCCTTAATTTTTTCTAAATAATACCGTATGTTTGTTTCATAGAAAGCCGCAATTTGAATTTACACAAAAAGGCAATTTTTGAACTTCCATAAAGTCTACTCCAAAAATCAAAAGCATCAAAAGTTTCGTTATCGTTATTTTAACATTAGCAATATGCAAAAACTGTTTATTAATAGCTTCTTCTGCTTAGAAATCTTATATTTGAAAAAACCACTGAATCAAAAGTTTCCTATTTGTGAGTGTTCTGATCTTTCGTAACCATCCATGCAATATTAGTTTATGCTTCCATTGGTTATTGAAAATAATTAGAATCATTCATTTTTATAGAAGCAAAAATTAATTCCAATAAGATAAGTTATGATCAAATATTCAAACAAGAGCAATAGGGATATTTCAGAAGCAAGTTCATTTTAAAAAAATTAGCATTTTAATGTTCGGTTTTTGTTTAAACTGGTATAGAAAACATTATTTTGTTAGTCTGGCAATTTGCCAATTCGAGCTGCTCACAGCGGGCCCTGCATCGGCGGCTGCACGGGCGGCAGGATGTGGCCACCTTTGCGCGACAGCATCCCGATCTCTTCTTTGAGCGCGTTCAGCTCCTGGGCCTGGATCTGCACCAGCTGCATCAGCTTCTCAATCTCCTCGATGTCGGCCTCTCTGGCTCCCTGGTACTCCGAGCCCTTAGAAAGCGGATGCGAGTAAGGTCGTGGGTTCAGTTCCGCTCTACATCAGCGCTAGGTTCTAACAGAATTAACTGACATTTATTTTAAATTTCATTCTAAAAGTTTTGAGATCAAAATTTCTATACAGTTATAGAAAGATTATCTTGATGGACCAGAGCGCTGAGTAGTGGCTGCAATGCTAAAAAAACTAACCAGGATGTGGGTCTTTTAGGAACAGGCTTTTTGATAATGAAACATTATGCAGAGGCTGCCACATTTAAGAAGAGCAAGTACTTATAATGGCGGAAATATTTTATTTCGAGTACTTTATGAGTCCAGCATTCTAATTTTCAACTGGTGGGTAGGAAATGAAATTCTAGGAAAGAAGTGCAAAATATCAAGGCAAAACGTGCGACTTAATCTAGAAAAACACTTTTTATGGAATTTTTTTCGTTTTTTTTCACTAGGCAGACATTTTACAAACCTCTTAATGAAGGTAAAATGCAAAAAATTAAAGAGCAAATAAAGATAAAATTTCTTTTCAAGTGTAAGAGGAATCTGTACGGCAATAAAGAGCAGCACGTTGGTGCTGAAGGTCTAAGGCAAAATGATGCAATAAATGCCAGCAAAGCATAATTTAAGCACAGTAAACCCACAGTTGTCATCGGCAGTGTAGCCTGAAAATTTTGTCGCGCAAGAGTCGAATCTCATGGAACTTGATATTATCTAATCTAGGAGCTAATATTGAATAAATTAATCGCTAATTTGTAAGCATGGGAACAAAAAATATAGTGGTGAATTTCTACTTGTACTTGTAGTAATGCTATAGATTATATATCCGATTATTTAATGAAAAGTCTCACATCGTTACTATAAGTAGTGTGAAATGCTTTTACTCACCAGGTTCTTCTGCCTAGACTGAATTTGTTCCTCCAATTCGAATTGGTCGGTGTACAGCATCAGCATCTGGCTGAGCTTCTTGGTGTTTTCTCTTGTCTGGCTGATCAGCTGGTCCTTGGCCTCGCGGATCTTGTCCTGTAAAGTTTTTTATTAAAGCCTTGTCTTCTGTTATGCAGTCATAACAATTATCAGAAGAATGCTAATATTAAAAAGTATTGGACAAATCATCGCGAGGCTTCGTGTATGTCCAAGGGCTAAAACAATTGGTTTTGGAACGTGTTAGAAAACAATTTACTTATTTTTCAATTTCACTTACATCCCACTGGTTCATCTCGTCCAGCATTTTCTCCTGTTGTTCAAACATTTTTACCGTCAGCTCCTCGATCTTCGGATTAATAACAATCTGTTCCAATTTTTCCATGTCCTCCACCTTACCAAACTTGTCCACCATAATTTTGTCGCACTTCACCATCATGTCGTCAATGTGCGCTTGATAGAGGCGGCGGTCTTTGTTTAGTTGAATATTCTTCCTCTTTGCCTCCTTTTGCTCCCTGTTTTGCTGGTGCTTCTCTTCTTGTAGCTCGCTAATTCGCCGCTTCAATTGCAGCAGGGCCGATCGTTCAAATACGAGACAGTTGGAGATGTCCTGCGGCAGGTGGCCGTTCTCGTGGTGCAGAATCTGGTGCAGCCGCAGCACAACCACCTAGAGCAGTTTTGATAGAGAAATGTTGTAGAGTTAATTTTTAAGTAAAAATCCGTTTAGAGAACGTACGCTCATTTGCTGGATAGGGAAGACAAGAGAGGAAGTTAGGAAGGAGTATTGTCCGTACGAGTAGTACGCAGGGACAAAGAGTAAGGTGGGTGTTTTTTAGAACATAGAGGGACAGGGAGTGAGGTTGATCTGGGTGTCTTGCGGAGTAAGAATGGACAGGGAGTGAGTTTGGCGTCTTGTGGAGTAAGAATGGACAGGGAGTGAGGTGGGTGTCTTATGGAGTAAGCAGGGTAGGGAGTGAGTTGGGCGTCTTGCGGAGTAAGAATGGACAGGGAGTGAGGTGGGTGTCTTATGGAGTAAGCAGGGTAGGGAGTGAGTTGGGCGTCTTGCGGAGTTAAGAATGGACAGGGAGTGAGGTGGGTGTCTTATGGAGTAAGCGGGGCAGGGAGTGAGTTGAGTTTCTTGCGGAGTAAGAATGGACAGGGAGTGAGGTGGGTGTCTTACGGAGTAAGCGGGGCAGGGAGTGAGATGGGTGTCTTGCGGAGTAAGAATGGACAGGGAGTGAGCTGGGTGTCTTATGGAGTAAGCGGGGTAGGGAGTGAGTTGGGCGTCTTGCGGAGTAAGAATGGACAGGGAGTGAGGTGGGTGTCTTATGGAGTAAGCAGGGTAGGGAGTGAGTTGGGCGTCTTGCGGAGTTAAGAATGGACAGGGAGTGAGGTGGGTGTCTTATGGAGTAAGCAGGACAGGGAATTAGGTGGGTATCTTTCAAAGTGTCCCTGGGATACGTGGGCGTCTTTTAGTTCATGAAGCTGAAAGTGTATGCGTTACAGTGAAATTCTATTTGAAGGATCTAAATATAATGGAAGTTTGGATTTTGGCAAATTCGACTATTTACCGTTTCCAATTGATTGAGGTTGCTCTGCTTCTCCAGTTGGAATGCTTCAAGCTCCTTCTCGGCCTGAGCAAGCGCTGTCTCAACAGCACGCGCCTTCTTCTGCAGGCCCTCCAGCTCTTTGCGCAGCGCCTCCATTGTTTTTCTCTCCTCGGCCAGTTCCTCTTCGAGGTCCAGGCGTTTCTCTCTCAGAGCGCAGGTATTATCGTACAAGTTCTGGTCGCAGCCTGATGGACAGATGTCCAAGTCGTAGCGGACACCCTCGCCATCGGACTCTTCCTCCTCGGATTCGAAGTCCGAGTCGTCGTCCGAATCGGATTCTTCATCCTCGTCGGCGTCTGACAATTTCAATTAAAATAATAAAAAGTTCAGAGTTTAATTTACACAAACGAAGCTAGCTACTCAAAGTAGACAGATAAGGATGCTTTGCGTATTCTGTTTCTCGTACAAAACAGCTCCTGGCTGATTTTTATAACAAAAATCTTTTGACAAACAACACTTTTTCCTATCTAACTAACATGCAAGTAAGTAAAGACAGTCAGTTAAATCTTGTAGAAATCATTCGACAAATTCTGCTTAATTATAACTAGGCTTTTGTTAAACACTGATAAACACGATAATAAATCAGAGCAGTTGTTTTTGTGACATAAATCTCGTAAACTTTGTGATAAGCGATAATTTTTTCTGTTAATTTGAAAAATAACTCATCGATAAATACTAATTTTTGTGAGAATTTATCTTTAGAATTTCAAATTATTAATTCCAAATTGTGCTTAACATGTATCGTAAAAATACAGTTAAATTAAATGTCCAAAGGACTGACCTGATAAGCAGCAAAAAATTTTTATGCTGATATTTAATGCTGCTTAAAATTCAGCTCAACCCGTGACAAAAACGAATACAACAAAACGCACTTCCAAACTGAAATAGTATACATCCATTGATAATTCCAATAGCTAACTTACGTTCACGTTGAGCTAAAAAAAATTGGCACAAGCAATGGTACGAAAATTTAATAATGTTTCACGAAAGCATTTGTTTCTTTAATTCGTTTTAATGATAATTTACAAGTTGAATGCATAAATCTAGAAGTCAAATCATAGATTCGCCAATTAATTTCTCTTTAATTTGAATTTCAATTTTCGCTGTCCTATCCTATGAATAAGGGTGATTGTGACATTAATTATCAAAATCAATATTCTGATTACATTCTCAGCTCAATCAACTGATTAAAAAATTGACATCGAATTGAATTATTTTCTTTTTAAGCGGGCGCATGCGTGAATAATGAAATTTGTGTTTTGAGTGCACCGAATGGCGAATATGATCTATTTGTGCTTTACCCAGAGCGAACAGCTCGTCGCTATCGCGCAGTCTCTCTGAATCGGCTGAAATATTTTATTATATATTAATTTCAACTGTTGAATCAAAGCAGCTAATTAATGAAGGACTTGCAACCTAAGAGGTTTGGGCGTCTGCCTTACTGAGGCAGTTGTAGCCTAGTGGCTAGGGCACCTGCCTTAGGACCTGAAGGTCGTGGGTTCGAGCCCCGGCTCTAGGAGACAATTTGTCCCCTTGAGCAAGGCACTTAATCCCGCATTGCTTCAGTCCACCCAGCTGTAATTGGGTACCAGCATATGCTGGGTAATAACTGATCCTGAAGCAGGCCCATCTTATCCTGTCACTGGGCGGCTTTGTGAGTGAAGACTCACTGTTCGCCAGGCAGGTTCAAAATAAAAAAGATGGAGCTGGCAGTGGGGTGCCTACCATGCCCGAGAGTGTTTCAGGTGCAACGGGTGTGCAGTCTTCACCTGCATCAGCACAAGCGCTACAGGCTTACCTGTCAGCGTCTGTTATTATATTATTGTCTGCCTTACAAACTGAAGATCGGTAGTGGATTTGAGTCCCAAGTCTAGGGGATTTTTATTGAGCAGGGCAGTTAATGCAGGATTGCTTCAGTCCACCTAGCTGGAGACTTGAGTAGTAGTGTGAGTTGGGAAAATTCAGGCTGGATTCTGTACTCCTGCCAGCCCGTCAGTACTGAGCTGCTGTACACAGACAGATGTTAAATCTGTCTACAGAAACAAAGTTGTACACAGACATCCAGACAAATGTTGAATTATGAAAAAATGGGATTAAACCTCTCACCTTCGCCTTCCTTCTCAACCTTCTTGCGTTTGATTCGCTTGCGATAGACCTTGGTCAAATAATCCGCGAACTTGCTGCCCTCGCCGAGGCTCTCCTTGAACGTGTCGAACAGTAGACGGTCTTTCTCCTGCACCCGTTCAATGTCCTTCTTCTTGGCTTCAATCTTTGACGTGCACTCAACGACCTGCATGATAAGTGTGGCTGCATTTTTAACAATAGCATTTACTATTGATGAAGGCAGACAATAAATAACCCAGAACAGCATCCTGTTCAGACACTCAGCATATCCTGTTCAGATACTCAGCATCCTGTTCAGACACTCAGCATATCCTGTTCAGATACTCAGCATCCTGTTCAGACACTCAGCATCCTGTTCAGACACTCAGCATATCCTGTTCAGATACTCAGCATCCTGTTCAGATACTCAGGATCCTGTTCAGACACTCAGCATCCTGTTCAGACACTCAGCATATCCTGTTCAGATACTCAGGATCCTGTTCAGACACTCAGCATCCTGTTCAGACACTCAGCATATCCTGTTCAGATACTCAGCATCCTGTTCAGACACTCAGCATCCTGTTCAGACACTCAGCATCCTGTTCAGACACTCAGCATCCTGTTCAGACACTCAGCATATCCTGTTCAGACACTCAGCATCCTGTTCAGACACTCAGCATCCTGTTCAGACACTCAGCATCCTGTTCAGACACTCAGCATCCTGTTCAGACACTCAGCATCCTGTTCAGACACTCAGCATCCTGTTCAGACACTCAGCATCCTGTTCAGACACTCAGCATCCTGTTCAGACACTCAGCATCCTGTTCAGATACTCAGCATATCCTGTTCAGACACTCAGCATCCTGTTCAGACACTCAGCATCCTGTTCAGATACTCAGCATATCCTGTTCAGACACTCAGCATCCTGTTCAGATACTCAGGATCCTGTTCAGACACTCAGCATCCTGTTCAGACACTCAGCATCCTGTTCAGATACTCAGCATCCTGTTCAGACACTCAGCATCCTGTTCAGACACTCAGCATATCCTGTTCAGACACTCAGCATCCTGTTCAGACACTCAGCATCCTGTTCAGACTACTCAGCATATCCTGTTCAGACACTCAGCATCCTGTTCAGATACTCAGGATCCTGTTCAGACACTCAGCATCCTGTTCAGACACTCAGCATCCTGTTCAGACACTCAGCATCCTGTTCAGACACTCAGCATCCTGTTCAGACACTCAGCATCCTGTTCAGACACTCAGCATCCTGTTCAGACACTCAGCATCCTGTTCAGACACTCAGCATCCTGTTCAGACTACTCAGCATCCTGTTCAGACACTCAGCATCCTGTTCAGACACTCAGCATCCTGTTCAGACACTCAGCATCCTGTTCAGACACTCAGCATCCTGTTCAGACACTCAGCATCCTGTTCAGACACTCAGCATCCTGTTCAGACACTCAGCATCCTGTTCAGACACTCAGCATCCTGTTCAGACACTCAGCATATCCTGTTCAGACACTCAGCATCCTGTTCAGACACTCAGCATCCTGTTCAGATACTCAGCATATCCTGTTCAGACACTCAGCATCCTGTTCAGATACTCAGGATCCTGTTCAGACACTCAGCATCCTGTTCAGACACTCAGCATCCTGTTCAGATACTCAGCATCCTGTTCAGACACTCAGCATCCTGTTCAGACACTCAGCATCCTGTTCAGACACTCAGCATCCTGTTCAGACACTCAGCATCCTGTTCAGACACTCAGCATCCTGTTCAGATACTCAGCATCCTGTTCAGACACTCAGCATCCTGTTCAGATACTCAGGATCCTGTTCAGACACTCAGCATCCTGTTCAGATACTCAGGATCCTGTTCAGACACTCAGCATATCCTGTTCAGATACTCAGGCATCCTGTTCAGACACTCAGCATCCTGTTCAGACACTCAGCATCCTGTTCAGACACTCAGCATCCTGTTCAGATACTCAGGATCCTGTTCAGACACTCAGCATCCTGTTCAGATACTCAGGATCCTGTTCAGACACTCAGCATATCCTGTTCAGACACTCAGCATCCTGTTCAGACACTCAGCATCCTGTTCAGACACTCAGCATCCTGTTCAGACACTCAGCATCCTGTTCAGACACTCAGCATCCTGTTTAGACACTCAGCATCCTGTTCAGACACTCAGCATCCTGTTCAGATACTCAGCATCCTGTTCAGACACTCAGCATATCCTGTTCAGACACTCAGCATCCTGTTCAGACACTCAGCATCCTGTTCAGATACTCAGCATCCTGTTCAGACACTCAGCATCCTGTTCAGACACTCAGCATCCTGTTCAGACACTCAGCATCCTGTTCAGATACTCAGCATCCTGTTCAGACACTCAGCATCCTGTTCAGACACTCAGCATCCTGTTTAGACACTCAGCATCCTGTTCAGACACTCAGCATCCTGTTCAGATACTCAGCATCCTGTTCAGACACTCAGCATATCCTGTTCAGACACTCAGCATCCTGTTCAGACACTCAGCATCCTGTTCAGACACTCAGCATCCTGTTCAGACACTCAGGTTCCTGTTCAGACACTCAGGATCATGTTCAGACACTCAGCATCCTGTTCAGACACCCAGCATCCTGTTCAGACACTCAGCATCCTGTTCAGACACTCAGCATCCTGTTCAGACACCCAGCATCCTGTTCAGACACTGATCCTGTTCAGACACGCAGCATCCTGTTCAGACACCCAGCATCCTGTTCAGACACCCAGCATCCTGTTCAGATACTCAGCATCCTGTTGAGATACTCAGCATCCTGTTCAGACACTCAGCATCCTGTTCAGACACTCAGGATCATGTTCAGACACTCAGCATCCTGTTCCGACACTCAGCATCCTGTTCAGACACTCAGCATCCTGTTTAGACACTCAGCATCCTGTTCAGACACTCAGCATCCTTTTCAGACACTCAGGTTCCTGTTCAGACACTCAGCATCCTGTTCAGACACTCAGCATCCTGTTCAGACACCCAGCATCCTGTTCAGACACCCAGCATCCTGTTCAGACACTCAGCATCCTGTTCAGACACTCAGCATATCCTGTTCAGATACTCAGGATCCTGTTCAGACACTCAGCATCCTGTTCAGACTACTCAGGCATCCTGTTCAGACACTCAGCATCCTGTTCAGATACTCAGGATCCTGTTCAGACACTCAGCATATCCTGTTCAGACACTCAGCATCCTGTTCAGACACTCAGCATCCTGTTCAGACACTCAGCATCCTGTTCAGACACTCAGCATCCTGTTCAGACACTCAGCATCCTGTTTAGACACTCAGCATCCTGTTCAGATACTCAGCATCCTGTTCAGACACTCAGCATCCTGTTCAGATACTCAGGATCCTGTTCAGACACTCAGGATCCTGTTCAGATACTCAGGATCCTGTTCAGACACTCAGCATCCTGTTCAGATACTCAGGATCCTGTTCAGACACTCAGCATATCCTGTTCAGACACTCAGCATCCTGTTCAGACACTCAGCATCCTGTTCAGATACTCAGGATCCTGTTCAGACACTCAGCATCCTGTTCAGATACTCAGGATCCTGTTCAGACACTCAGCATATCCTGTTCAGACACTCAGCATCCTGTTCAGACACTCAGCATCCTGTTCAGACACTCAGCATCCTGTTCAGACACTCAGCATCCTGTTCAGACACTCAGCATCCTGTTCAGGACACTCAGCATCCTGTTCAGACACTCAGCATCCTGTTCAGATACTCAGCATCCTGTTCAGACACTCAGCATATCCTGTTCAGACACTCAGCATCCTGTTCAGACACTCAGCATCCTGTTCAGACACTCAGCATCCTGTTCAGACACTCAGCATCCTGTTCAGACACTCAGCATCCTGTTTAGACACTCAGCATCCTGTTCAGACACTCAGCATCCTGTTCAGATACTCAGCATCCTGTTCAGACACTCAGCATATCCTGTTCAGACACTCAGCATCCTGTTCAGACACTCAGCATCCTGTTCAGATACTCAGCATCCTGTTCAGACACTCAGCATCCTGTTCAGACACTCAGCATCCTGTTCAGACACTCAGCATCCTGTTCAGATACTCAGCATCCTGTTCAGACACTCAGCATCCTGTTCAGACACTCAGCATCCTGTTTCAGACACACAGCATCCTGTTCAGATACCCAGCATCCTGTTCAGACACGCAGCATCCTGTTTAGACACGCAGCATCCTGTTCAGACACCCAGCATCCTGTTCAGACACGCAGCATCCTGTTCAGACACTGATCCTGTTCAGACACTCAGGTTCCTGTTCAGACACGCAGCATCCTGTTTAGACACTCAGCATCCTGTTCAGACACTCAGCATCCTGTTCAGACACCCAGCATCCTGTTCAGACACCCAGCATCCTGTTCAGGCACTCAGCATCCTGTTGAGATACTCAGCATCCTGTTCAGACACTCAGCATCCTGTTCAGACACTCAGGATCATGTTCAGACACTCAGCATCCTGTTCCGACACTCAGCATCCTGTTCAGACACTCAGCATCCTGTTTAGACACTCAGCATCCTGTTCAGACACTCAGCATCCTTTTCAGACACTCAGGTTCCTGTTCAGACACTCAGCATCCTGTTCAGACACTCAGCATCCTGTTCAGACACCCAGCATCCTGTTCAGACACTCAGCATCCTGTTCAGACACTCAGCATCCTGTTCAGACACTCAGCATCCTGTTCAGAAACTCAGCATCCTGTTCAGACACTCAGCATCCTGTTCAGACACTCAGCATCCTGTTCAGACACTCAGCATCCTGTTCAGACACTCAGCATCCTGTTCAGACACTCAGCATCCTGTTCAGACACTCAGCATCCTGTTCAGACACTCAGCATCCTGTTCAGACACTCAGCATCCTGTTCAGACACTCAGCATCCTGTTCAGACACTCAGCATCCTGTTCAGACACTCAGCATTCCTGTTCAGACACTCAGCATCCTGTTCAGACACTCAGCATCCTGTTCAGACACTCAGCATCCTGTTCAGACACTCAGATTCCTGTTCAGACACTCAGGATTCCTGTTCAGACACTCAGGATCCTGTTCAGACACTCAGCATCCTGTTCAGACACTCAGCATCCTGTTCAGACACTCAGCATCCTGTTCAGACACTCAGCATCCTGTTCAGACACTCAGCATCCTGTTCAGACACTCAGCATCCTGTTCAGACACTCAGCATCCTGTTCAGACACTCAGATCCTGTTCAGACACTCAGCATCCTGTTCAGACACTCAGCATCCTGTTCAGACACTCAGCATCCTGTTCAGACACTCAGCATCCTGTTCAGACACTCAGCATCCTGTTCAGACACTCAGCATCCTGTTCAGACACTCAGCATCCTGTTCAGACACTCAGCATCCTGTTCAGACACTCAGCATCCTGTTCAGACACTCAGCATCCTGTTCAGACACTCAGCATCCTGTTCAGACACTCAGCATCCTGTTCAGACACTCAGCATCCTGTTCAGACACTCAGCATCCTGTTCAGACACTCAGCATCCTGTTCAGACACTCAGCATCCTGTTCAGACACTCAGCATCCTGTTCAGACACTCAGCATCCTGTTCAGACACTCAGCATCCTGTTCAGACACTCAGCATCCTGTTCAGACACTCAGCATTCCTGTTCAGACACTCAGGATTCCTGTTCAGACACTCAGCATCCTGTTCAGACACTCAGCATCCTGTTCAGACACTCAGCATCCTGTTCAGACACTCAGCATCCTGTTCAGACACTCAGGCATCCTGTTCAGACACTCAGGATCATGTTCAGACACTCAGCATCCTGTTCAGACACCCAGCATCCTGTTCAGACACTCAGCATCCTGTTCAGACACTCAGCATCCTGTTCAGACACCCAGCATCCTGTTCAGACACTAGCATCCTGTTCAGACACGCAGCATCCTGTTCAGACACCCAGCATCCTGTTCAGACACCCAGCATCCTGTTCAGATACTCAGCATCCTGTTGAGATACTCAGCATCCTGTTCAGACACTCAGCATCCTGTTCAGACACTCAGGATCATGTTCAGACACTCAGCATCCTGTTCAGACACTCAGCATCCTGTTCAGACACTCAGCATCCTGTTAGACACTCAGCATCCTGTTCAGACACTCAGCATCCTTTTCAGACACTCAGGTTCCTGTTCAGACACTCAGCATCCTGTTCAGACACTCAGCATCCTGTTCAGACACCCAGCATCCTGTTCAGACACCCAGCATCCTGTTCAGACACTGATCCTGTTCAGACACTCAGCATCCTGTTCAGAAACTCAGCATCCTGTTCAGACACTCAGCATCCAGTTCCGACACTCAGCATCCTGTTCAGACACCCAGCATCCTGTTCAGACACTCAGCATCCTGTTCAGACACCCAGCATATCCTGTTCAGACACTCAGCATCCTGTTCAGACACTCAGCATCCTGTTCAGACACTCAGCATCCTGTTCAGACACTCAGCATCCTGTTCAGACACTCAGCATCCTTTTCAGACACTCAGGTTCCTGTTCAGACACTCAGCATCCTGTTCAGACACTCAGCATCCTGTTCAGACACCCAGCATCCTGTTCAGACACTCAGATTCCTGTTCAGACACTCAGGTTCCTGTTCAGACACTCAGGATCATGTTCAGACACTCAGCATCCTGTTCAGACACCCAGCATCCTGTTCAGACACTCAGCATCCTGTTCAGACACTCAGCATCCTGTTCAGACACCCAGCATCCTGTTCAGACACTGATCCTGTTCAGACACCCAGCATCCTGTTCAGACACTGATCCTGTTCAGACACGCAGCATCCTGTTCAGACACCCAGCATCCTGTTCAGACACCCAGCATCCTGTTCAGGCACTCAGCATCCTGTTGAGATACTCAGCATCCTGTTCAGACACTCAGCATCCTGTTCAGACACTCAGGATCATGTTCAGACACTCAGCATCCTGTTCCGACACTCAGCATCCTGTTCAGACACTCAGCATCCTGTTTAGACACTCAGCATCCTGTTCAGACACTCAGCATCCTGTTTAGACACGCAGCATCCTGTTTAGACACTCAGCATCCTGTTCAGACACTCAGATTCCTGTTCAGACACTCAGGTTCCTGTTCAGACACCCAGCATCCTGTTCAGACACCCAGCATCCTGTTCAGAACTCAGCATCCTGTTCAGACACTGATCCTGTTCAGACACCCAGCATCCTGTTCAGACACTCAGATTCCTGTTCAGACACTCAGGTTCCTGTTCAGACACTCAGGATCATGTTCAGACACTCAGCATCCTGTTCAGACACTCAGCATCCTGTTCAGACACACAGCATCCTGTTCAGATACCCAGCATCCTGTTCAGACACGCAGCATCCTGTTTAGACACGCAGCATCCTGTTTAGACACTCAGCATCCTGTTCAGACACCCAGCATCCTGTTCAGACACGCAGCATCCTGTTTAGACACTGATCCTGTTCAGACACTCAGGTTCCTGTTCAGACACGCAGCATCCTGTTTAGACACTCAGCATCCTGTTCAGACACTCAGCATCCTGTTCAGACACCCAGCATCCTGTTCAGACACCCAGCATCCTGTTCAGGCACCCAGCATCCTGTTGAGATACTCAGCATCCTGTTCAGACACTCAGCATCCTGTTCAGACACTCAGGATCATGTTCAGACACTCAGCATCCTGTTCCGACACTCAGCATCCTGTTCAGACACTCAGCATCCTGTTTAGACACTCAGCATCCTGTTCAGACACTCAGCATCCTTTTCAGACACTCAGGTTCCTGTTCAGACACTCAGCATCCTGTTCAGACACTCAGCATCCTGTTCAGACACCCAGCATCCTGTTCAGACACTCAGCATCCTGTTCAGACACTGATCCTGTTCAGACACTCAGCATCCTGTTCAGAAACTCAGCATCCTGTTCAGACACTCAGCATCCAGTTCCGACACTCAGCATCCTGTTCAGACACCCAGCATCCTGTTCAGACACTCAGCATCCTGTTCAGACACCCAGCATATCCTGTTCAGACACTTAGCATCCTGTTCAGACACTCAGCATCCTGTTCAGACACTCAGCATCCTGTTCAGACACTCAGCATCCTGTTCAGACACTCAGCATCCTTTTCAGACACTCAGGTTCCTGTTCAGACACTCAGCATCCTGTTCAGACACTCAGCATCCTGTTCAGACACCCAGCATCCTGTTCAGACACTCAGATTCCTGTTCAGACACTCAGGTTCCTGTTCAGACACTCAGGATCATGTTCAGACACTCAGCATCCTGTTCAGACACCCAGCATCCTGTTCAGACACTCAGCATCCTGTTCAGACACTCAGCATCCTGTTCAGACACCCAGCATCCTGTTCAGACACTGATCCTGTTCAGACACCCAGCATCCTGTTCAGACACTGATCCTGTTCAGACACGCAGCATCCTGTTCAGACACCCAGCATCCTGTTCAGACACCCAGCATCCTGTTCAGGCACTCAGCATCCTGTTGAGATACTCAGCATCCTGTTCAGACACTCAGCATCCTGTTCAGACACTCAGGATCATGTTCAGACACTCAGCATCCTGTTCAGACACTCAGCATCCTGTTCAGACACTCAGCATCCTGTTTAGACACTCAGCATCCTGTTCAGACACTCAGATCCTGTTCAGACACGCAGCATTCCTGTTCAGACACTCAGCATCCTGTTCAGACACTCAGCATCCTGTTTAGACACGCAGCATCCTGTTTAGACACTCAGCATCCTGTTCAGCCACGCAGGATCCTGTTCAGACACTCAGCATCCTGTTCAGACACTCAGCATCCTGTTCAGACACTCAGGTTCCTGTTCAGACACTCAGCATCCTGTTCAGACACTCAGCATCCTGTTCAGACACTCAGGATCATGTTCAGACACTCAGCATCCTGTTCAGACACCCAGCATCCTGTTCAGACACTCAGCATCCTGTTCAGACACTCAGCATCCTGTTCAGACACGCAGCATCCTGTTCAGACACCCAGCATCCTGTTCAGACACTCAGCATCCTGTTCAGACACTCAGCATCCTTTTCAGACACTCAGGTTCCTGTTCAGACACTCAGCATCCTGTTCAGACACCCAGCATCCTGTTCAGACACTCAGCATCCTGTTCAGACACTGATCCTGTTCAGACACGCAGCATCCTGTTCAGACACTCAGATTCCTGTTCAGACACTCAGGTTCCTGTTCAGACACTCAGGATCATGTTCAGACACTCAGCATCCTGTTCAGACACTCAGCATCCTGTTCAGACACTCAGGTTCCTGTTCAGAGACTCAGGATCATGTTCAGACACTCAGCATCCTGTTCAGACACTCAGCATCCTGTTCAGACACCCAGCATCCTGTTCAGACACCCAGCATCCTGTTCAGACACTGATCCTGTTCAGACACCCAGCATCCTGTTCAGACACCCAGCATCCTGTTCAGACACTCAGCATCCTGTTCAGACACTCAGATTCCTGTTCAGACACTTAGGTTCCTGTTCAGACACTCAGGATCATGTTCAGACACTCAGCATCCTGTTCAGACACTCAGCATCCTGTTCAGACACTCAGCATCCTGTTCAGACACCCAGCATCCTGTTCAGACACGCAGCATCCTGTTTAGACACGCAGCATCCTGTTCAGACACTCAGCATCCTGTTCAGACACGCAGGATCCTGTTCAGACACTCAGCATCCTGTTCAGACACTCAGCATCCTGTTCAGGACACTCAGCATTCCTGTTCAGACACTCAGCATCCTGTTCAGACACTCAGCATCCTGTTCAGACACTCAGGATCATGTTCAGACACTCAGCATCCTGTTCAGACACCCAGCATCCTGTTCAGACACTCAGCATCCTGTTCAGACACTCAGCATCCTGTTCAGACACGCAGCATCCTGTTCAGACACCCAGCATCCTGTTCAGACACTCAGCATCCTGTTCAGACACTCAGCATCCTTTTCAGACACTCAGGTTCCTGTTCAGACACTCAGCATCCTGTTCAGACACCCAGCATCCTGTTCAGACACTCAGCATCCTGTTCAGACACTGATCCTGTTCAGACACGCAGCATCCTGTTCAGACACTCAGATTCCTGTTCAGACACTCAGGTTCCTGTTCAGACACTCAGGATCATGTTCAGACACTCAGCATCCTGTTCAGACACTCAGCATCCTGTTCAGACACCCAGCATCCTGTTCAGACACCCAGCATCCTGTTCAGACACGCAGCATCCTGTTTAGACACGCAGCATCCTGTTTAGACACTCAGCATCCTGTTCAGCCACGCAGGATCCTGTTCAGACACTCAGCATCCTGTTCAGACACTCAGATTCCTGTTCAGACACTCAGGTTCCTGTTCAGACACTCAGCATCCTGTTCAGACACGCAGCATCCTGTTCAGACACTCAGATTCCTGTTCAGACACTCAGATTCCTGTTCAGACACTCAGGATCATGTTCAGACACTCAGCATCCTGTTCAGACACCCAGCATCCTGTTCAGACACTCAGCATCCTGTTCAGACACTCAGCATCCTGTTCAGACACCCAGCATCCTGTTCAGACACTGATCCTGTTCAGACACTCAGCATCCTGTTCAGACACCCAGCATCCTGTTCAGACACCCAGCATCCTGTTCAGGCACTCAGCATCCTGTTGAGACACTCAGCATCCTGTTCAGACACTCAGCATCCTGTTCAGACACTCAGGATCATGTTCAGACACTCAGCATCCTGTTCCGACACTCAGCATCCTGTTCAGACACTCAGCATCCTGTTTAGACACTCAGCATCCTGTTCAGACACTCAGCATCCTGTTTAGACACGCAGCATCCTGTTTAGACACTCAGCATCCTGTTCAGACACTCAGGTTCCTGTTCAGACACCCAGCATCCTGTTCAGACACCCAGCATCCTGTTCAGACACTCAGCATCCTGTTCAGACACTGATCCTGTTCAGACACGCAGCATCCTGTTCAGACACTCAGATTCCTGTTCAGACACTCAGGTTCCTGTTCAGACACTCAGGATCATGTTCAGACACTCAGCATCCTGTTCAGACACTCAGCATCCTCTTCAGACACCCAGCATCCTGTTCAGACACGCAGCATCCTGTTTAGACACTCAGCATCCTGTTCAGCCACGCAGGATCCTGTTCAGACACTCAACATCCTGTTCAGACACTCAGATTCCTGTTCAGACACTCAGGTTCCTGTTCAGACACTCAGCATCCTGTTCAGACACTCAGCATCCTGTTCAGACACTCAGATTCCTGTTCAGACACTCAGGTTCCTGTTCAGACACTCAGGATCATGTTCAGACACTCAGCATCCTGTTCAGACACTCAGCATCCTGTTCAGACACCCAGCATCCTGTTCAGACACCCAGCATCCTGTTCAGACACTGATCCTGTTCAGACACCCAGCATCCTGTTCAGACACTGATCCTGTTCAGACACGCAGCATCCTGTTCAGACACCCAGCATCCTGTTCAGACACCCAGCATCCTGTTCAGACACCCAGCATCCTGTTCAGGCACTCAGCATCCTGTTGAGACACTCAGCATCCTGTTCAGACACTCAGCATCCTGTTCAGACACTCAGGATCATGTTCAGACACTCAGGTTCCTGTTCAGACACTCAGCATCCTGTTCAGACACTCAGCATCCTGTTTAGACACTCAGCATCCTGTTCAGACACTCAGCATCCTGTTTAGACACGCAGCATCCTGTTTAGACACTCAGCATCCTGTTCAGACACTCAGATTCCTGTTCAGACACTCAGGTTCCTGTTCAGACACCCAGCATCCTGTTCAGACACCCAGCATCCTGTTCAGACACTCAGCATCCTGTTCAGACACTGATCCTGTTCAGACACGCAGCATCCTGTTCAGACACTCAGATTCCTGTTCAGACACTCAGGTTCCTGTTCAGACACTCAGGATCATGTTCAGACACTCAGCATCCTGTTCAGACACTCAGCATCCTGTTCAGACACTCAGCATCCTGTTCAGACACCCAGCATCCTGTTCAGACACGCAGCATCCTGTTTAGACACGCAGCATCCTGTTTAGACACTCAGCATCCTGTTCAGCCACGCAGGATCCTGTTCAGACACTCAGCATCCTGTTCAGACACTCAGATTCCTGTTCAGACACTCAGGTTCCTGTTCAGACACTCAGCATCCTGTTCAGACACTCAGCATCCTGTTCAGACACTCAGATTCCTGTTCAGACACTCAGGTTCCTGTTCAGACACTCAGGATCATGTTCAGACACTCAGCATCCTGTTCAGACACTCAGCATCCTGTTCAGACACCCAGCATCCTGTTCAGACACCCAGCATCCTGTTCAGACACTGATCCTGTTCAGACACCCAGCATCCTGTTCAGACACTGATCCTGTTCAGACACGCAGCATCCTGTTCAGACACCCAGCATCCTGTTCAGACACCCAGCATCCTGTTCAGGCACTCAGCATCCTGTTGAGACACTCAGCATCCTGTTCAGACACTCAGCATCCTGTTCAGACACTCAGATTCCTGTTCAGACACTCAGGATCATGTTCAGACACTCAGCATCCTGTTCAGACACTCAGCATCCTGTTCAGACACCCAGCATCCTGTTCAGACACCCAGCATCCTGTTCAGACACGCAGCATCCTGTTCAGACACTCAGCATCCTGTTCAGACACGCAGCATCCTGTTCAGACACTCAGCATCCTGTTCAGACACGCAGCATCCTGTTCAGACACGCAGCATCCTGTCTCAGCCTGAAATACCTTATTCTGCACGTCAATTTTCTCCTCGCCCCGCTGCTCCACCCGGTTAGCCAGGGTGCTCTCGGAGATCTCGAACTGCTGCAACAGCTGGAACTCCTCGAACAGGGTGATCTGGCGCAGCTCGGCCCGCTTCAGCTTGGCGTCCAAATCGAACTTTTCGTGTCGAAGAAGTCGAACTTCGCAGTCAAAATTGCGCACCGCCGATTGGAACTCGCGCAGCAGCTGGCTCTGAGCGTACAGATTGCGCAGGTTCTCCGCGGCCAGACGCTCCGTCTGCAACTCGGACAGAGTCGTCGATGTCGCCGCGGCGCCCGACTTGTCGCCGACAATTGAGGCCGAGTCGCCGCCGTCAGTCAACTGCGACGAGGAGGCGCCGCCAAGGCCGCCGCCAGGTGGTGCCAGGCTGCTGATGCCCGCGGCCTGGACGGGAAATGTCGAAAAAAAACTTTTATCGCTAGATGGGATTTTTCCTAGTGCGAGGATTTTTAAAGAGAATTTTTTTCATTTTGTCGCTAAATTCTGGTATTCAGTGTTTAATAGCACTTTTTCCAATTAGTATCTGACTTAGGGGGTCAAAACTGTTCGTCTTTAGCGAAAATACATCACTGCATAGTGAATTCATGCAGTCTTTGTCCAAATCGCTTTTTACATCAGCTACATTACCTTCTATAAATGGTCACACTAATAAGTAAAGAAAAATGGATACTCCAAGTCAGACAGTAAGAACTATATAGATATAACATAACCAACGGAAGGATAGGCAGACAAAAAAATAATTTAGCACGACAGACAATAAACAGCATGTCTCAATGGAAAAGCATGCATTACAGATGAGAAACCAATAGATGGAGTTCAGATTATGCATGAAAATGCAAAACTCAATCATAACGGCGTTTGTCAAGTTTGACAGTTTCTAGACGTTTTGCTGCTCATTGCTGTGCTTTTTTAAAACAGAAATTGCGCACATTTTGGTGGTTGCAAGTGCAAGAAATGTCTCGGAACTTCACTCATTCAGTATAACAAATGCGAACAAAAATGGATGAAAAAGTTGACACCAGCTGCTACAAACCCGCATCCTCCTTCGAGCGGCTGCGGCCTAAAAGCAGATTTTAATCATCAATCTTCTTTTGCAGAAACGAAAACAAATTACCTAATTAGCAGTGCTTGTACTTTAGCTATTTAGTTGCTAAGAAAAAGCCCCAATGCGAACAAAGGCAAGATAATAAAATGACGGCAGATGTCATTATTCAATTTTCTGCACCAATTTAGCAGACCTGACATGACGCTTTCACTTTCAGAATGATTAAGAATTTCCTCTGCGACTCAACTGATAAACGGCTGAAAGCGTGCAACAAATTCAAACAAAACGTGTACAAAATCGCTCAGAAATGTGTTGTTAATTCGCTATGCGAACTCCGATCGCTACTGTTAGTAACAAGTGTAAATTCAAAGAGTTTAGTGGCATATTAATGCTTCTTTCATTTTATCCAGTGTTAAATATATAAAATAAAATGCATGTAAAATCCGTTTCCTTAGGTATTAAAAAGCATCGATATACCAATAATAATACAGATAATAATAACGATCTGCAAACGGTAACTATCTAGTATAAATATAGAAAAAAACTATATTATACGTCTGTTAGTCGTGAATTTGATAGCTTGGTCAATTCTGTGTGCATTTTTTGTTATAAAATAAACTCTTCATAACGTGTGTACACAATTCATACGAATAGCTAGGTGAAGTTAAATTGGTGACTAGCTCTAAACTATTGCATTGTCTCATTACTAAATTCACCTTTTCATTTGTGTCCTGCAAGTTAGAAAACAAAAAGCAAACAGTTATTAGTTTTTACTTTTAATCTTAAAGATTTAACTTGGTGGCAATAGAAATTCCGGCTACTGGCTGGGACAACGAATAGGCAGATTAGTAAAAAATGAAAAACAGTTACAGAAAAAAAAATCGAACCCTTTTAAACGCCGAAAATCCCTGATCGTCCTCGCCAGTGACCGCCACAGTAGCCTTGGCCTCCATCTCGGCCTTGAACTCCATCAGAGTCTCCTGGGTGTATTCGTACTTCCTGGAAATATTAATTTTGTTTGGGGAATACGAATAATTTTTTTGAAATGCTCTACTAACAGTAGAGAGTTAAGGACCAGTGTTGTGGACCAGTGTAACGAAAGCTCACTTCTCCGGAGTCTCAGACGGGTGCATGCTCAGCTTCGGCGGCAGTGGCTTCCTGTCGTCAGGCCGCAGGCGCAGCTGAATGGCCTCCAGCTGCTGCAGCTTGGCGTTGAGCTCGCTCACTAATTTCTTCTTCCGGTCGCGAAGATTAATAAGACGCCTGTTGAAGTCGCACTTGTGCTGGTAGGTCTGTCAAGGAGTTTATTGGAATGATTGAAACGTTTAGTGGGCATTTTGGTACGAGCGTAGGTTTGTTTGGATTCAGTGACATATTGAGCAATTTGAAAACAATGCGTTCGGTGAAAAATGAAACCTTTTCGCCTCGCCGTGAAAAGCAAAAGTGTTGGCATTCTTTATCTTGCCTGCCTCACAGTGAAGTATTCTACGTAGGCAAATTTTAGAAGGTCGTCTATTACCTGACCCTCCAAATCGAGGGCCTTCTTTTGTATGCGCAATGCCGGAGTGTGAAACTGAAGCCGGTTCATTTTAATTTTTTTACTGAATGCACAGCTTCGGAAAACGAGTTAATTAAAATGCGTCATAATGACAAACAAAGGGTCGTAAAAATATCTGTTGCTGGCTTAAAAGAACTGCATATCGTACACCAACCTCACCCTCTCACCCAGGCCACAGACGCACCCGGCACGCACACATGTCACCAACCTCACCCCCTCACCCAGGCCACAAACGCGCCCGGCACGCACACATGACACCAACCTCACCCCCTCACCCAGGCCACAAACGCGCCCGGCATGCACACATGACACCAACCTCACCCCCTCACCGAGGTCACAAACGCGCGCGGCACGCACATATGACACCAACCAACCACATGTCTACAGACAAGCCTACCTTTTCATCCAAATCTATCAGCTTCTGCCTGGCCTTGTCCGAGCTCAATCGCAGATGCGGCGGAACCACATAGTCGTTAGCTGATTTCAATTTAAAATCGCCCATATTGTCTCGAGCCTCCTGAATCGCATGAACATCCTCCGGATCGTCGTAATCATCGGACGGCTTGCTCTGCTCGAGCTCCTGACGCTCCTGCCTGCGCTGCGCCCGTTTGCGCTTCTTCTCTTCGACTTTGCGCAGCTGGCGCAAGATTCTCTCGCCCCGAGCGCCCTTCAAATTGGACTTGAACAGTTGGGATTCTTCCTCTTTCTCAGCGGACACTTCCTGCGTGGCCTCCTCTGCGAATAGTTTTGGTTGTGAGTGCTGGGGGATATCATTCTAGAAACTTTTATCAAGAAAATTTTTGAGAATCAACTTCATTCTGCGCTTCTCAATTCTCACTATATACTCGTAGCTATGAAAAATATTGGTGCAAAAGCTATATTAAGTGTTAAATTTGACAAAAGATGAAACGATTTCAATGCTTTAGGCGACGCTTTTTGCTTCAAAAAATAGAACATTTCAAGATTTCATTTGCCTAAAGCAACAAAAAATTAATTAATTAAGAAACAGAGATATCATTCGGCTAAGAAATCATGCGTGCACAAGAAAATTCAATTAATAATCTTTGAATAAAAGCGATTCTTGCATTTATCCAATCGGCTGCTGATTCTTATAGAATCCAAACTACGTCGTAAATCCTTTCGAACTTGATAAAAAAATTACTGAGAGCGGTTCGATGGTCAGAGTTGGAGAGGAAAATAAAAATATTGCAGCACAGAAACTTATAAGAGTAGAGACCTAAGTACGAGACATGAACCCACTTGGCAACAAATGGAAGAAAAAAAGGTTTATTAAAAATATTTTCATATAGATATAGTTTAGTAGCGTGCAGTGCGTAAACAAACTGAAAAAAATATATTGTTTAAATTGGTGCGATCAAGCAGGGCCGAGGTGGCCCCCTCCCCAGCTACCAAATCGATAGATAAATCAAGGCGGGGAGAAGAATATTAGTAGTTCCCGTGCGAGCAATCAATCAACAATCAATTCATGCTAATTCGATGCGGATTTGGAGAAAAAAATACAAGACAGACTTCATGCATTTGATCTGATCTCTTACTCTGAGCAGCGAAAAGTTCCTGGTGAATTTGTAGTCTTTGTTCTGAAAACAATGCATAATCAATTAATCCAGACGCGTTAATCCGGTCTTTGTAAACCTAGACGGATAAATTAATCAAACTGGATCGAAACGATAATAAATATGGCGGACAGTGTTAGAACAGTAATAGTGTCATTCATTCATCAGGTCTAGATTGATAAATATCTTGCATGATCCTGCATTTTTGTGTACTCAGCAATCCGAGTTAGTTGAGTTAGTTACATTAGTACATTTTTATTAAACTATTAAAATTGGAGTACATAGCGTGGTGCTAGTAATGCTTTGTTAGTTATAAATTCGCTCGTAAAAAACTTAGATAGGATTTACGTTGACCTGAAATGTAGCGGGATTACGTCAATTTTTTTAGGCATCATAATAAAAACTTAATAACTACAAAAGCTACTGTGATTGTTATGTATCAAGCGTCTAAGTCAATGTGTTTACAGTAAAGTGACGCGCTCTGCAATAAGTGAGACTATATTAGATACTCAAGCGCAATTTTTTGTAGGATCATTTGTGCCCGTCACTTTTTCCCGTGGTGTTTTAGATTGCTAATAGCCTGGAAAACTCCTTGTAACACTGAAATCCTGTTAGGAACTCGGTCAACAGCCAATCATGTGTCACTGCGACAGCCCCAAAACTTATGCTTATGACTGGGGTGGGGGGGGTCGGACTTGCGCCCACCTCCCCTCTCATTGGCCGGTGTTCCGGCCAATCAGCGCAGGTGGGGTAGAGGGGACCACTTTCCTACTACTAAGCATCTTTCTCAAATTATTCAGCATAATTTAGCTAGCAATTTGTTACTGATAGTGAGTAAAAATACGAAAATTCATTCATTTTACTGGTAAATGGGACAGGTTTAGTGGTGTTGAAAAAGTGACAGTCACTCACTAGCTGACAGCAGAGTGGCGTCTCTAGTGGCGTCCTTCTGACTAGCAAGCGTTCTCTTCCTCTCCATCTCCTCCTTGAGCCGGTTGAAAGCCTCGCTCAGCTTGGCTGTGCGAATCGAGGCCACCTCGTGGTCGCTTTCAATTGCCCTGACAACAACAAGCTCGCACTCTAACTCGTCTAGGAATCGTTTGCGCAGTTTGTTCAGCGCAATCTGGCACCGCTCCGACTCCCAGGCCAGCTCGCGTTCAACTAGCCTGACCTTCTGCTTGCGCTGCTCCTGCATGTCCAACTTCAGCTGCGGCACCATCTCGAATTCACGAGGCCGCAGTTGGATGCGTTCGGGAAGAGCCTGCGTACAGGGGGTCAGGGTTGGTCTCTTCTTCAGTAGCCTCAGATTGAGGATTTCATGACATCTGCAGCTACATCAGCAGCCTCAGATTGAGGATTTCATGAGATCTGCAGCTCCATTACCTGGTTGAGCTCCTTTAACTTGCGGAATTCCACGCGCAGCTCGTTAACTCGCCTACGAATGCCGGCCTTCTTCTCCTCGGCCAGTTTCACGCGCCGATCGTGCTCGGACTTCTGCTTGTCCTCCTCGATGCTGTAGGCTCCGGGATCGTCAATATCGTCGCCGCGTTGGATTCGCTTGGCAGACGGCAGCACGGCCGCTTTTGCCGCTGCCGCCGCGGCTGCCTGACGCTCCTGCACCTCCTGCTCGGGCATGATGCTGTACACAAAATAGTTACCGTCGCGGCCAACACTGATCAGATAGGCGTCGTCGTGACTCGGACAGATGCCAGTGATGGCCCCGTAGTCGTTGTCGTGCATAGCCAGGCACCACTGGCTGGTCATGCTGCCGATGTCGAACGGTTTATCCAATAGTTGCACCCGGATGCTGCCGTCCTGCATGCCGAAGTAGGCCCGGCGGCCGGACTTGCTGAAGCTGATCACCGATACTGGCACGTCGGCCGAGTCTTTGACCGTCACGCTGAGCGCCGGTTCGCGTTTGGCCGCCTCAAAATCGGCGGGCGGCTGGTCACCGGCGGGATAGTCGCACTTGTACAGATAGCCGGAGTCGAAGCCGCCCATGGAGAGCCAGAACGAGTTTGGCTGCTGGTCGGGCACCAGGCCGCACAGGATGGGCGACGGCTCCTCGGGGTAGTACGGCTCCCACTGCTGCTCCTCGGCGCGCCGCTTGGCGATCTCTTTCTCCTGCGAACGATTTGATTTTAATGGTGTAATGAGCGAGTCTTTGTTGGACCCGGCCCCTCAATCGGATTTTTGATGTATCAAAAGCTTCTAAAGAATTTTCTGTCATTGCTCTGGCGTTTTTTTCAAACAACAAAAATAGTGCTAAATTGGAAACCTTGTACGCAGTATATGTAGTACGAGTATGCAACAACATTGGCGCAAGACGATTCGTGGCATTTTATAATGTGTGCTTCTCTTACCCGCAAGTTGAAAAGTCTTGCTATTTGCTGAAAACAATTACATTTTTTATGTATCAAAATCGTTGCTGAGTTCAACAAAAAATTAACAAATTTTTGCACACTTTTGTGACCAGTTTTTGAGCGGTTCAACTTTAATGTTGGCAGGGAATAGGATCACTGGAAGTCAAGCACACTGATTGTGAATTACGTAAAAAACTGAGTGACAACCCGTTTACGTGTAGTTTAGTCGGCTTACGAATTTGACCATCTCAAGCTCTTCCGCTTCCTTAATTGCTGACTAAAATTAGCGATTGTAAAAATGACAAGCGAGCTGATTTATTAATAATTTTAGCCGGTTGGACCTAACTCCTGAAGCGCGTTCAGTCACTCTGAATACAAGGCATAGACACACACATACACACACAGGCCGGTATAGGGTGTACACTCTCTATGCCTATTTATGAGGGGGGTTGCCCTCATGGGGGCCCCACAAGGCCTCAAATTAATGTGAGCCTGCACACGAAACCGCGCTTGGGAAAATAAACAACCTACAACGCGGGGTCGAACCTGGACCAGTGGCACACAAGGCCACTGAGACGCGCTAGACCGCCGAGCCACTCGCCCCCCGTTGCTTATAATCGTCATGTCTATGATGGACTGCTATGGCCTTGTACTTTTGTATTGGTCATGCTTATCGGCCTGAAACGTTCGAGTTAAAGTAGCTACGCAAATCACTAACCTCATCCTCAATCTCCTTGGCCTGCTCCTCCTCAGTCTGCAATCCCCGTTCCAGTTTCCTCTTGCGCTCCTCGGCCCGCCGCTTCATCTCCTCGGCCTCTAGTCGGTGAATTTCCTCGAGCTCCTCGGCCCGGCGCAGTTTAGACTTGACGCTTGAGAAGGCGAATCGCTGCTTGACATCGTAGCCAATCAGCTCGTAGGTGACGGACGCGTCAACTTTGGCCGGGTCGGGACAGTCGAAATCGCAGACTCGGCCGTCGGTGAAGAACACGCGGACCCGGTCGGGCTGCTGGTCGCTGTCGGAGGCCAGCCAGGCTAGCTGGGCCGGGTAGCCCTGGAATCTGATGAAGCCGACCGGCGCGTACTTGCTGGCTGACACGGAGAAAAAGAAGATGCTGCCCTGCTGCTCCTCAGCGTGGCTGCTCTCGTGCTCGATGCCCTAGGATTAGGGAACAAGCTGCATATGATCTTTTGGTGTGACTTAGCCTACTTCTATGCGATCGTTAAGAACTAAAGCAGGCAAATTGTACACAGTCTTAATGTAGATTCCACCACAAGCAAACAAACAAACAAACTAACTAACAAACTAACAAACTAACAAACTAACAAACTAACAAACTAACAAACTAACAAACTAACAAACTAACAAACTAACAAACTAACTAACTAACTAACTAACTAACTAACTAACTAACTAACTAACTAACTAACTAACTAACTAACTAACTAACTAACTAACTAACTAACTAACTACGCTCGTACGAGAGCCCAAAAACAACAAAAGTCAGCAGCAACTCACAGCCGTCACCAGCATGTCGCCCATCTTGTCCAGCACGATGTCAACCACCCGGCCAGTGTGCGGCTTGAGCGCCTCAACCAGCGTCAGCTCGGCCACCTGCTTGGCCTTCCGCGTCGGGTCTGTCTCCGGATTCTCGCCGAAGCTCAACACCCGGAGGACGCCGTCGGCGAAGCCGGCCAAAATTGTTCGACCCTTTGGGTCGACAGTCTGCGGCGCCCACAGAATTTTGGTGCCGGAGCCGCTGAACCGGCTCTCCACCAGGGTCCGGTGGGCGACAAAATCCGTGACGCGAACGCTGCCGTCAGCGCCCAGTGTGGCGACCAGGTAGGAGAGCGGCGAGGCGGCGCAGCCGGCGATGGCACCGGCGTGGCAGGACAGAAGCCGCTCGGGTGGCTGGGCCGTGTGCGAGAACGACAAGTCGAGGCGCCAGATGCCGCCGTTGGAGTCCTGGGCCAGCCATTCGCTGGAGCCTTCGTCCTCGGCGCCAGCTTGAGCTGAGGCCGCGGTAACCTGCTTGACGATGTGCGCCAGTCTCACATTGTTGCCAACCTCGTAGGCGTTCATCGGGTCCATCTCGATCAGGCCGGACTCGTCAACCGCTTCGGCTGTGTCGATCATTTCGAAGTCCCAGGTCTGGATTAGGCCGTCAATGCCGACCGTCATGAGCTCTCCGGCGTCCATCACCACCTGCGGTGTTGCAGTTGAAGGTTCGGCTATGTGCAGTTCATGATATTCTAAAGAGATTTCTGAGCTCCTGTTAGATTTCAGTTAGAAAACTTACCTGGAAAATCGGACCGTTGTGAGCCGGCCTTTTGCCTTTCTTAGAAATCTCGACCTTGATGAGGCCGCCGTCCCACACCAGCATGTTGCCCCATTCGCAGCCGCTGAGCACCTTTCCGTCTGGCAGCTCAACAAAGCCTTCAATATCGGAGATTTCAGTCTTGCCAAACTTGCCAATGGCACCCTGCAGCTTCAGACCCGTGAAGGTCGACGCCATCTTCCAGAAGCGCACGTGACCCGTACCAGCCGTGGTCAGGAAGCCTTCGAGATCCTGCGACCAGGACACCCGATAGACGTCCTGGGAGAAGGCTTTCGATCGCAGCACCGTCCGCTCGCTTAGCCAGTCCCAGATGGTCAGCATGAAGTCGGGATCGGAGCCCACCGTGGCCAGGTATTTGCCGCTAGGATCGAACTTGCAGTAGGAGTAAGCTCGCTCTGTGCCGCCCCGCAGGATTCGGTACAGCTTCAGTGACGGATACTCGTAGACAAGAACGTTGGGAGCCTCGCCTTTCTCAGCCACGGCCAGGTACTGCCGGCTGGGGTGCACGGAGACAAAGCCGACCCCGCCGCCGCTGGAGCTTCGCAGGAACGTCTGCCGTTTGGTGGCCAAATTGAGCACTTTAACTAAATTGCCGGCTACAAAGCAAACGTGCTCGGCGTCCAGGATGTACAAATTGTCCCGCTTGGTGCAGTCGTAGCCGTATGAGTAGGCCAGCTGCAGCAGGTCGGCTGGCAGGCCTGACTCCTCCGTGACGCGCGGTTTCGATACGAACTCGCCGACATCGTAGAAAAAGTCAGCCGGTATGGCCGGCTTCTCCTCTTCGACCGGCTGCTGAGAGGCATCGGCCTCGTCGCCGCCTTCGCCTTCGTTGTCACGCGGTGAGATTCGCCTGGCTGGTGTTGATGGTTTTTCAACGTCTTCACCTTCAGCCTCAACTTCACCACCAACTCCAACATTGGATTCGGCTTCAGGCTCTACTTCAGCCTTGGATTCGGCTTCAGGCTCTACTTCAGCCTTGGATTCGGCTTCAGGCTCTGCTTCAGCCTTGGATTCGACTTCAGGCTCTGCTTCAGCCTTGGATTCTAATGCTTCTTCCCCTTCGCCTTCACCTTGGGCTAGTGCTTCCGCTACATCGGGAGCAGCTTCTCCGGCGGGCTTATCCACAGGTGCAACGTCGCTCGTAGGCTGGGCTGATTCAACAGCTAGATTTTCAGCACTAGCCTCGTCTGCGGCATCAGCAGCTGCGGCTTCTTCTCCTGCTTGGACAAGGTCTGAAGCCTCGGCTGCGTTCTCTTCATTGGCCGCTTCAAACGCTGCATCAGCCTGATCGGCATTGGTGTCAACTTCGGGTTCCGTACTTTGAGGATTGACGTCCTCCTGGCTGTTCTCAGCTGGTTCTGACATTAAAAAGTCTGAAATGGGTTGGCTATATTTTTTAACTAAAAAAATTAGTGAGCGTTAGAGACTTATTTACCATACATATTTTATAAACAATACAAAGTTTAAGTTTACTGAGAGAAAGCTTGCCTTTATAGATTGAACTAAATTTAAACTGAAAATAGATAAATACTAAAGATCAGAGCCTTGGAAATTGAAACTTTTTTTCATAGTTAAATAAGAAATTTATGAAATATTATACATATTTTTTAAGTAAAAAGAGTTGATTCTAGGGATTGCTCAATAGTGATGAAACAATGAACATTCTATGTCGCTTAAATTATGCTCAAGAAAGACAATTTTTATAATTGTTGACGCTTTTTGGATCCTTTTAAGTTTCTAACGCTTTAAAAAAGTATGCTTAGTCTATATAAGTAGGAAATATATAAAAATAATGTTTGCGTTATCTTGATGATGGCAAAAAATTAAACTTTAACTAAATGATCTTTTATAATTTTAGAACTGGGTAAAAATTCTCGAAATATTTCAGTGACTGATATTTTTCTTATAAATTAGCCGATTGTTATCTTGCAAATTAGCTAATGAGGCAACAAAAGGTAGCATGATATAATATAGTTGTTTCGTAGGTCAATGCATGAGTCGTTAAAAAATAAATCAACACAATTGACATCGTATTGTAAAAAGGGACGAGCATGAAAGCAAAAATACATTTTTAAGCAAATAACCGGAAGAATGGTATGATAGAGGTACCTCATACATATGCTAGTAGAGTAGAAATACATGTTTATACTCTACAATTGTCACAATGCATTAATGCGAAAAGTCGCACAACTTAGAATTGTCTAAAAAAGCTCGCCACAGCAACAAAATTTAGCAGTTTACTTTTATTAAAAATGATAAATAAATAATAAAATTTAAAATAAACATAATAATAAATTACCAGTGAGGTATTCAGAGCAGAACAAGACATTCTAAAACACTATTTGTTTTGATGAACGTTTTACGATATTTCAAAGCCGCACAAAAATTGTCTTTACTTTGACAAAGCAAATTACGAAAAAGCGTCTGAATAAATTTATAAATGTAATAATTAGGCCTCTTAATATTTTTTAAAGCAGACTTTGAAAAATATCATGAAAAATAAGAAAACTTTGTTCGGCAACCATTTTTTCAGTTCCACAAACCAACGACCAGTGCAAGTTACGCTGAGGAAATACGTACATCTAAAACATTCTTATATGTATCTTGAACTCTTGAATTATTAGATAGGAGTCCATAGCTTTTATGGAGATCTCTAATAATATGTTACTTGCAAAAGTGAGTTACAATACATTTAATAAAAGTTACGAAACTATAGAAGAATTAAAATTCAATAAAATCAGTTAAAACTTTCCGGGTTTCAATTCGTAATCCTACTAAAACAATATTTTTTGTTATGCCTAAATTTTTAGGCAATAGTTGACTTTGTACAGCAGCTGCAATAACTTAGCAATTTTTTGTGTTAAGTAAGTGTTTGCGTTAAATTTGCTACCATGGCAACAAACTATACTGATCGTTGCATTTGTTCAGTTTCGTACACAAACAGATTTCAGTTTGCTTTGTTTCTATTACTTTTATATTATCATTGATAGACTCGTTTTCTGTGACTTCAGATTTTCAATTTCGAGCCACTCATTAATGGCGACGTATACAAGTCCTGAAGTCGATGGGCTTCCAAGCATTCACCGCCAAAAGCCAAGAGAAGTCTGGAAACTAGATGATGACTGTGCAGATTCAGCTGCTAAGGCTCGTCAAATGTACGAGGTAAATAAAATTCATATTAATTATTTGATTTTTTCCATTACCCTTGAAAGGTAAATACGAATATCATAGAGGTGACAATTTTAATTTACCTTAAAGCGTGAGTTTAAAAAATATAGATAACCTTAGGAAGCTAAAATCCTAATCCATTATCCACTTGAAGCAGTTTACTGAAGACCTGCACAGCTGCTTAAAATATTTAAATCTTAAAGTCTAAATTTATACCTAAATACATTAAATTTACACCACAGACAATATTTAACCTACTAATCAATGCAAACCGTTTCACGATTTTTTTGTAGTTTTTATACACAATAAATCTTATTTGCATGCAATTAACAATATCCAAATATTTGTAAAATTTTCTGCTTCAATTAAAAAAGGCTAGAAATTATGAGTTTTTTGCATCAATTTACTAAAAAAATAGTTTTTTTAAATAGTCCTTTTTTAAACATTATACTTTTATAATCTTTCTAAACTTATAATTTATAATTTTCATTGTTAGATTTCATTGCAATATTTTTTATCGTTTTTTAGTAATAAAATTATTGCTAAAGTAAGTTTTATTCTGGAATTTATGAATACACTAGCACTGTAGTAAAATACTATTTACATTAATTTCAGCTGCAAGATCAACTCAGGAGTCAAAGAGAGGAGCTTAGACGACGGGATGAAGTAATCAGAGAGTTGACCGGGTAAGGATGCGAAAATTGTCTGAAAGACTGCGGCTTGCAAACATATCCATCTGATCGCATCCGTAATCATGCCCATTGGATCGTGCGTATTTTTTTCCACAGCCGCGATTCCGGTCTGTGGGGAGTCAATGGCGGCCCATCTGGTGTGCCGGAGCACGCCCACTGCGGCATCACAGCCTGTCCGTCTGCGCGCAGCGAAGTTGCCGCACTGCGAGTCAAAGTCGACGGCCTCCAGGCGAAGCTGCGCGAGAAGCAACTAGAGTTGGACTCGGCACTGGACGCTGTGCATCGACACCGGGGTGAGGCTGAACGCCTGCGCGAGGACAACGCACGCCAGCTGGCGCTGAACGCTGAGCTGTCCCGCCAGATTGACTGCTGCGAGGCGACGCGCGGCTCCTACGAGGAGGTGAAATCGCGTAGCAGTCAAACAGTTTTCGAATTGCAAGAGCAGCTTCGTCGGGCGCAGGAACGAACTCGCGACCTCGAGTCCAGACTGGCCGATCGGGACGCCCGCGAAGTCGGCCGGTCGAGCTCCGAGCGACGCGTGGCTGAGTTTACAGCCAGCCTGGCCTACCATCTTGAACTGGGCGAATCGGCCAGCTTCGATGCGCTCATTAATCGGGCTTCTAGTCTCGCTCAGGCAAGTTACTGATGGGATAACTCAACGTCCTACTTCCAAAACTGTGTGAATATGAGCAACTCCAATAGGTTCTACATCAAATTTCTTTTCATCGCAGGAGGCCGCCAACCTACGCGCCCGATCGCGCAGCCAGGAGGAGCAGCTGGCGGCTCACGAGGCCGAGGCCCGAGCCAACCGGGAGACAATTCAGCGCCTGCTAGCCGAGGTGAACAGGGAGCACAAGGCGGCGGCGGCCTATCAAACTAATCAGACCGAGTTTCGCACTGCTACGGAGAAGCTCAGGGCTGAGCGAGACGATTTAGCCAGACAGTTGGAGCTGCTGGAGGCTCGGCTGGAGTCCAACAGGCGCGTTCTGGATGCCACCAAGGCTGAGCTGGCGGAGAAGGATGGCCACGTTGCCAAAGTTGGTTGCTTTGGGGCTTGGTTGTTTGGTGCTCTAATCTCCTTTTAATTAGCCATTTAAGCCTATTAGATTAAATGAAAAGCCCACGGAGAACGCTCTGTGTGTTATCGGGAATTTTAATTGTTAGCGAATTCTAATGTTCTGAAAATCTTCGTATTCCTGAATTCCAGGTCGAATCGACTAATCGCGAGCTGCAGAGCCGAGCAGAGGACGGCGAACGTCAGATGGCCGCTTTGCTCCAATCTTTGGCGTCGTCGCTTAGCACGCAATTTAGTCACGTGACCGCCACAGAAGAAGCCGTGAAGGAGAAGGTGCGCAATCTCTGCCGCGAATTTAAAGAACTGTCCGAAGCGTCGGCGGCGCACGAGGAGCGATCGCGCAACGCGGCGAAGCAGCTGGAGGCTCAAATTAATAACAGCCGCGAGCGGGAGGCGATGGCCAGACGCGCCGAGGTTGAACTACGCGACATGCACGAGCGGCTGAGGGCGATGGAGAGCGAGCTGGCTGCCGGCGACGTGGTCCGTGACGGTCTGGCCGCCGACAGGCAGAAGTTCTACAAGTACATGCAGCAGCTGGCTGAGTCGATGAAGATGGACCAGGTTGGTTGGGATAAGGTGTTGGTTTTGTTTAAAGCGTAAGGCAGTCAGGGTTTAACTCAGCCCAGCCAGACTCCGGGGAATTTCCATGTAAGTTCCATGAAATGAATTTAACTGCAGGTTGGCGCCGATATCGGCTTCGACATGCTGGGCGACGCGCTGCTGGCGAGGGCTCAGCAGCTGGCTCGCCTGTCAGACGACGCCGCCCACGACAAGGCCAGCACAGTGTACAGTCTGCAGCGCAAGGTCAAAGCCTTGAAGGAGCAGCTGGAGTCGCGGGATCTTCACATGGACCTGCTGCGCAAGAAGATTGCCCAGCTGGAGGAGCGGGCGGCCGGTCGAGTTGAAATTGAACGCGAGCGGGACAACGAAAGCGGCCGAGTCCGGAAACTGCAGAAGCAATTAGAGAAGACGCAGAATCTGTTAGAGCAGGCCAGAGCGGAGATCGTCAGCTTGAAGGCGCAGCTGTTGGAGTGCAGCAACCTGAAACTGGCCGCTCTGGAGCAGGACCGCGAGCTGGCCGCTCTTGAAAACACCATGGAGAAGCTGGAGCAGGTGCGCCAGAAGCAGGCTAAGAAGATCTCCCAGTTGAAATCCGAGGTTGAAACGCGACAGCGAGAGCTCCATGACAAGAGCTCCTCAGCTGAGGACGCATTGAGCAGCCTGACTAGCGAGTTGCGCACCACCAAATCGGCGCTTGACGAGGCCAGACGACGCGAGAACCAGCTGCTCGATCTGCGCGCCGTGGTTGGCCGAATGCTTGGCCTCGACGTTGAGTCGCTGGCCGTGCCGGACTATGAAATCGTCAACAGGCTTGAACGGCTGATTCAGGTAATAGCTGAATGGGATTCTCTGCGGTGTTCCCCGAAATTGGTTTCTAAAAATAGAAGCATTGTGTGCATGTACGGGTGTGACCTTCAGAATCACCCGGCCGTTTCCATTGGCATCGCACACAAGGAAGTGGCTATTGGTTCATGGCTGTCACGGGATCACTATTTTTTCAATAGCGACCCAAATGTGTATGTAACTATTAGAAATAGCCAAGTGATAACCAAAATTTGTGTTTGTATGATTATGAATTTATCAGCAAAAAAAATTATTTTTGGCATTATATGATTTTTGGGAAGACTCCTTAAGATAAAAAGAATATATTGGACGCATAGGACGCTATACTTACATTAAAAAAGCTTTGAATGCCAATTACAGCTAAAAATACCCATTGACTCCGGTTAGAACGAAGTGACTGCTATATCGTGGAACATTTAAGAGGGTTCGTTCGATTCAAAATCTAAATCAGACTAGACAAACACTAAAAAATCAAACAGTCCCTATGGCTATTGGTGGTCGTTAACTTTTCTTAAGAAACTACGAAAAAAATGATACATGTCTTTATGTAAGCGCGTCGGCTGCTTTTTATCTAAAAATAACAATAACCTTAAAATTGAGGCTTAGATTAGATGCTTGGCAACAAGACAAACGGAGCAGACTCACCTACCTTGGCAAATAATTAATAATCGATTAAAGGCCTTTGAATGAATCTCTCACCCTGGTCATTCAGGTTGACTTAAACGTTTACTAAACTGACTACTGTATTACTGTACAACTTCGCAGGCGCATCAGAGCAACGTGTACACAGCTGTGGCCGCCAACGAGGCGATGCACGACATGCAGGCCAGCTTCCTGGACGGCTTCGCCGACGCTCAGCAGCATCAGCTGAGCCTGACAGCGTCTGCGTCTAAGCAGCACCAACAACAGCAGCCCAGACGGCCGCCCTGTCCGATCTGCCACCATGACAGGTGCTCCTGTCGGCGTGGCGGAGGCGGCGGACGGCTTAGCGGCCGAAGCAGCCGGAGCGGCGGCGGAGGCGCGGGCGGCGGCGTCGGCGGCGCCGGCGTCAGAGCATCCGCGGTGCGCACCAGAAGCGTTTCACCGTCCGGTAGAGATCCCAGACAGTACTGATTGCCGAGTGGAAATAACACTAAAAATTCTGACGATTTGAGTACGCTGCTACAGACATAATCACGCGTAAGATCCGTGTCGGATTGGAACCTGCATAAATCCGTCATCATTTTTACTGCCTACAAACTTAGTAGATCGAATTGGTTGTTAATCTGAGAAGAATCTGTCAGCTTTCCTAGAATTTCGCTAGTATACTTAACGCTGAATTGTTGGCTATTGCTTGGAATTTAAATTTTGCAATTTAAACGCCGGCCGACCGCCCATTTGCAGCTGCTGCGTATTATATTAAAAGTTTATTTCCAAGTTTCTCCTATTTGGCAATCAGTCAACCCTCTTATACGCTCGTATCCGTATTTTTGTCCTCCACGCTGGTTCACCTTTACCTGCTGTCTTGCAAACTGCATCATGCTTAATGGCAAGGTCTCCTATTGTTTGTACGCAGTGATACTGGGATATTATAACATTTCAAATTAATTCTTAAAATGCTATGTAAAATGTTGTTACGATGTGCACAATCTCTTGCAAACTGTTATTTCTTAGCGAAGACGCGTTGATTCGCGTCCTTCTTAATTGTACTTTTTTATTTGACTCTGACACTTCTTCCCGCAACTTTGCACTTGTGCGCATTCAAACTGTCTATTTTACGTATATTTAGAGCCTTCTATATTTATTTAGATCTTTACTGACATGGTATACAATTTCTTTAATACTATGATTCCTTTAACTTAACCCAAATGACTTTATCAGTACAGATAGGTGTAAATGTTGTAGGACCTTTCTCGTTCTTGAAGCAGGAACAATTAAAAATGAAAAAATGATCACAAAAGAAGTTTTTGTGCGATTCTCAAATAATATTTAAATGCACTTGTATTCTTGGTATTCTTGAGTTCTATTTGATGCTAGAAAAATATGAATACTTATGCACGCAGTAGTTTTTTAATGCCCAAGTTCGATTTAGATTTTCTTATAGGTAAGTTGCACTGCTGACTGCTGAGGTCTCAGGTATCCACATATAGCTACGCCTATACCTACGCAAACCTGACCTCCTTTTTAAGGAGATAGAGTTAAGGTTTTCCAACTGTTGCCAAAACCATCTATGGGGAATACTTGAACTCTATCTCCTTACAAGAAGAAGATAAAGACACCGAGAGCCATGATGTCCACTATGATCGTAGCGTAACTCGCCTACGAGTATTGACCTCATATGCGAACTCAAATCGATTAAAAGAAGAAAATTTAAAATAAAGTCTAGCGAATACATGTATTTAGAGCTTGAATTACCGACAATTCTCGTGCATAAAAGCACAATACGTTATGAAGAAAACATACGCTAAAAAGCTTACGATTAGGACGAAGTGATGCAGAAAAAATAGGTATAAAGATGAAATTTCTCGAATTACACTGTAAGTTAAGAGGATGTCAACTCTAAGGCTCTAGAATAGAGTTCGAAAGAGCCAGCCGGACCAAACTTACTGTGAAAGTCTTGATTCCCAGGACCCCTCTGGATAGGATGTCTCGGCGCTTCTAATTAACTAGGCCGATAACTTCTCCATCGCAGTTAGTATTGGTCGGGCTGGCTCTTTCGACAGTTAAAAAATTTCTATCTCGCCAGTGTAAAATCGGCCTTCAAATATTTGGAGTGTAGCGTCCTTCTGGGCTTCTATTCTAGAAGTCCGTGGTAAACCGAAAAGTTGCTGACTTTTTAGGTATCAGCGAGCAACAATTAAAGCCGGTAATTCATTACCCCAAAATTTTGAAGTGTATGTACGGCAATTTAATACAATGCGAGTTGCTACGACAGTTAAAGAGTCATCTCAACAGTTAAATATAAAAATTGCATATAGTAATTCAGAAAAAGGAATTATGTTGCAATATTATTTCAGGACTTCATCAGATAAAACTTGTAGACCTTTGAATTAGTAAGTACAAAAAGCACCTTAGCTAAACAAATTTTTATGCTTAGAAAGTAAATTTATGATTTCTCGAGATAAATAACAAATCAAATAAAAATGGAAACATAATTTTTGCCTATCCCAGGAAATAAGCTAGAAAAAAGTACAATAAACTGATGACAGGAACATCATCGATCGATCGAATTCACGTCGACTCTGACTACGCACATGCGAAACAAAGCGTCTTAACTAACTTTTTGTATTAAAATCTAGTTAATTCTTTGCCTGTAAAAATTATTTCTTTATATTTCATAGCTGTGAATCTTACATTGTAAAAATGTCTGCTACAGAGCAGATGCGAGCAATGCTTGATGAGCTGATGGGCACTAATCGCGATGGTAAATTCATGCGTTTATTAAAAAGCAATATTTTCTTTTTCTTTATGCTCATGTCGTGTGTACAAATATTTATTTCGTACTTTATGCCGCTAATTCTTATTACCATATTTTTGCCTCGATATATCATATCATTATGTCCTAAATATAAATATAATCAATTATTAATATCTATAGGCTATAACTATTTAATGTTCATTATATTAACTTCACTTCTATGTTATAATTCTCCTAGCTCCTAATATAAAAGATTAAAAAATATTTAAAATTTTAAGTATAAAAACTGAATTATATATTTCTTGCTTTGTTCAATAAATCATTGTCAGAAAAACAAGAGAGTAATCTTTTTTCTTAGGCCTACTTATTTACACTTTACTTACACTTTATTTACACAAAATTCACCATAAGTAGCTAGTACTATCATTTTAGTCATTGCAAATAGGGACCTAAACTGATCTATAAAATAATACCTTATTTTTATTTGTAATAGCTTCCTTAAGAGTTTAGTAATTATCACTATTAGAATAAATGTTGAAACCCCACAGATATGCACTTTAGAGTACAGTAAAGTTTCTTTTACCTTCTGGGTTTATTATTTGTGCTATAGGGATACTATAGCATCTTTACTTTGAGAATTGTATCCTGAAATTGGATATAGGATATGATTTTGCATCCTGATTTTTTTAATTCCTCCCAAAAAAATCTCTTTAAGAAGACTTCTAAAAATTGCACCCCAAACCCTAAAATCGGTTTCCAGCTATTTCGTCTGCTACCTTTTTGTCTGCTGGGCAGATGAAGTTGCAAACCATTTTGTCTGCCATGCAGCCAATAGGAGTGAACTGAACTAGAATAAAGGAGGTCGAGAGGGACTGTTTTTAGGCAGACAAAAGCATGGCTTTCTCTCTGTTAAATGATGGCTGTTAGGCTCTATAAGTGACATTTGCGTATAGGCCTATTTTGGATTTCGACAGACAACAGGTGCACTGGTCACTGGTGCATCTGGCCTGGTCTGGACTTCATGCCATCATTACACCATTCTCATTGCATTTTATAATTTCCAAAGATCGATATTTAGAATCTTATGCCTCTTAAATAATAAAATTAGCTAATACATTCAGCTTGCTCCAATTGGTTAAGGTCAGCAGACGAAGTCTTAAAAACTAAAAGACCACTTCGTCTGCTGAGCAGACAACTTGGCGGCAGACGAAACCACTGGCACCCCCTAAAATCGCATCCTAAAATTAAGAACATGATGCAATTTAGCATCCTGAGCCCAGCAAAAAAATAAACCCAGTTTACCTTGCTTTAGTCAACCTATCAAATAAAATTTGCAACTTACTTAGCAAAAAAGTTCAAAGGAGCAAAAAAGGTTCCACAAACCATTTCATGCAAATATCTTCCTTACATTGCTGATTTTTTAACTTATTTAAGAATTTTTACAAATTTTTTCTTTTTGAGCAAGGAACATAATCTAGATTTTATGCAAAGATTCCATTGTTGTCCACTAGTCAGTAAAAAAAATATATAGCCTACTTGCAGGCGCTGTGCATATGCTATACTCTAGAAAACCCCCAAAATCATGCCAGATGCTATCTACTATTTTAGAACTTTTCCTATAGGGGTAATTATTTGTATGTATTGTTGTATATTTGTATGTGTTTTAATCCAATATTTCAGTATCAAAAGAAATTGAAAAGAAGCAAGTTATAGCTTTTTGCTACAATTCTTTCTACAACTTTTTCTTAACACTAAGCTGATTAATTTGCTAATTAAAAACATACTTACAATCTCTAGTTAAATTTCAAGTCAATAAAATACTTTCAGGATATAAAATTTCAAAGTGCTATTTATGTTATATATCCCTAGGTCTATTCAGTTTTTAGATTCCTTTTTCGTTGATAATGCTCGATTCAGTATACTACTTTTAAATTATTTTTGGTTTTTTAAATATTTTATTTATTGAAATATTTTTTCAATCAAATAAAAAATAATACTTTGCAAAATCTAGTTTCTGCAATAAAAATATAAGAAGGAAGTCTTGATATCCAATTGTTTGTTTTATATTATATATAGCTTTATTGTATTCATACTATAATATAGCATAGACTTTGTTTATCCACAAGGTAGGCTTATACAATATATAAAAATTACTCATTTTATTATATTATAGTATAGCATATAGAAAATTAGTACTCTTTGTCAGAAATCTAAGAGTATTAGCTATTTAATGTATAAATTTTTAACTCAAGTACTATCAAAATCAGAGTTTCAATATTATTATACTTAAGTAAAGTTTTTAGTTTCCATATCTAGGGCTTTAATGAAAACTTTAATGAAAACTTAATTGATTAGCAGGTTTATACTATTGCCACTCATGGTTGGCAAGTTGAATTTTAGTTTTTGTTGTTATGTTAGGCAAACAAAAGATAATATCATGTTAAAAATATTCCAATAAAAGAGCAATTCAAGTAAAAATTTTTTAAAACATAAAATGTCAAATATATATAAAATTTTTGTTTTGTGGCAAAAGCATACAAAAAACTAAAATCAAATTAAGTTAAGTGTCAGGGCTGAGCAATAAGTTTCTGGATATGCATATTTTTAAGATGACTGACCAAATATGGCATCACAAGTGTAAAGTGGCAAAGCAAAGGGTGGTAGTTTTTATGGTGAAAACAGGTCATCTAGTCACATTGCTGCTAGTATAGCTGCTGAGCGCTGAGCGCTGTATCTGAGCGCTGTATCAATGCGTCATCTAAAGACTAACTTGCAGCATCCTTCTCCATTATAATGCCCTGGCCCACAGGGCTCGGTAGTTGGTTGAGTTCTCAGTTGGACCTTTGATTTCGGACCTGGCCCCTGTGATCCAGTACTAGAAAATCAGATTCGCTGCAATGGAGGAGGTGCCTCTTTTCAAATGCTCCAGCTGCCTCTGCTACCATCCATCCAGGTTTGGGTGGATGGAGTTTTGCATCAAATTGTCCACAGAGTACTTGGGAAAAATGACTTTCCATGGAACTATTATTGTACATGCGCATCCTGAAACTTATTGCCAAACCCTTGTTTTCTATCAAGAGAATTCCAATTAAATTTGTCAAATTCGTAGAAATTAAGGAATAGATTTAAAAAGTTGTTTTCTTTTAAATACAGAGCATGTAGTGACTTCCTTTTCTAATTTTCGCTAGTATTGTACATCACCATCTGATATTATCTCATGAATTAAAGCTAATTAAAATAATTTTCCGCGCCAAATTTTTAGGCGAAGGTCCCAAGCTTCGTTTCGACGATCCTAGCGTCTGTAAGTGCTTCTTGTTGGGCTGCTGCCCGCACGAAATACTTCAGGGCACGGTAAGTACTATTGGGAAGCATTAGTTACAAATCTGATCAAATTTATTACATTGTTCATAAATATATATGGAAATTCTAAATTTTCGGCTGACTATTACAAACTGAAAGAAACGCTTTACTATTTGCTTAGTAAGGCGTGACTTTGCATTGTGCTGTATTGTACCCTTAGTAAATAGCAAATCAAAAGTTAGCTTCTTCGTGAGTTGATATGAGTCAGCATGAATGCTATTGTACTTTCAGTGGTAAATCAGAACAGTAGCCTCTAGTTTCTGCAATATAGACTAATAGTATTTTTATATACTGGAGTACCGAGTGTGTCGCTACTGGCAAGCCAATCGGATTCACTCGCCGTTTCTCCCCCCTCGCCTTCTTTTATTTCTGCATTGTGAAGCGTTGTCAAGGTCGATGGTTTGAATCGATCAATTCACGCTTGAAGCAGTGACAGAGTGTTAGACCAGACAGAGACCATTAACAATCAGTGCATAGGCCCTAAAGTGCAAATTAGGTACGTAGCCCACGGGGTAAGTAACCGACACGCATTGTAAATTGCCTAATGTAAACTAACTTGACCGATAAGGTCTGATTTGGCAAGCTCGAATGTCAATGCCGCTCAGCAACAGACGGACAGAGCATTCTCCTAATATGCATTGTATTCTACCTTCTCATTTCTATATTCCCAATTCGGGCCAAAGCAAGATGCAAACTTAGGGCGCTAAACTGTGAGTATAAAACTTTTTTCTTGTCTTCTTCTTTTGGCTACGCTGATAGAAGCAGATATGGAGCTCCAACTTTCTTGCCAAGAAATGTTCTCAAAAAGAACAGAGAAGAAAGGTCCAAAGCTCCCTTTCTCTCTTTCTCCCTCCATTCGAAACTGTCGTCTCTGCCATTCTCGAGCACTTGGTCGGTGATGAAACTCCGTTCGTAACCAGGATGAGCCGCTGGAGTTTGTTGATCATCTCGACGTCTGTAAAAATAACCTGTAAGCCGTAAATCAGTGTTGAACTGTCAGCGTGAACTGGAAGACTTGATGAAGCTGCTTGTGTTACTTTAAAAAACTATATAGCAATGTTCACAGGTTTGTATTGCAGCCTATTTAAGGTTTACTGTCCTTCGAGTAAACCGACCGTCATCTCCCTGTGCATCTCTTGCCCGGACTCGATGTAAGATAATTGCCTGCTGAATTTGATTTAAAGAAAAACATGCACTATCGTGCAACTAGGCCAGTGTTTAGCCACCCTGTATTTGAACTGCCATTTGTTAATTGTGTTTTCTGCTTTTTAAATTTACACATACAAGTCTTATAATTAAATAAGATTATCAATATTAAATTGAAGGATAAAAATTTTAGATTGTGTTTTAACTCGTTTATTTCCCATCCACCCCTCTCTCCTACGCCATTTATCTGCTAATCACACTACGCGTTGGCAGCGCATGGACATTGGCGACTGTCCGAACGTGCACGACCCGGCCCTCAAAGCCGACTACATGCAGGCTCGTGATCGGCGCCGGTACAACTTTGAGTACGATGTAAGTGCTAATAGAGCTTGTCTGCATTGCCTGGGGCTTTCGTTTGCGTTTTTGTCCTATTAGACAGCCAATGTTTCCCTATGTGTCTGTATGGCTATTGTTGTCTTTACTTTAGTCTGTTGTGTCTCTCTGATTTTGGTTACTTTATCTGTGTTATTCTCTAAATTTATTTGTGTCTGATCAGTGTATTTCTATGGGTGTCTGTCTCTGCATGTGCGCCCTTCTCTGGGGGTGTCTGTCTGTCTCTGCATGTGCGCCCTTCTCTGGGTGTGTCTGTCTGTCTCTGCATGTGCGCCCTTCTCTGGGGGTGTCTGTCTGTCTCTGCATGTGCGCCCATCTCTGGGTGTCTGTCTGTCTCTGCATATGCGCCCATCTCTGGGGGTGTCTGTCTGTCTCTGCATGTGCGCCCATCTCTGGGGGTGTCTGTCTGTCTCTGCATTTGCGCCCATTTCTGGGGGTGTCTGTCTGTCTCTGCATGTGCGCCCTTCTCTAGGGGTGTCTGTCTGTCTCTGCATGTGCGCCCATCTCTGGGTGTGTCTGTCTGTCTCTGCATGTGCGCCCATCTCTGGGTGTGTCTGTCTGTCTCTGCATGTGCGCCTATCTCTGGGGGTGTCTTTCTGTCTCTGCATGTGCATCTTTCAAGCGTATGGTGTCTACCTATCTCTTAGTGTTTGTATTTTGTAAATTTCCACTTCTGGTTTCTCTATGCGCGCCCTTTTCTTGTTGTCCATTTTGTTTGTCTGTATCTGTATGTGTAATTCTCCTTGAAAGTGCAAATTATAAAATTTTATGTCGTTTCTGTCTCCTGTGCGTCTTTCTCACAATGACTTGTTTTGCGTCATAATAATTTTGCATTCAACTGCGTTATTTTCTAGAATATGCATGCTGTCTTTATGTATTTCTCTGTCTTCGCTACAGCCTACTACTAGTAGCTAAAATCTGCTAGCCCATTATCAATTTTTGTAATAATGCACAACCCTCGCAGGCCTTGGACCATCTGGAGAGTTTCATCGCCGAGTGCGACAGGCGCACTGAGCAGGCCAAGAAGCGGCTCCGCGACACCCAGGAGGATCTGTCCGAGGACGCCAGCGAGAAGGCCGAGCTAATTAGCAAGCTAGGCGAAGAGATTGGCACTAAATTAGCCAACGCCGAGAAGCTGGGCGCCGAAGGCAAAGTCGAGGAGAGTCTCAAACTAATGAAAGAAGTTGACGAGCTCGGCCGTAAAAAAGGCGAAGTTGAGAAAGAGTTTCGCGACCTCATGCCAAACAATACTTATCAGCAGCAGAAGCTGCGCGTCTGCGAGATCTGCTCGGCCTTCCTAGGCATCCACGACAACGACAGACGCCTGGCTGATCATTTTGGCGGCAAATTGCACCTGGGCTTCATTGAGATCCGCGAGCACCTTAGCGAATTGCGCAACACTGTCAAATCTATGCGCGAGGAGCGCAGCGACGGCCTCAGGCGCGGCAGCAGCAGCCGGCACAGCTACGGCGACGCCAAACGGTCCCGGTCGCGCTCGCGCAGCAGTCGGCATCGGGGCCGTCGGAGCCGCTCGAAATCGTCGTCGTCTAGGAAGCAGCACCGGCACCATCGCGGCGATCGGCAACACGGCCGGAGGGACTCGCGGTCCCGGTCGCGTTCGCGCGACAAGGAACGCGAGCGTGGTCGGGACCGCGACAGGGATCGACACCGGGACAAGGACCGGGATCGGAATCGCGACCGTGACCGCGATAGGGACAGGGACCGGGATCGGGATCGTCGATCGTCCAAATCGTCCTCGTCGGCCGCTAAGAAGTCTCGGCGCGACCGGTCCCGATCGCGGTCGAAATCGCGCGGCAACGACGAAGAACGGCGCAAGCACCGCGGCCGCGATGATCGTCCAAGCCCAACGGGCGCCGACGAAGATTCGTCAGCTGTTGAAGTGCCCGACGCTGGCGAGGCGAAGCCTGCAGCGGTGAAAACGCCGACAACTCCGCCGCCGACGCCGCAGCCGCCGGAGGTTGCCAACGGTGGCAAGGATGGCGTAGAGGGCAGCGCAGCGCCAGCAGACAATGGCGGCTCCGTTGTAAAGGCGGAGGAAGCGGATGATGTTAAAATGGACGAGGCCGCATCTGTGAAGGATGAGAACTAAACTGTCAGTGTGCGCGACTGCTCTTGCTGTTGTTGTTAACTGCTATTTATATTTATTGACTAGACATACCGTGTCTTTGTTGTGCAGGTTTAAATTAAATCCAAGCTGCTACGCTCGTTTAATAGGGCTAGAATTTTAGCAATGTCAATGTTTTTTTATCAACCTATATTCGTCTTAATCACAAAGAATGTTTATAATTGTACGTAACAATTTTCCCGCTACGTACGTGTAACAGCAATCCCTGTCAGACCCTGTTAAAATTTAACGTACTAATCCTCTGTAAGGCTCTAATTGGCGTCACGTCTACACTAATGTTTTTATTGTGCCCCTTCACCGCTATTGTTACTTAAAGTAGTAACATAATACAAATTGCAAGAATACCCGGCTTAACTTAAATAATAAAACTATAACATGCCTGCTTGATAGTCGATTCAATACATAATGCGTTGAAAGCGTGTTATTTCTTTGGTTTAGTTTTTTCTGTATTAATATTAGCGATTGTGTTAGAAATTAAAGGGTTGATTACACAGACACGAAAGTATTGGCGTGACTTAAATGGGAAGTAGTCTAGTGGCTAGGAAATCTGCCTTATGACCAGGAAAGTGGTGGGTTCGAGCCCGGGGTCTAGGAGGCAGTTGGTACCCTTGAGCCAGACATTTAATACTGCATCGATTTAGTGAGATCGGGTACCAGTATTATCGGGTATTTGGCTCCTCGAAATGGCAGTGCTAATCCATTTAGCAGTTTAACTTAAGTCACCGTCTGCACGCTTTCCCACGCAAATGCTTACACTTGGCTCTTATCCTACAATATATATGCATGGCCTGCGCAAAACCTGAAAAACAGACTTGGCCTAGATGGATAAGCCCAATGCGATAAGATCTGCGCGCACCCAGGGCTTCTTGTTTTGTCTTTCTGTAGTAATTTTCCTAAGCTAGACCGTATAGTTAGTTTTATTATATGTAGTTATATAGCGGTGTGTCAGCAAATTTTTATCGTTTTAGTGTTTGCTATTAAAATTGTATGCAAAAACTGCTATCTCTATAGGGGTTAGCAATCTGATAATCATTTTGTCTGTTTTTTGTGAAGGCTTTCAAGTAGCTAGGACTTTAGATACTTTTAGATTTAGAAAAATCTGATCAAGCGAAAAATCCTTTGGGAAAAAGTCCCATTCTACCTTACTAGCTATTTAGTGCTAGCAATATATGAAGTGCGTGCGCATTAACTCACGTGTTCCTAGGCTTTAGTAAATATAATTTGCTCGGTTACATTCATGTTGTTGTGTGTGTTTTAACTGCCCAGTCCAACTCTACCCCTGTAGTGTTTTTTTTCTTTTTCTACTACTCTATTCTCCTTTTTGTCATGTCATCTCTTCATTTCTTGCTTTGTATGTCAATCCATAAGCACACTGCTTGAGTAGGGGGCTATTTTATGCAGTTAAAAAAGCTGCATTTGCGTGGCCCAGAATCTAGCCAGCTATGCAGTTCTAAGCCAAGCTTTTAGCCAATAGCAGGCCGGAGAGTCGCTGCCTGAAATGTACAATCATGACTGTACACTCTGAAGGGATAGATGATAGAGATAAAAGCTATTTTAGGCGGTTTTCATTCATGCTTGCTAAGCTGAGATGACGAAATAGCACGTTGTTAGTTTGTTACTTAGGGCCCTCCCATTGATATTGCCTTAGCACTAAATTTGCCGCTTCCTCAAGCAAATTTACTTGTTCCCCTGTGTGAAAACTTATCTCGCTCCATATAATTTCAGTCAATACTTGGACTTACGCCAACAAAGCACGAGTTTTGGCGACAGAAAAAAAGCTGAAAGAGTAAAAACAACTTTAAAGAAAGAAAATTAATAATCAGCTGCAGTCAGCCTATAAGTAGGGCATTATGAAGCATTCCGGCAGCAAGAACAATGTTAACAACAATAGCGCCGGAGCGAACGCTAAAGCTGTCGATAACAAGGCCGACGATGGTGTTATTATTGAGAAAAAGTCGGCAAAAATTGAACTGCGCAAAGAGATTGGCGTCATGCAGGGCGTTGGCATTATTATTGGCATCGTTGTCGGCTCGGGCATATTCGTCTCGCCCAAAGGCATCCTGCAAGAGTCAAAGAGTGTCGGCCTCAGCTTCATCATGTGGACCGTCACCGGTGTGTTTAGCGCCCTAGGGGCCGTCTGCTATGCCGAACTCGGCACAACAATACCTCGCTCTGGCGGAGAGTACATCTACGTATTGCAAGTGCTTGGCCCGCTGCCTGCCTTCCTGGTGCTTTGGATCACCTTTGTTGCTATCGGGGCCGTTAGTACAGCTGCTAATTCCCTGCTGTTTGCCAAATACTGTCTGACCCCGCTGTTTGTTGGCTGTGAAGTGCCCGAATATCTGACTCGGATGACCGCTTTCCTGTCTGTTGGTAAGTTTCGGTGCTTTAGGTATCCGTGTGTGTTCCAGCCAGTCATTGAACCCTTTGTGTGTGTTTCAGCCGGTTATTGAACCCTCGGTGTGTGTTCCAGCCGGTTATTGAACCCTCCGTGTGTGTTCCAGCTGGTCATTGAACCCTCAGTGTGTGTACCAGCCGGTCATTGAACCCTCCGTGTGTGTTCCAGCCAGTCATTGAACCCTCAGTGTGTGTTCCAGCTGGTCATTGAACCCTCCGTGTGTGTTCCAGCTGGTCATTGAACCCTCAGTGTGTGTTCCAGCCGGTTGTTGAACCCTCGGTGTGTGTTCCAGCCAGTTGTTGAACCCTCCGTGTGTTCCAGCCGGTTTTTGAACCCTCCGTGTGTTCCAGCCGGTTATTGAACCCTCCGTGTGTTCCAGCCGGTTGTTGAACCCTCCGTGTGTTCCAGCCAGTTGTTGAACCCTCCGTGTGTTTCAGCCGGTTATTGAACCCTCCGTGTGTTTCAGCCGGTTATTGAACCCTCCGTGTGTTTCAGCCGGTTATTGAACCCTCGGTGTGTGTTCCAGATGGTTGTTGAAACCTCGGTGTGTGTTCCAGACGGTTGTTGAAACCTCGGTGTGTGTTCCAGCCGGTTATTGAACCCTCCGTGTGTTTCAGCCGGTTATTGAACCCTCGGTGTGTTTCAGCCGGTTATTGAACCCTCGGTGTGTGTTCCAGACGGTTGTTGAAACCTCGGTGTGTGTTCCAGCCGGTTATTGAAAAATGTTTTCGCCTTTGTCACTACTTAATAAGCCAGATGCTGAATTACCTAGTGGTACGTGTCTTTTGGTGAGCATTTAACCGAATCGGTCCTGAAGTTTTAACCAAAGTTTACCATCGCAGTCAAAGAAGTGACTTAAACAGTACCATTATTTTAGCAGCCAGCTGTAAGGCCCTTAACAGCTTTTTGGCCTAATATTTTATTTACCTAACTGCTCTTTTTAAATTTTCTTGCGTCCAAAAAGAAACTGTCTTTTCTTGTTTACAATCGGTGTTTGGACTAGGTGAACGTCCAGCTAAGATAAACTAAATTAAAATACGAGTAGTTTTCTTGTCACCTTTAGCTTTTCTTCTATTGTTCCGTTGGAACGAAGAGCCAAGAGAGTAGTTATGCAGTATCCACTCGAAACATTGCTCTGTGCAACGAATTCAACCGCAAAACTGCCTACAATTGCTTAAGCAACTGTCACACCCATGGAATTTAACTGCAATACTAACCTGTCAGGCTTAGGTTTTAGGTTCACCCATAAATTATTTACTTATACACCGCGCACAAAGTTCTGTTGGTCTTATTTACTGACTTAGCTGGGATAATTTTAGTACAAAATAAAATTCCATGATATTTTTATGCAGCCTTGCTATGCGCAATCAACTGCATCAATGTGAAATGGGCAACTAAGATGGCCGTTGTCATATCCGTGTGCAAAGTCAGCGCCCTAGTCATCATCACCGTTATTGGTTTCTACAAATTTGGCAAGGGCAGCACTGAGAGTTTTGAGAACTCGTTCGAAGGCAGCGACTACGGTTTCGGCACGATTTCCGCGTTCTACCAGGGATTCTGGGCCTTCGCTGGCTGGTAATCATGAGTACCTGTGCTTTTCCTACACCCATCTCAGTCTCCCATACCCAATCTCAGTCTCCCATCTCACCCAATCTCAGTCTCCCATCTCACCTAATCTCAGCCTCCCGTCTCACCTAATCTCAGTCTCCCATTTCATCCAATCTCACTCTCTCACCTCACCCAATCTCAGTCTCCCGTCTCACCCAATCTCAGTCTCCCGTCTCACCCAATCTCAGTCTCCCGTCTCACCCAATCTCAGTCTCCCATCTCACCCAATCTTAGTCTCCTATCTCACCCACTAGATTTTTTTAAATCTCCTGCGTTTTTTAAACAGATTTTGACGGTGTAAAAATCCGACTCCCTACAGGAACTATTTAAACTTCCTCACCGAGGAGATGAAGCGGCCGTCGCGAAGTTTGCCCCTAGCAATCATAATCTCATTATCGTTGATTACCGTAATCTATGTGGCCGCCAACCTGGCTTACCTGGCAGTGCTAAGCCCGGAGCAGCTGATCGCCTCGCACGCAGTAGCCGTCACATTCGCCGATAAAACAATGGGCGCCGGCGCATTCGTCATGCCGCTATTCGTTGCCATAGCCATATTTGGCAGCATGAATGGCGAAGTGTTAAGCATGTCCAGGGCGGCGTTTACTGGCGCCTACGAGGGCCACTTCCCTGCCGCCCTGGCTATGGTCAGCGCCAAGCGGCTGACGCCTATGCCATCGGTGCTGTTCATGGTAGGTTCAGGCGTTTGTTTTCACTCGCTGGCGTCAGTTTATTCGTTACTAATAAATTTGTCCCGACATTTTCAGGGCATCTGCACTCTAATATTCCAACAGCTGTTCACTAATCAGCTGGATTATCTGATCGAATTGACTGGTTTCGCTTTCATGGCAACTATATTATTGGCTATCGGCTGTTTACTGGTGCTACGCTTCAAGCACCCTGAACTGCCAAGGTCGCTAAAGGTCTGTTTGATTGTTCTGGCCTTCATTTATGACCATCTAATCTCTTTTTAACTCGCTATAAGTTGCAAATTTTTCTTAACAATTCCAGCTACCACTGCCAATTCCAATCATTTTGTTCATCATCACCTGCCTAATCTGTATAATTACGTTTTTGAATTCGCCTAAAGAAAGCCTCATATCAGTTTGCGTGATTTTCACCGGCTTGCCTTTATATTTTATTGGCATTGTGTGGAAACGGAAGCCGGCGTCGCTTCAGAACAAGTTCGGTTAGTAAAATTTTGCGCAGCTCTCTTTGCTATCTTAACTTGTTGGACGATTTCTATCTTGAAAATAATGGATCAAAATATCTTGTTTCCTTTGCAGACAAGATGACGCTATTCGTTCAGAAGTTTCTACTTGTCCTGCCGCAGGAGAAGCCGTTGGACTGAATGGCTTGAAATAATTTTTGTTTCATTTTAAAATAAAAAATTTCAATGCCGTGGGTGAAGCGGGGCGTGACTTATATAGGTAGATTTTACTTGCGCATCGCACCTGAAATACAGCTTCAATACACCAAAGCATTAGGAAGCTAGCTAGCACCCCCTACGAACTATCAGGGGTAAGAGAGGCTTGGCTTTAGCAGACAACTGCATTTAATCAACCTTGGCCAATAACCTTTGCGTAAATATACTTGTAAGTGAGAATTGCAGTCAATTCAATTTACGGGCAGAGAAGTTAATTTAATAGTACAAACTGGACGTCGGTTAAAAACGAGGGGTTGGCAATAAAATCGATATTATGCCTAATCCTCAACCCTACATGAATATACAGGCAGGGCAGAGAAGTTAATCGTTAATGTACAATAGACACAGGGCGTCGGTTAAAACCGAGGCGTAGGCAATAAAATCGACGTTATGCCTAACCCTCACATGAATGTACAGACAGGACAGAGAAGTTAATTGTTATTGTACGCACCAGGCCCCGTTTAAGGACCGAAGGGTTGGCAATAAAATCTATATTATGCCTAACCCTAAACCCCACATGAATGTACAGGCAGGGCAGATAAGTTAATTGTTATTGTACGCCCGGGGCGCCGTTTAAGGCCCGAGGGGTAGGCGATGAAATCGATATTATGTCTAACACTCAAACCGACATGTATGTACAGGCATGGCAAGATAATCGATAAGGCCCACAACCCCTATCTGCAATGGCGCATAGATTTAAAATGATCCAGAATTATTTTATTTACGGAGATGCGCACGTAAAAAATTAGTTTTGCTTCCTGCTCAACCTTTCTTAGAAATAAATTGCTTGCTTTTGTCATTAAATGTCATGTCTGCTTCTTGTGCATGCTGCATCCAGTGGCGTTGGTCTATGCAAGTTTGATTATATTTAATTCTCCTGCTGGTGATTGGCTAATAATAGCTGCAGGCTATCAAACATCCAATGCATGCTTAATCGATGCCAATTATTTACATCTCGAATATTTTCTCTTTGCGCATTATTCTACTGTATTTTTGTGCTGTATTTCGCTGTGTTTGTCTTCGCATAAATTATGTGCTGTTTTTAATGTTTCTGTTTTTGAGTTTTCTTTAATTTAGTCGTGCCTATTTTTTTTGCTGATTTTATTAAACACTTCTACTTCTTTTTCTCATGGGATTTTCTTGGCTCGGCTAAAACTCTGCCGAGTTTGTGGACTTAGTCTAGTTGACCTCAGACATCCTGGTCTATTCTTAGAAAATCATTATAGCTATATAAGTAAGACTGAAGGCGATTATTTTGGATCCAGAGCTTAGTTGAAATCGCAAATTTAAGGAGCAAAGATGATTTTTTTATTGATAATCCATCGCAGCTTATCTAAATAAACTCGGTACAGACTTAGCTTCTGTAGTTAGTAGTAGTTATTTTATTTGTTTTTGTTTTAAAACTGAGCAATAATTACTCAATAGCAGATTAACCAAAGCCAAAATACGAGAAGCCGGAATAAATTCATTAAATCGGATGATTTTGTTAAACAAATAGCTTCAAAAACTCTTTATTGCTATCTTGTTTTTATCAGCTACTTTGACATATTAGGCTGATTTCCTAGGTAGTGCTAGAGCTCTTATTCCCTTGTTTAATAGTGAACCACAATTCCTTAGTTACTACAGGGTAGACCTCAGTTCCCTATTTAAGCAGTAATTTATCTAAAATAATCTGAAAACCGTCACTCAATTTTTTAAACCAAGTTTAGTAGAACTGCAGCATATCTATAAGGAGCTAGAAATCGTTATTCTTCTAGGATGTACCCACTCGCAACGGAAACAATTCAATCATAATTTTAGTCTTGTAGGTCTGACTTTTAGCTTTTTTTGCAGTTAATTTTAGCTTGTTCGTCTTAAAATACCATTTTTAAACGTTGTCTTTTTTTGTTGCTTTCTTGTTTTGCCAAGTTTTTTTTGGCACGTTTGGGATTTTGGCTTTTTAGTTTTTATATTCGCTTTTAGAAATTGCTTGGGCATTTGGTGTGCCAAAATTAGGGCAGGACGGTGTTATTCAAATAATTATAAAATATGGTATTTTGCGTTTAATGCTACTGCTAGCGTCTTTGGTCCTGTTTTTAAATTAAATTTATGTGCTTTTAAAATCATGAAATTGTGAACTTTTCTAGCTTGCTTTAATTTTGCTTTGACAACTCTGTCGCATTTTAGTCGGCTTCTATAGGTAAATTATTCATTTGTTATTGTTTTATTTCTCTTCTTTTTGAAAATTTTTGGCCAAAAAAGGTTGCACTTAGTGCATGCTACTACTATGAGGCAAAATTAAGCACAGTTTCTTCTTCAATTTACTTATTTCCCCAACTTATTATTCTTCATTGAAATCCCTTGATTGTACTCGCAATGCACATGTAAGCATTGATTACTTTGTGGAAAAGTTTTAGTGCTAAACTTGATTTGTTCTAGAATTATGCTTGATCTTTGTCTGCACTAACAATTGGTCTCTGTTCTTTACATGCAACCCTCATGTCCTGTATTGCTCATCTTCAATGCAACACAATTTTTTGTTCTTGCATATTGTTTAGCACGCAGCTGTATTTGGGTATTTATCTATCTGTGGTGACTTGTCGTTGGCCGTGAAATACAGCTGCATCGGTGTCTCTGATCTCTCCAGTTATTATTTTTTTGCCTGAATGCCTAAGAGAGCCACAACGGCGGCTGGAACTATTTTGCCAAACAAATGCTACGTTTTGAATGTACTTTTCAACTTCCGACTTGCCATCAAATTCTTTTTTAGCGAATTAAGAATCCTTATTAGGAATTGCGATTACTCGAAGACAGCGGGAGGCAGAGGCAACTGCAAGGTTACGAATAGGGCATTCGAACCATTACTAAGCTTCACTAATCTCTGCAACTATAGTTGAAGTACATTTCGAGCAGTGACGGTACGAATTGCGAGTGTCTAGGGAGGCGTGATGAAAGACAGGCAGCAGAAGTGCGAATGAGGCTGGCGTGAGTGAAAGGGAAGAGGTAGGAGGGGAATGGCACGGATGATACGGTTTGCGGGGGTGGAGCAGCTGGGCAAAAAGACTGCAGAGGTGAAAGGAATACAGTCGAGTTTCTTAGCTAGCTGTTAAAACAGAAAATTCGATCTGTCAACTCGCATCGCTGCGAGACTGTTTTTTGCTTTTTGTTTGTTTGAAATGTCTCATTTTTCAAAATAGAAAATCAAATCATAAATCTTGGAACTGTTGTTTCATTCGTCTATATAGATGGATGTGTAAGCTCGCATATTTAGTTCCGGGGACATCCGTTTAATTACGTTGAAAATAATTTTCTCAGAGGCTGGGTACTACTACTCGCTCGAACCTGCAAATCTCCAACTGTTTTACTCATCTCGATTTGTCTCTGTCAATCTTCGGCAGCGCGGCCACCTCCGCAGAGACAGAGACGCATTATCAGGCAACTGGGCAAAGCGAGGCACATCAATAGCTAGCTCAAATGCTTTGTCGCATAGACAATTGAACGGGCGGGCATGAGGAACCCTCAGTGAAGGTACATTAAGCGACCGACGTACGGAGGCGCTGAAAGTCTTGTGGGTTTTTCCCCCAACCAGTTTTTTGCCTGTAATTCTGGCGACGATTGATGGCGGAAGGGGCTTGTTTGGCATCGTCAGGCTGTCGGGGAAGACAGAATGGGCAGAGGCAGGCCAGGAGATGGAGAGAGATGGATATATGCTGAGGGTAGAAGAGAATATAAGACAGAGCCAGCCCGTTCCGGCCCTAATATTGCTGCTGCTTTTTGCCATCGAAGAGAATGCGAAATGACAGAAGCCTCCCGGTGGGAGAAGGAGACTCGTCTCGTCTTCTCGGTCTAGCTGAGGGAGCTGCTTCTGGGGCGGCTGCTCACTGGGGAAGGGTGTCGATATCCAACCAGCAATCCACTCCGGCATGGCTCTATACCGCGCAGCCTTTGCCCCCGAGCAGCAGACGATGGCTGGGGATGATGGGATGCCGCAGTAGGTAGGGAACGGGGGTGCCGTGTTAAAAGGACGGAAGCGAAAGAAAGAGTTGGGGATATTGGACTGACAGCGTTGCCTCGTCCCGAAGGGAATTGGGTCCTCAACCTTGCTAAGCGTCGTTCTCTCCCTTTCTGTTGCCATTCCGTCAGCTAGTTATTCGCATGCATGCGGCAGGTGTATGCCAGGCTTTGGTGACACGCGATGCCCCAATGCCGCTGCAAAAAAAGAACGCGGACAAACAAGAAATGAAAAAAAGGGGGAAACCTAAAACTAAATGTAGAAATACCATTAAGTCGAGATGGACGCATAGTTCAAGGATGGTGAGGAGCAGATGCGGGGGTGAGGAAAAGGATGGAACGAGTCGGCACTGCCTGCTTGATGCTGCAAGATGGGGCAGGCAAGGCAGCATCGGCCACACAGCCAATAGCGTTGGCGTTGGTTTGCCCTCCGTCTGCTGCAGGCCCGCCGGTTCGTCCAACCAGGTGCTCACCTGAATTCCCTCACCCTGCCCCCCTCGGCGCCTCTCTCGTTCTCTTTCCCCACAGCCGATATCTCTTCCAACTGGAGAAGGCTAGGCAGGTAGTTCAGCAAGAGTCCGTCGGCCTGACTTCCCCTTACCTCTTAGTCCCGTTCCGACCTCACTCGCTCGCTCCCCTACCTTTCCCTCTCACTCTTTTCATGCACTTCCTCCGCTGCAAGGAGGGCCAAGCCGTTAGAACCCCCCGGCAGTTAAGCTGCACTCTCCGCTCAGTCCGTTCAGTGTTTTTGCCGGGTCTCTCCCTGTAGCCAGCCAAGCCGACTGCTTAACTGTCAGTCTGAGTGAATCCGACAGCTCCCCGGCCTAGCGTTGTCCTTGCGACTTTCAACATCAATTTGAGCTCGACTAAAGCAAGACGGAGCGCAAGACAGCGCGAGGCAACAGGTGGCAAAGGGTGACGCGCAGTGGTTTAAAAGCAGTCTGAGACCGGCAGGCAAAACGTGGACAATAAATTCTAGCCGTCATTTGCGAGCGGCGAGGCCTGGGGGAGGCAGCGGAAGCAACCTCGAACAGTCACGCCAAGCTTGCTCCTTGCTCGGACTGATTTTTGTGCCTGACTGCGTCTCGGCGCGCGCCTCCTCGGCCCCAAGGCCTGCCTAGACATCGAAAATGCTCAGCAGGGCAGCGGCCGACTGAACCCGCCGACTCGGTGAGCGCTACTCCTAACCAGCCGCTCGGCGCAATGCTGCGGAAAGTGTCTCCATCATCGACAGTGCCGCAAACGCAGCGTTCCCAGCTGTTCGCATCAACCGCATCCAACCGCCAGCAGCCGACAGCGTCAACGACAACCTTGAGTCCGGAGGCGCAGGCGGAGCTGCTGTTGCGTTTAAAGCATCAGCAGGATTTGAAAAATCTGCATGCTCAGTACAACCCGGGCGAGGGCATCCAGACTGGAGTGATCCTGGCAGCGTCTCTAGTCATCTGCTTCCTGTACGTCTTCTACAAGTCCAAGTGCAAGCGCACCTCCGACATCTACGAGGAGGAGGTGATTCGCCGGTCGCAGTTCGACGCCAAGTTTTTCTCTTACAGCCAGGAGCGCCCAACGGCAGTGGCCGCGGCGGCGGCTGCCGCAGCTGCTGCAGCTGCAGCGGCAGCCGCCGCCGGAGATTCTCGACGTGACGAAAAACTTAACAAACAGCATCCGGATAAGAAATCCGCAGTCGGCGACGCTGGCCGGGCGGCATCGTCGTTTGACAAGCGGAAGAGTGGGCGAAAAAAGCAGCAGAAGCGATTGGCCAACGTACAGCAGACGCTGAGATACGACATGAAAAAGCGACAGAGCGACGCGAAGTGGTATCAGAAGCGGCTGAAGGAGGTTTGGCACTCGGGCAAACAGAAAACTCAAGACTGGATCGCCAGCCACAGGGCGGCGGCAGATTTTCAAGAGTCGCACGCGCGCTTGTGCCAGTCAAATGTGGAACTGCAGCTGCGGCCCAGCCTCCTGGCGCAGCTGCTGCTCACAGAAGCCGGTCAAAACGGCGGCGTGAGCAGCAGAAGCGCCAGCAACACCCCGTACCGACAGCTTGGCGGCTCACACCGTCTGCCACCTCCTCAGCCGAGCGGCCCACTCACCGTCCTTATAGACGTACCAGATGTACAACAACAACAACAGCAGCAAAAACAACAGCAGCAGCAACAGCAAAACTGTTCATCCAGTCAGCAGCAACCAGCTGCTTCTTTATCCCCAGTTGCTGAAGAAGAGGCCTGTCCGCTGCTTTTGAATCCTGGCTCAGCAGAGGCCGCGTCAACAGTGGCTGCAAAAACTTCGGCGAGTTCAGACAGGTTTGAAGCCCAGGCCCTGGTTCACAGCAGTTACGCTTTGAGTACATAGCCCGGCGCCTGAGGCCGATAAGCCACTCTGTGTATTATTTAGCGCCCATGATTGAAAATTTCCATATTATAAATGATTTTCTTAGTTTTATTTCAGCTGTTTTACTCTCAATATTTGCGAAATTTCCTCAACTGTTTTTGCATCTTCTTATCAAATTATGCTGGTCTCGTTCACCAACTAGCTATGTTTCTCTTTCTGCCCAAAGCTACGCAACTCCATCAATTTCTTGTCGATCTGAAAGTTTGCAAGACAACCTCCCCCAGCAGAATAATTATTATTACTGGGCCACGTTTTAGCATCATTGTCGTTAAACAAAATAGCATTGTGTCATATTGGTACAGCGTTTCTGTCGCGAACTGAGCCGCCAAAAGAGGATAATCATATTTTTCAAAAAAATGCCTTCCACTTGCAAGGCATGCCACTAGGAATCATAAAAGTACACTTAAACAGTCCAAAAGCTGGCGAATTTGACAGTAAACTGTGCCTCACTTTTACACTTTGAAGGCCATGAAACCCTATTGCGCATCGATCGTTTTTCTCCTTTTCCTCCGTATTTGGGGTGGTGGGTGACGCTTGTAGATTTTTCTAGTTTATCGCTGGCTCGTATAGGGTGGTGGGTGACGTTTATCGATTCTTCTAGTTTATTGCTGGCTCGTATGGGATGGTGGGTGACGCTTATCGATTTTCTAGTTTATTGCTGGCTCGTATGGGATGGTGGGTGACGCTTATCGATTTTCTAGTTTATCGCTGGCTCGTATGGGATGGTGGGTGACGCTTATCGATTCTTCTAGTTTATTGCTGGCTCGTATGGGGTGGTGGGTGACGCTTATCGATTTTCTAGTCTATTGCTGGCTCGTATAGGATGGTGGGTGACGCTTATCGATTTTCTAGTTTATCGCTGGCTCGTATGGGATGGTGGGTGACGCTTATCGATTTTCTAGTCTATTGCTGGCTCGTATAGGATGGTGGGTGACGCTTATCGATTTTCTTGTCTATTGCTGGCTCGTATGGGATGGTGGGTGACGCTTATCGATTTTCTAGTTTATCGCTGGCTCGTATGGGGTGGTGGGTGACGCTTATCGATTTTCTAGTCTATTGCTGGCTCGTATGGGATGGTGGGGGACGCTTATCGATTTTCTAGTCTATTGCTGGCTCGTATGGGATGGTGGGTGACGCTTATCGATTTTCTAGTCTATTGCTGGCTCGTATGGGGTGGTGGGTGACGCTTATCGATTTTCTAGTCTATTGCTGGCTCGTATGGGGTGGTGGGTGACGCTTATCAATTTTCTAGTTTATCGCTGGCTCGTATGGGATGGTGGGTGACGCTTATCGATTCTTCTAGTTTATTGCTGGCTCGTATGGGATGGTGGGTGACGCTTATCGATTTTCTAGTCTATTGCTGGCTCGTATAGGATGGTGGGCGACGCTTATCGATTTTCTAGTCTATTGCTGGCTCGTATGGGATGGTGGGTGACGCTTATCGATTTTCTAGTCTATTGCTGGCTCGTATGGGGTGGTGGGTGACGCTTATCGATTTTCTAGTCTATTGCGGGCTCGTATGGGGTGGTGGGTGACGCTTATCGATTTTCTAGTTTATCGCTGGCTCGTATGGGGTGGTGGGTGACGCTTATCGATTTTCTAGTCTATTGCTGGCTCGTATGGGATGGTGGGTGACGCTTATCGATTTTCTTGTCTATTGCTGGCTCGTATGGGGTGGTGAGTGACGCTTATCAATTTTCTAGTCTATTGCTGGCTCGTATGGGGTGGTGGGTGACGCTTATCGATTTTCTAGTCTATTGCTGGCTCGTATAGGATGGTGGGTGACGCTTATCGATTTTCTAGTTTATCGCTGGCTCGTATGGGATGGTGGGCGACGCTTATCGATTTTCTAGTCTATTGCTGGCTCGTATAGGATGGTGAGTGACGCTTATCGATTTTCTTGTCTATTGCTGGCTCGTATAGGATGGTGGGTGACGCTTATCGATTTTCTTGTCTATTGCTGGCTCGTATGGGATGGTGGGTGACGCTTATCGATTTTCTAGTTTATCGCTGGCTCGTATGGGGTGGTGGGTGACGCTTATCGATTTTCTAGTCTATTGCTGGCTCGTATAGGATGGTGGGTGACGCTTATCGATTTTCTTGTCTATTGCTGGCTCGTATGGGATGGTGGGTGACGCTTATCGATTTTCTAGTCTATTGCTGGCTCGTATGGGATGGTGGGTGACGCTTATCGATTTTCTAGTCTATTGCTGGCTCGTATGGGGTGGTGGGTGACGCTTATCGATTTTCTAGTTTATCGCTGGCTCGTATGGGATGGTGGGTGACGCTTATCGATTTTCTAGTCTATTGCTGGCTCGTATGGGATGGTGGGTGACGCTTATCGATTTTCTAGTCTATTGCTGGCTCGTATAGGATGGTGGGTGACGCTTATCGATTTTCTAGTTTATCGCTGGCTCGTATGGGATGGTGGGTGACGCTTAACGATTTTCTTGTCTATTGCTGGCTCGTATGGGATGGTGGGTGACGCTTATCGATTTTCTAGTTTATCGCTGGCTCGTATGGGGTGGTGGGTGACGCTTATCGATTTTCTAGTTTATCGCTGGCTCGTATGGGGTGGTGGGTGACGCTTATCGATTTTCTAGTCTATTGCTGGCTCGTATGGGATGGTGAGTGACGCTTATCGATTTTCTAGTTTATTGCTGGCTCGTATGGGGTGGTGAGTGACGCTTATCAATTTTCTAGTCTATTGCTGGCTCGTATGGGGTGGTGGGTGACGCTTATCGATTTTCTAGTCTATTGCTGGCTCGTATAGGATGGTGGGTGACGCTTATCGATTTTCTAGTTTATCGCTGGCTCGTATGGGATGGTGGGCGACGCTTATCGATTTTCTAGTCTATTGCTGGCTCGTATAGGATGGTGAGTGACGCTTATCGATTTTCTTGTCTATTGCTGGCTCGTATGGGATGGGTGACGCTTATCGATTTTCTAGTTTATCGCTGGCTCGTATGGGATGGTGGGTGACGCTTATCGATTTTCTAGTCTATTGCTGGCTCGTATAGGATGGTGGGTGACGCTTATCGATTTTCTAGTTTATCGCTGGCTCGTATGGGATGGTGGGTAACGCTTATCGATTTTCTAGTTTATCGCTGGCTCGTATGGGGTGGTGGGTGACGCTTATCGATTTTCTAGTCTATTGCTGGCTCGTATAGGATGGTGGGTGACGCTTATCGATTTTCTTGTCTATTGCTGGCTCGTATGGGATGGTGGGTGACGCTTATCGATTTTCTAGTTTATCGCTGGCTCGTATGGGTGGTGGGTGACGCTTATCGATTTTCTAGTCTATTGCTGGCTCGTATAGGATGGTGGGTGACGCTTATCGATTTTCTAGTTTATCGCTGGCTCGTATGGGATGGTGGGTGACGCTTATCGATTTTCTAGTCTATTGCTGGCTCGTATGGGATGGTGGGTGACGCTTATCGATTTTCTAGTCTATTGCTGGCTCGTATGTGGTGGGTGACGCTTATCGATTTTCTAGTTTATCGCTGGCTCGTATGGGATGGTGGGTGACGCTTATCGATTTTCTAGTCTATTGCTGGCTCGTATGGGGTGGTGGGTGACGCTTATCGATTTTCTAGTCTATTGCTGGCTCGTATAGGATGGTGGGTGACGCTTATCGATTTTCTAGTTTATCGCTGGCTCGTATGGGATGGTGGGTGACGCTTATCGATTTTCTTGTCTATTGCTGGCTCGTATGGGATGGTGGGTGACGCTTATCGATTTTCTAGTTTATCGCTGGCTCGTATGGGGTGGTGGGTGACGCTTATCGATTTTCTAGTCTATTGCTGGCTCGTATGGGATGGTGGGTGACGCTTATCGATTTTCTAGTCTATTGCTGGCTCGTATGGGATGGTGGGTGACGCTTATCGATTTTCTAGTCTATTGCTGGCTCGTATGGGATGGTGGGTGACGCTTATCGATTTTCTAGTCTATTGCTGGCTCGTATGGGGTGGTGGGTGACGCTTATCGATTTTCTAGTCTATTGCTGGCTCGTATGGGGTGGTGGGTGACGCTTATCGATTTTCTAGTTTATCGCTGGCTCGTATGGGATGGTGGGTGACGCTTATCGATTTTTTCTCGATTGTTCGCCCCTCACTTCCACCACCTTCTCTCTCCTCCCTAACCCCTTTAACCAATTTTTCATAAATAATCATTCTTATGTGTACGGGTCCGCATTTTTACTTACTCACTTTAGCAGCTTATTGGACGTGACAACTTTTTAACTGAACTTTGCGAAAGGAGTAGTTACAGTTTACTGTCAAATGGAGCCGACGTTTTTTTGGACACCCGTTTGTGCAATGCGCAGGTGCAGGCTGCTGCATTTTTCGTTTTCACGCTTGTACTCGCGGCTATTTTTTGTTTTATTTTGTGCCAAGGCATTACAGTACGAGATAAAGATATGAAGCAGGCATTAGCGACTGTTCCGTATTTGCGTCCTGCTTGTTTAAAAAGGTTCCATTTAATTGTTATAGGTCATTTATGCTGAGAAGTCTTCGAGATAACTCAATTCTGCATGCGAGCACCACTCCGAATTTGTTTTAGAGCTTGGCATAAAACATCGTAGGAATCTTTGCCCCTCACATCGCCCTCTATCATTCTCCACCTATCTCTCTGAACAACCCTCTGCCTGGCCCCTGTTCTCCTCCTATTCGGTCTCCTTAACGAGTTTATTTGTTTGCTCCAACATTCTTCCCAGCAGCTCTGCGCCTCAACCGTTCATTAACTCTGAACATCAGGCCATTTCACGCGCACCCAATGAACTCTTTGGATTTAGCTGTTTCACCAGGCGAACAATATTATTGAACCATCTGGCACGGATCTTTCGACAGTGCAACAATGTCCAGCCATTGTTCAAGTGAAAATTTTCAACTATAGCAGATAAATACACTCATAAGAAATTTGTATTTGTATATATTTAGGTGATTAAATTAAAAAATTGCGTAAACGATTGGGGGCGGGCGGATGCTCTTAGCTGACGGTAGCTAAGTTCATAGAGCGGTAGCTAAGATCATAGAGCGGTAGCTAAGATCATAGAGCGGTAGCTAAGATCATAGAGCGGTAGCTAAGATCATAGAGCGGTAGCTAAGATCATAGAGCGGTAGCTAAGATCATAGAGCGGTAGCTAAGATCATAGAGCGGTAGCTAAGATCATAGAGCGGTAGCTAAGATCATAGAGCGGTAGCTAAGATCATAGAGCGGTAGCTAAGATCATAGAGCGGTAGCTAAGATCATAGAGCGGTAGCTAAGATCATAGAGCGGTAGCTAAGATCATAGAGCGGTAGCTAAGATCATAGAGCGGTAGCTAAGATCATAGAGCGGTAGCTAAGATCATAGAGCGGTAGCTAAGATCATAGAGCGGTAGCTAAGATCATAGAGCGGTAGCTAAGATCATAGAGCGGTAGCTAAGATCATAGAGCGGTAGCTAAGATCATAGAGCGGTAGCTAAGATCATAGAGCGGTAGCTAAGATCATAGAGCGGTAGCTAAGATCATAGAGCGGTAGCTAAGATCATAGAGCGGTAGCTAAGATCATAGAGCGGTAGCTAAGATCATAGAGCGGTAGCTAAGATCATAGAGCGGTAGCTAAGATCATAGAGCGGTAGCTAAGATCATAGAGCGGTAGCTAAGATCATAGAGCGGTAGCTAAGATCATAGAGCGGTAGCTAAGATCATAGAGCGGTAGCTAAGATCATAGAGCGGTAGCTAAGATCATAGAGCGGTAGCTAAGATCATAGAGCGGTAGCTAAGATCATAGAGCGGTAGCTAAGATCATAGAGCGGTAGCTAAGATCATAGAGCGGTAGCTAAGATCATAGAGCGGTAGCTAAGATCATAGAGCGGTAGCTAAGATCATAGAGCGGTAGCTAAGATCATAGAGCGGTAGCTAAGATCATAGAGCGGTAGCTAAGATCATAGAGCGGTAGCTAAGATCATAGAGCGGTAGCTAAGATCATAGAGCGGTAGCTAAGATCATAGAGCGGTAGCTAAGATCATAGAGCGGTAGCTAAGATCATAGAGCGGTAGCTAAGATCATAGAGCGGTAGCTAAGATCATAGAGCGGTAGCTAAGATCATAGAGCGGTAGCTAAGATCATAGAGCGGTAGCTAAGATCATAGAGCGGTAGCTAAGATCATAGAGCGGTAGCTAAGATCATAGAGCGGTAGCTAAGATCATAGAGCGGTAGCTAAGATCATAGAGCGGTAGCTAAGATCATAGAGCGGTAGCTAAGATCATAGAGCGGTAGCTAAGATCATAGAGCGGTAGCTAAGATCATAGAGCGGTAGCTAAGATCATAGAGTGGTAGCTAAGATCATAGAGCGGTAGCTAAGATCATAGAGCGGTAGCTAAGATCAGAGAGCGGTAGCTAAGATCAGAGAGCGGTAGCTAAGATCAGAGAGCGGTAGCTAAGATCAGAGAGCGGTAGCTAAGATCATAGAGCACTGACTGCATTAGTGCTAGGCGGAGTTCAGAGACCGCAAAGTTGATAGAGAGCAATGCCACGATGAAGAATGAATGCCACAGGAGACAGTAAGGCGGCACAGACTGCAGTCTACATGTGAATTATTAATTTGTGTCAGGCGATACGCAGTTGAGAGGAAAAACAACAGCTGGCGATCTGGAGTGGCGGGCATTTTTGTGCACTGCATAGTGGAGTGGCGAGTGGCGACCTGCCAACTCCTCAAGCTCAACTGTTCTCTACGCTTTTTTTGGTAAGCAGGTTGAAATAATGGGGATATGTTATCTGTAGGCTGTAGGCGGAGTTAGGCCGGGGAAAATCTTCCTGTTTTCGTGTCTGTTTTTTTTCTCTCTTTATCGCGGTCCGCATGAGACCAACCTAGTTACCAGCGGCGCACTATTTACGCAGCCGCGCCTGATTCACCCCGCTCCCATCCCCCTCCCCTAACCAGTGGCAGCGAGATGCGAACGAATTCCTACCGCCTATAAGCTATAACTAATCCGCGACCGCAAGATTTCTTCTTGTGGAAGCAGCCCCCTTCCTCCCTCTTGCGCCCCCACCCCCCCGGCACACTCGCGCCGCTACGAGTAGGCGGATTGAGTTTTCAACTGAGGGACAGGCGGGGCAGGCCACTAATCTGATTTCCCCCCTCGGACTCTGCTCCTAGTCCGATCGAGGCTATGCTGCTGCTGCTGATGCTTCTGCAGTCTTCGCCCTCCTAGGGGAAGGTTGGAAGCTGGGCAGGCAAACCGAGATCTTGGCATTTCTGCTTCTTCTAGCTATCTCAATTTCTTCTCTTCTTCCCTGTGCAGGGGGATGAGGTTGCAGAACAAAAATTTCTTGAACCATCATTCCTTCCTCAGATAGGCTGCAAGGATGCGCTGCTCAAGTCTCGTCTCCCGTGCCGCACTTGCCCTACAAGGCAAGCAGCAGAATCTGTCGAACAAAAAATCGAAGCAAATCTTTAAAAAATCCCTGCCTCCTTCCAGCCATTGCGCCAATACTATGCCGAAGGCTTGACGGGGTATCATGAGGCGAAAATGCATTACTGCTTTATGGCATGCCGGCCTATATAGGCCTCCCTGGGGAGCTCCAGGCACTATCGTACTCAATATTTTGCCGGTGTCCTTGATGCCGCGCCACCGATACCGCGCTATCAGCTGAAACAAACAAATGAGGATTATTCTAGGGGACCCAGCCAGCTAGCTAGACAAATTCTCGATCCCCCCGCTTCCCCCTTTCGCGCGTTGCCTTGCTCAGTCTTGGTGGGGCGACAGGAGGACTCTGTTGCTGCGGCGCTGAGTGGGCCAACGCAGGCCTCTCTCCCTAGTGTTTTATTGATTATTCTCTCTTTCTCTTCTGCCCCTGCGCCTCTGAGCATTTCCACTCATTCTCTGTCGCCTATTCACATCGCCAAACTCAGTTCCCCATACGGCTGTCTTCCCCATCCCGCCCTCTGTCCGGGCCCGATGGCATATCTGCCCCTCTGCCACTGCCGTCCCGGCCTTGGCCCCAACCGCTGGTTGGCGCTCGGCAGATTCGTCAGAAATGAAATCGTCCGCGTTGCCCGCCTGCTCGCGATGGATTGCCGGTATTGGGGGCGGGCGGATGCTCGAGCCTAATGACGCCGCGTCCCAGCCTGGGTTTTGAGGAAGGCAGCAGCGGGGAGAGGAAACTGAAGCGCATGCCAGCTGCTGGTGGCTTATCTCTACGCAACACCCCCGCCCCAATCCGCTTAATGAAAGGCCCTCGACGAGGCCGTAACTGATAGCTATATAACTTGCAGCTGAAACAATAATACAGATAAACAGCTTAGCTGAATTGAGTGAAGTCGATCGTGGCCAATCATCAAGTGCCATTCATTCATACCAAAAGGGGAAATTTTTCATGACAAATTGTGTGCACAGTTAGAGAAGAAAATTTTTTATACGGATAAGTGAAAGTATTTGGATGTGTGTACATATAAAGATGAAAAGATACTTATAAATTAGAAAGATAGATAGATAGATAGATAGATAGGTAGATAGATAGACAGACAGATAGATAGATAGATAGATAGATAGATAGATAGATAGATAGATAGATAGATAGATAGATAGATAGATAGATAGATAGATAGATAGATAGATAGATAGATAGATAGATAGATAGATAGATAGATAGATAGATAGATAGATAGATAGATAGATAGATAGATAGATAGATAGATAGATAGATAGATAGATAGATAGATAGATAGATAGATAGAAAGATAGATAGATAGATAGATAGTTTGATAGATTGATAGATAGTTAGATGAAAAGTTTTAGCTTTGACAAAGTCTGCAATTCTGCAATTAAAGAGTCAAATTAAGATTGAGTGGAGTCGATCGTGGCCAATCATCAAGTGCCATTCATTCATACCAAAAGGGGAAATTTTTCATGACAAATTGTGTGCACAGTTAGAGAAGAAAATTTTTTATACGGATAAGTGAAAGTATTTGGATGTGTGTACACATAAAGATGAAAAGATACTTATAAATTAGAAAGATAGATAGATAGATAGATAGATAGATAGATAGATAGATAGATAGATAGATAGATAGATAGATAGATAGATAGATAGATAGATAGATAGATAGATAGATAGATAGATAGATAGATGGATAGATAGATAGATAGATAGATAGATAGATAGATAGATAGATAAATAGATAGATAGATAGATAGATAGATAGATAGATAGATAGATAGATAGATAGATAGATAGATAGATAGATAGATAGATAGATAGATAGATAGATAGATAGATAGATAGATAGATAGATAGATAGATAGATAGATAGATAGATAGATAGATAGATAGATAGATAGATAGATAGATAGATAGATAGATAGATAGATAGATAGATAGATAGATAGATAGATAGATAGATAGATAGATAGATAGATAGATAGATAGATAGATAGATAGAAAGATAGATAGATAGATAGATAGTTAGATAGATTGATAGATAGTTAGATGAAAAGTTTTAGCTTTGACAAAGTCTGCAATTCTGCAATTAAAGAGTCAAATTAAGATCTGCAGTCCCTAAGTCTAGATTAATTATGCGGTATTTCAGCCAATAAGTCTTTTTTCTGTATCGATATGCAGACTTTTATGAGTACTATTCATGCCCTTACGTCTCTAATCCCTGACCCGCTACTGCCCATCACTATGTGTGCATCGATTTGCAGGCAGGCGATTGAGGACTGCTTCCTCCACCGTGCGCACATAAAATGATAATGTTCTGAATGCTTTGGCCCGTTTTTGATCCATTTCCTGAGGTTATTGGGACACTAAGGAATCTGGCTTTGGGGGCAACGCGAGCTAGAAATCTTAAAATCGAAGTTGCCCAACTTCAACGCGTGCTTTCTATCGGTCTTTCTTCGATGCACTTTACGAGTTAGCCTATGGTAGCTCTGGTGTAGAAGCATCTCATATATAAATCTTTTAAGTAGGAGTGCATCTAATGGGCACCCATAATTACTCAGTTCTTTTTTCTAATAGAAATTATAGTAGATGTTGAATTATAAGAGAAGAGAGCGAAATGAAGCGGAGGATATAAGTGGAAGAGGAAAAGCAGAAAGGGCGGAGCGGAAGAAGAACGGAAAGGAAGCGGAGAGTTGAGCTGGGCGCGCTGATGAGGGGGTGGCGAGCGGAAAGAGGCGATTAAGCAAGAGGAATTACTCATTCGCATTATGGGCGAGGCTTCTGCCTATAGCATCCACCTGTGGCTGAAAATTCAATTAAGCCGACAGCATCACTCATGCAGCTTGTCGCTAATAAAGCCAGTTCGACAGGCTTCCAAGTTAAGAGGCTTGGTGCGCCGCATCTCTATCATCTACTTCAGCACAGTTTACAGCTCAGCTCATCACTCTCCGTCTAATCCGTCTGACTGATCGCGAGTAATTATTTTCTGCAGCGCGATGCGCTGAATGAAATGCGGGCCTGCAGCTTCTTTGCATGATGGTATAGGCGGCTCTTAATTTTTACAGTTATTTCTTATCTGCAGCAAGGGATGCCAACTAAAGTCTATTTGGATTCTAATTTAAGGCCCAGCTTAGTACTTAAAATATGACTGAGTTAAATATGAATTTGTACAGGAAGCTCTGAGTTGCAATGGCTGCATAAGCATGGCTATATAATGCTCTTGATTGGTCCTTGAGGTCCACTCTCTGACTTTTCCTGGGCACGCACGCCTCAGCCGAAAGCTCACAAGCTGTACTATATCGTGCGTGATGGTTGTGTTAAACAGTGAAAGCAGCCGAGTTACTCTAGTGGGAACTGCCATATTTGGCATCGTGTTCGTGAGCAAGACGGAAAGGACAGTAAATTGATTTGCTATCGAAAGTCCTATTCGCTTAAATTTCTTACTCCGCTAGCTTGTCCCTTTTACCAAAAAGATAATTCTGCATTAACTTTTCAATACGTATAGTTTAATCATTTCTGCTCAGATTTATTTATCGAATCCGTTCCGAAACCAATCAGAATAGAAATGGTGCAGCGAGCTTATACAGCCCGCTAAAGTACAATGCAAAAACTCGTATGAAAAATCGTATTTATACGATTGCTCAAATTACGAGCTACATGTCTAATGCTGAAAAGTTTAATAATGTGAAAAATTATTTTTTTTAATTTTATTATTAAAATAATAATTATTTTTATCATTTGTCTTTTCATATTTTCTCTCTAATTTCCCTCTGATGACAAGTATCATATCTATACTTAATCTATTAGTTAGTCTTATGTCAAAGGATTTAACATTGTCATGTACATTCAAGCAAGGTAAAAAATATAAAAGTAAACGAATTGTATCATTTTTTACATTTTTTCCTTTCCTTTTCTTTTCTCTGGTCTCTATAATTTCCCCTATGTTTCTTTCCCTCGGATTTCCCTAGCCGATGGAAAAGAGACCTCCCTATACTTTTTATGCTCGAAACGAGTTGAGACTAATTTTAATGCGTGCTTAATTCCATCAATCTGTTAAATCATTCTGACGAACAATCATGAATTTAATCAGAATGGAAAACAGGATAAATAACTGAGTTTTTTCGCCAGAATTTGTCTCAAGACTCTGAGCAGTTGTAAAACTGCTCATCAACATAAAAAAGGAAATTGAATAGATTATTAGACGCCAATTTAGCGGTTGTGACAGCTACTTTTATTGCATATACAGTAAGCACCAAGGCATTTTAGTCCAAATTTTTAGAAGACAAATCGCAAAACACGCCAGTAGATTTAAGCGCATAAAAAGAAACGAAAACTTAAATTGCCGATTTTAAAGAATACATTCATAGGTTTTGATATCTGAGACCGTTCAGTTAGTTATTCAGTAGCTGACAGTGGAGTTACTAGTTTTTTTCGGTTCAGTTAGCAGATTCAAAGTCCTAAAACCTACATGTCTTTAGCCATTGCTATCAGGCGGGTATGCCGACACTTGGAATCATTGTTAGTTTTAATTTTCCAAAAATGTCCATTATATTGTTTTTAAGCTTCTTCGTAATTTTTTTCTTAGCTATACTTGAAATTTTCTTCAGGTTGAAAATAGAAATTTTAATAATTTTCCAGCGCTCCAATGATACTTTGGGAAGCATCCTGAAAAGCTTCCCTGAAAAGCCTGCAGCTAATGACCCCTGCTTGACTACCGCTGGAAGCTTCAGAACTTTAGATCATAGTAGTCCACTGCGCACTGAAATAAAGTTGGATAACAGATTTTCATGGGAGCCGACATACATTCTATCAATACTACTTCATAAGGGTTCCATTTTAAAGATACATACTTAAAATAAAATGCACTTGATACTGACAAGTAATTAAGTAATCAGAGAAGAGTTCTATCTCCAACTTATTTAGACATATGGATCTCATTCGCACGGGATTGGGAACAGCTATATTTTTATAGAACTGTGGTCGTCATCTTTGCCCGCAAGCTTTAAAAAATCAAAATAAAACCAATCAGCTAACGAATCACACTCTCCTCTGGATAGTGGACCGTGGCAGACGGACTTACTACCGGCGATTTTGTTAATTAGCGAATTAAATTTCGTGGCAATTCAAGTATCGGAAAATCTAGAAACGAAGAGACAATAGCCTGAATCACGCCAAAGAAGAGCATCCCATCCCTCCGAACAAAACAGAAAGAAAAGAAAAGAATTCCATCCAACATCACAGTCTGAAATCTATGTTTAAATTCACTGTTTTACTCATTACGGTTAAAGTAATCATTTATTTAGATAATTAATTAATATGACATTGTCTGCTATTCACCTATTATAAATATAAATATATAGATAATAAATATATCTACATTTTATACACACAAACATATAGCATATATATATGCTAGAAAGGTCATTTTTCAGTTGTGGATGCATAACTTTCAATGAGGGTAGGTTAAAATTTTATTCTGAAAGTTTATGTAAAATATGAAGCAACTTTTGGCAATGTTGCACTTTGTTTCATGTAATTATTTTTACTTTTGAAATTGTGCCAACATGCCACAAAGGGTTTAAATTCATGCAGACTTGTCATGCCACGTCACCCTAAAAGGCCATAGACACTTTTAGGCAAGTTTTAATGAGGGGTGAAGGCAGAAGTTATTTACAGTGCTCAAGATTTCCTAACCTATAGTTGCTTAAGATTTAATATTTTGCCCATCATTTATAATCCCACCTGCTAAGGTTGTACCCGCTGCCAAGTTGCTGAATCTGACAGATAGCACATTCCCTTTGCAATGCATGTATGATGTGACTTACTTGTTTCATTGTTCATAACTTTGTGGCATATTGGCGCGATTTCAAAAGTAAAAATAGTTACGCAAAAACAAAGTGTAACATTGCCCAACTTTTAGCAATTTTAAGCAAATTATTTCTTAGCCATGCATTACTATTATTTTACAATTTTATTGACCATTATAGAATGACTAAGATAATATTAACTAATTACAATGATTCCATTTTGGAATAAATTTCTTTTTACTTTTAAGGCCTAGCTATTCATACTGCTAGCTATCACTATTAGATAAATACTAGCTCTTCGGTGCCCCCCCCCCAGGGGGGGCGCAGACAGGCATTTTAAATCACTCATTTACTCAACGGAAATCTCCCTAAGCTGCCAGAAAATCTCTGCAGCAAAATTAAAGTCTCCCTAGAAACATAATATCCTTCCGTGCATTCAGAAAATCTACTGAAAGTCTCCCCGCATTTAGCCAATTGCCCCAAGCACTTTAAAAAAAAAATCTCCCAAACAGCTAGATAATCTTTCCGAGCAGCTGGAAAATTTTTGGAGAGCAGTCAAAAAATCTTCCCCCAGCAGTAAAGTAAAGCCCCGCCAGAAGTCAGAAAATCCCCCAATCAAATAGAAACTTTCCCCGGGCAGTTAAAAATCCCCTAAGCAGACCGAAAAGCCCCCACAGTAGAAAAATCTTCGGGTAAAAAATACCCCCACAGACAGAGAATTCCCCAACCAGACAAAGAATCCCAGGAAGAAAAAAGTCTCATGATCAGTTGGAAACTCTACCCAAGGCAGTTGAAAAATCTTCCGGAGCATTTAGGAAATCCCCTTTAAGCAGTTGGAAAATCTACCTGAGGCAGTTGGAAAAACTTATCATGCAGTTAAAAAACTCATGGAGCATTTAGAAAACCCCCCTCGAGCAGTCCGAAATCACCAAAGCAGTTAGAAATCCCCCGATAAGATAGAAAATTTGTCCTAACAGTAAGAAATCCCCTAAGCAGACAGAAAATTTCCATGAGCAACTAGAATATCCCCATCCAGCAGTTAGAAAATCTACCCGAGGCAGTTAGAAAAACTCCTCATGCAGTTAAAAATCTCCCCGACCATTTAGAAAATCCCCCTCCAGCAGTCCGAAAACACCCAAGCAGTTAGAAATTCCCTAATCAGACAGAAAAGTTCCTCGAGCAGTTAGAAAATCCCCAAGCAGACTAAAAATCTCCCTGAGCAGTTAGAAAATCTCCTTCAAGCAGTGCAAAATCACCCAAGCAGCTAAAAATTTTTTCGAGCAGCTAGAAAATTTTTTGAGAGCAGCCGAAAAATCTTCCTCCAGGATAAGGTAGAAAACCCACGAGCAGAAAAAATCCCACAAGCAGTTAGAAAATCCCTTTTGAGAAGTCGGAAATTCCAATCAAATAGAAACTTTCTTCGAGCAGTCAGAAATCCCCTAAACATAGAAAAAAGTTTTGCGAGCAGTCGGAAAATCTTTCCCCAGCAGTCAGGTAGAAAGCCCCTCAAGCAGACGGAAACCCCCCCGCAGTTAGAAAATCCACTTCTAGGAGTCAGAAATCCCCCAAGTAAACAAAAAATTCCCAAAGCAGACTACTCGAACATTTATAAAATCCCCCAAGTAAACAGAAAATTCCCCAAGCAGACTACTCGAACATTTATAAAATCCCCTTTCAGCACTTAGAAGAAATCCCCCAAGCAGACAGAAAACCTCCCTAAGCAATTAGAAAATCTTCCCGAACAGACAAAAAATACCGTTCGAGCAGTCAGACACTACCCAAGTAGTTAAAAAGTCCTCTTCGAGCAGTTAGAAAATCTTCCAGGAGCATTTACAAAGACCCTTCGAGCAGTCAAAAATCCCCTAAGAAGTAGAAAAGTCCAGTTCGGGCAGTCAGAAATCCCCCAAGAAAACAGAAAATTCCTCAAGCAGACTACCCGAACATTTATGAAATCCCCTTTGAGCAGTAAGAAGATATCCTCGAAGCAGACAGAAAACCTCCCTTAGCATTAGATTTGATATTAGATTAGATTAGAAAACCTTCCCAAGCAGATAAAAAATACCCTTCGAGCAGTCAGACATCGCCTAAGTAGTTAAAAAGTCCTCTTCGAGCTGTTAGAAAATCTTCCCAAGCAAGCAGAAAATCTCGCCGAGCATTAAGAAAGACCCTTCGAGCAGTCGAAAATCCCCCAAGAAGTAAAAAAGTCCAGTTCAGGCAGTCTGAAATCCCCAAATCAGGTGGAAAATATTCCGGAGCTGTTAGAAATCCCCCAAGCAGACAAAAAAGTTCCCGGGCAGTAAAAAATCTGCCAGAGCAGTTAGAAAAAATTCCCAAGCAGTTAAGAAATCCCCCTGCAGCATTAAAAAATCCCCAAGTCAACCAAAAAATTCCCCGAGCAGAAAAAATTCGCCCAAACAGTTAGGAAATTCCCCTGCAGCGTTCTCAGAAATCCACCAATCCGATAGAAAATCACACCGAGCAATTATACAATCTCCTTGAGCAGACAGAAAATCCCCCAAGCAGACAGAAAATCTCACTGAGCAATTAGAGAATCTTCCCGAAAAGTTTGAAAATACCTTTAAAGCAGTCAGGAATCTCCTAAGCAGTTAGAAAGTCCCTTTCGAACTGTTAGAAACCCCCCACTCACATAGAAAATTTCCCTGAGCAGTAACAAATCGAAGAGGTAGAAAATCTCCCAGGCAGAAGGAAAATGTCCCCCCGAGCATTTAGAAAATTTTCTTCGAGCAGTCAGAAATTCCCAAGTAGACAGAAAAGTTCCCTAGCAGTTAGAAAATCTCCCAAGCAGTTAGGAAAGTGCCGTTCGAGCTGTTAAAAATCCCCAGTCACAAAGATAATTTCCCAAAACAGCAAGAAATCCCTAAGCAAACAGAAAAATCTCAATAGGAGGTACAAAATCTCCCAAGCCGAAAAATCTCCCCCGAGTAAGTTCGAAAATCCACTAAGCTGACAGAAAAAACTCCACGAGCATTTAGAAAATCCTCTTTGATCAGTCAGAAATTCTCCAAGCTGTTCCCTTCGAGCAGCTCGAAGTCCCCGTCGAGCAGTCCCAATAAGATAAAAAAATTTCTCAGAGCAGTTAGAAATCTTCCCGAGCAGTAAGAATATCTCCTTAAACAGTTGGAAAACTTCCGAACAGTAAGAAAATAGCTTCGAGCAGTTAGAAATCCCCTGATTAGATAGAAAATTACCCCAAGCAGTTACAAATCCACAAAGCTAACAGAAAAGTTCCCCAAGCAGTTAAAAAATTTTCGAGCAGTGAGAAAATCTCCCCCAACGGTTGGAAACCTAGCAGTCAGAAATCCCCGCAATCTCCCTATCCCGATCGATAGAAATCTCCCTAAACAGATAAAAAATCATCAAAGCAGACAGAAAATCCCCCGGGCCATTTAGAAAATCCCCCTCGAGCAGTCCGAAAAACAACCAAGCAGTTAGAAATCCCCTAATCAGATAGAAAAGTTCATCGAGCAGTTAGAAAGTCTCCCTGAGCAGTTAGAAAATCTCCATCAAGCAGTTGGAAACCTCCCAGCAGTCAAAAATCCCCGGAATCAGATAAAAATCTCCCTAAACAGATAAAAAATCCTCAAAACAGACAGAAAATCTCCAGTGCATTTTGAAACTCTTTTCGGGCAGTTAGAAATCCCTAATCAAATAGAAACTTCCCCGAGCAGTCTGAAATCCGCCAAAAAGTTAGAAAATCCCTTTTGGGAAGTCGGAACTTCCCAAATCAAATAGAAACTTCCCCCGATCAGTCTGAAATCCTTCGAGTAGTTTAGAAAATCTCCCCGAGCATTTAAAAAGTCCCCCTCGGGCAGTTAGAAATCTCCCAAGCATATAGCAAATTTCCCCGAGCAGTCTGAAACCCCCAAGCAGACAAAAAATCTCTTTCGAGCAGTTAGAAATCCCCCCAGCAGTTGGAAATTCCCCTTCGGGCCATTAGAAATCCACAATCAGATAGAAAATGTCCCAAAACAGTTATAAATCTCCCAAGCAGACAGAAAAGCTCCCCGAGCATATAGAAAATCCCCAGAAGAAGGCAGAAAATACCAATCGTGCAGTCAAGAAATCCCCTAGCACTTAAAAAAGTTCCCTTGGAAGCACTTACGAGTAGACATCCCCTAATCAGTTAGAAAATTTCCCCGAGAAGCTTGAAATCCTCCAATCAGACAGAAAATCTCCCAGAAAATCCCCTTCTAGCGGTTGGAAAAACTTCCCGATGCAGTAAGAAAACCTCCTTGAGCAGTAAAAAAGTCTCCCAGAACATTTAGAAAGTCCCATTGGAGCAGTCAGAAATCCACAAGCAGTTAGAAAGTCTCCCAGCACCCTAACAGTCAGAAAATTTATAAGAGTCGTTAGAAAATCTCCCAAGCAGTTTGCAAACCCCCCTGAGCATCTAGGAAATTCCTAAAAGTGTAGAAAATTGTTCCCGAGCTTGTAGGAAAATCACTACAGCAGCTAAAAAATCCTGCGAGCAGGTAGGAAGTCGCTATTATAACGCCTATCAAAGACACATGCGCTTTAAGAAAATTAAGCATCTTAAATCATAATTTAAGATTTGGCAGGCTATCAGACTTACCGATCAGTATCGTGCTCGACGAAGACCTCTTAAACAGCTTTTGCTTCTTTGAAAAGTTTTCTCAATCTAACAGGGCAATCTAACATTCTTTACTTACTGACTCGAGACATGATTGGCAAATTCACTGCAGAACGACCCACGAAATAAAAATATTTCGCTCAAGCATCCACACTTTGAAGCCAATTTATTCAATGTTGGCTCTCCAGCTGGGCGAGAAATAATCAATCGCAAATAAAATGTACACAGATCGCTTGAGCAGTTTTTCTATTGCCCTTGTGCAAAACCATTAAGCTAGGGCTGGGGCAGTGTACTCTAGCTAGGTGAGAAAATTTATATTCTCTTCTTACTGGCGCGATAATTTAGGTAAACTTGGAGCAGTGTACTCTAGCTTTATGACGCAACCTTTTAAAATAAAAAATTTGACAGTGCAGAGTTTGAGGATTTTTGGCCCACGAATTTTAACTGAGCACAAAACTTTATGACGCAATCTAAAATAAAATCATCATTCTGACAGTGCCGACTTTGACCGTTGTTGGCCTCGCATTGAAAGCATAGGAAAAACTCGTTTTTCGAATATTTAATCCCTTTCCACTTGGAGCAGAGCTTGCAAACTTTCACGGTCTCATCCTTGAAGAATTTGCAATCTTTTGGCGCAAATTTAATCAAAATCGGTTGAGCCGTTCGAGCTCTACATCGTTCCACACAGACAGACACACAGACATTAGACATTTAGTATAGTAGAATATTTTTCAAATAAATATACTATGCTTATTCCCACAGTCCTATGCCAATAAATCTAGGCCTAGTTTTATTCACATGATACTATGACAAATAATGCTTAGCTTATTCACATGACAATGCTAAAAGTAATAGTTAACAAGTGTTGTAGGGCTCTTTTCTAATCTATTAAACTGTAATCTATTTCCTAGAAAAACTTACTTTAATCACTCATTCGTCTGGTAGCGTTTACTGGGCCGAGCGGTAAACCCAGTCCGAAATTATAGGGCGTTCCCCGGATTAGAGGGTCGCAGCCTATACTTTCCTAACGCCTAATACACCTAGCCCTACCTTCCTAATTCCCTATGCCTATATCTCGCACTTCGGCGGTTTTATCTCGCTTTCTCAGCGGTGTTATCTCACCCTCAGGTGGTTTCTCTGCTTTCACAGGTTTTATCTCGCCGTCTGGGCGGTTTCTCTGCCTTCTGGGCAGGTATATTCTAATACTCGCTTATAGAAGCGGATGTTCTCTGCCTAAGCAGGTAAATAACTAACTCGATACTCAGATATTTCTGGTTTAAAACTCACAAAGATGTTTTTGTGGAATCCCGAGGCGGGGCGCACGGTTGCTCTTCTGGGACTCTGCAGCGCGTCTATTTATACCAACCAGTTAACATTTGTTTTACTGACACGAATAAAATTTTATTACACTATTTTAACAAAAATTTCGTTTTCGCGTAAATTCAAATTTTGACATTCTAGGAAATAGCATGCGGTGATACAAAGCAAAAAGAAGGCCTACTACACAAGTACTAGCTAGACAACTGCTAGTGCTAGCCAAAAAACTACCAATTAACAAGTGCTACCAGCAAGTGCTAGCTACTAAATGTTAGCCAATAAACAAGTACTATCTAACAATTGGTATCCAATTACCAAGTCCTAAGATAAATGCTGTATATATCTTGAATTAATATCTTGACTCTAGGAATTGTTGCTTTTAGAATATTTCTTGCCATTGCAATGCATTGCATGTACTTTAAAATAGGTTCTAATTAGATATTAGCAATTTCTAGACTACTGTTTACCCAGGGTTAAACATTTGGTAAAGTTTTTTACATGGGACCCTTTTTGCTTAACTAAGTTGCATTTTTTAAACTATGTTGTGAAGTTGCCAATGTATACTTTTATTCTATAATTAGTTACATATTTTTGTATAAAAAGTTTGACTTTATTTGTCAATATAATTTTCCATTAACTTAAGCCAGATCATTATCAAACCCTATCTTTTAGATTTTGTTATTTGGCCATCTTTGATAGCTTAGCCAATTGTGATATTAATAACAAAGAACATAGGTAATAACACTTGTTAGCACTGGACATTCTTACTGATGCAGTGGGCATATTGCTACCAAAACCTTCATTCTAACTCCTTTCCCTGTGAGGCTGTTTTCTACCATCTTGACAGTGTATTTTGTTGTTGTTATTCTATTCTAAGTAGAATTAAGAAAGCACAATAATTAATCTTTATCTTATAGGTTTCTTTACTAGTTAAATAGCCATGTATGGTCAACGATAGGGTCAAAAACCCTACAAAAATAAAGCATAAGATAGAGAAAGGCTATTAAAAGGATTTGTGTAATATTCAATATCTTGAATCCTAAAATCTGAAAATCTTAAAAGGATAATGTCTATAAATTTTTATTCTAAAGTTTCAGATGACTGATAGTAAGCAGTGCTGCTATTAATAGTTTGCCCTTGAATAATATTAGCAATTAATTCATGAAGACTTTTTATTCTAGCCTAATAGATATTCTTATATGCAGTTTTTAGCAACTTGAAGAATTGATAAATCTTGTACAGTGCATTGGTGGTTGCTTTATCTATACTATTATAAAGTTAAAAAATGTCAATAACTACTTAAACCTATTGCAGGACAGGGCCTTTGGCTTTTGAAAATATGACCATATGCAGTGAAAATTATTGATGCTCCAGTAGTTATTCAGCTTAGACTTTGTGTTAAGGCCCATGTATATATATATTCCAACTAGTTTTATATTTATTAAGTGATTCTCTTAAGTAGGTGACAACTTCATTTTTGGGATCAAGCTATCAGGATTGTGGTGAGTTAAGTGTTGGTCTAATTAATAAATTTTTCAATAAAATAATTAGATAAAAATAGGCAGACAAATGATTTTGCTGTGCATTGTTTGGTATTAAAAAAATTGGGTTTAATCCCATCATTTCAGTAAATTCAAAGCATTCAAGCAGTTATTCTGAATTGAGCTAAAAATTGCCACTCATTTTGCCACTGCAGTGGTCTTTTAATCTATAAGTTAAGGCTCCATAGCAAATTTAGAACTTTCTTGCCTATTTATAGTAGATTTAACTCTGGGTTCTCAGCAGTCTCCTCATTAAACATTGTGTCAGAATCCAGAATACTGGAGGCTTTACTAGCATCATCAATGTTTTTGAATATTATTTCAGACTTTGCTATTATTGGAATTAAAATAACTTTATTCTTGAGCCAAAGCCATGATAAGTATTTGCAGATATACAAGTTTTGCTTTCTAGTAAAATTAAAGGACTGTCACTATGAGAGACTATAGTATTTAGAAGTTTTTCAATTGTCTATGATTAGCATATAAAAAGTAGTAATGAATAGATATTTTGTTGTTTACTAAAATGAGGGATAGACTTATTCTCTTTCCAGCCTATCCCTCTCGTCTGGGTAATGGATACTCCCTTTTTAGCTACTAAGTCTAGAGCTTAAATGGTTAGTTTTGGAAAAATTAGAAAGAAATAGTCTATAAATATGTGGTAAGTAAAACAAACCAAGCAGGCTTAGACTAAAATAATATGGCTTTTGGCTTAGGTAGGAAAAGTTTCATGGGAAAAATTCAAGTATAGCTTTATTGAATAAAATCCTATACTTTGCCACAATTTTATTAAACATTCTTTACTTCAGTAATATTATGCAATTTAGATAGTTTCAATTGAATTTTTTTATTTTCCAAAAATGGGAACTTTGCCTTTTAATGTGGCAAGGGACGAATAGGTATTCATAGGCATCATAGCCTGCTAAACCACTGAGCCTAGAAGATGGTGTATCATATTTGCTAATGTCACTACATTTGTATTGCTTTTAAAGCTAAATATTGAAGACCTGGCTAGAAAGTTTCAATCATGGTTTTAGAATAAGAGAAAGAGAAAATGAGTCGCCCATCTCGAAGAGTATTTTGTGCTTTCCATTAAGCAAATCAATTAAGTCAATGAGTGTTAGGCCTCATTAACTTACTCAGTAACTCAGTAACTCAGTAACTTACATTTTAGCGTTTATAATGTCACTTTTCGTCCTTTCCACGCAGCGCCGGTTAGCCGTGATCGTATAGTGGTTAGTACTTCTCGTTGTGGCCGAGACAACCCAGGTTCGAATCCTGGTCACGGCAAGAAGCTGTGACGGCTCTTGCATGGCAAAGGGTGCTATAATTTTTTATTTTATTGTTTGTGAATCCAAGCAAAGAATCTGAATAAGCATTTTATGTCGGCTTCCTTAATATTTCTTTAGCCTTTAATAAAACGTGAGTTTTTTATAAGTTTCCGATATGTGTCGAGGATATTATAATCAGGCTATAAAATGCATTGACTATGAATTGCAGAAAACATCGGCCCAGTAGCATGGAAGCCGATGACTTGAACGATAGCGAGATGTCGGTGCAGGAAGAAGCCGGGCGCCGGAAACGAAGAGGCCGCGGCGAAGGCAGGGAAAGCCGTTCAAAGCGTTCAAAGCGTCCTAAACAAGAAATCGAATTTTGCGACTACGAAGCCACCGGTAGTGCTCGGACTTCGTCTCGGCGTTCTACTGCTCGACAGCGCAGCCGCCGCGCGAAATCTGTTGAAGAAATCTGCGAAGAACTCGAAATTCAAGACGTGGAACTATCCTACACGTCGGAGAATTTCGAAAATTGGACTATTCAGAAGTTATTCAATCAGTACGTGCAGCCGCTTCTAGAAGAAAGAAATCCTGAGGCTAGCGAAGAAAATATTCGCACTGTTCTGGACGCCAAGTGGAAAGAGTTCGCCTCGCTCAATCCGTACATTCCCAAGGACGATCTGGCTGACGATAGCGACGAGGAAGCGACAACAGTTGGCCCGTCGGTTTCTGCCGTCCCTGGCGACGATGAAGAGGAAGAGGCTGAGCCGGCTAATCCGATTAGCGTAGCGGGAGAGAGCAAGCGCGGGAGGAAACGGAAAGGTCGCGATGGGGGGCGGCGATCAAGCGCGGCGGCTGTGCCGGCGCCGTCAGCCGGTGTGGGCGAGAGCGTCGATTCTCCGACTGCGTCGGCGGCGGCCGCGTCCGCTAGCGGCGGCGGCAGCGGATTGAAAATCAAAATTAGCCGGCAAAAGAAGCCCACAGCTTCCGCTTCCTCGGCGCAGTCGGCGGCCGTCGCTACGTCGGTGGCTGGAACGCCTTCAACTTCGACCTCGTCGGCAAAGAAAAAGCGTAAACGCGGCGGAGGCGGCAACAACACGTCAGACGAGGAGTTCGAGCGGCAGCTGGAGGAGGCTGAGCGGGCCCAGGAGGAGGAGCAGGAGCAGCGAAAGTCGCGCAAAAGCGCCGGCGCCGCCGCTAAACGGCCGCCCGGCGCCGCTGCTGGTCACGTGAGGACAACGGAAAGATTTCCCGGCGAGGATGGCTATGAGACTGACCATCAGGTACTAGCGTACTCATCAGGCCTGCTGTTGGCCTATAGATGCGGTTCGACATAATAAACAGACACATTGATAAAGATCAGAGAAAGGCACACTGAGGCATGGTTAGATAGCAGACAGGCACACTGAGACATGGTTAGATAGCAGACAGGCACACTGAGACATGGTTAGATAGCAGACAGGCACACTGAGACATGGTTAGATAGCAGACAGGCACACTGAGACATGGTTAGATAGCAGACAGGCACACTGAGACATGGTTAGATAGCAGACAGGCACACTGAGACATTGCAGACAGGCACACTGAGACATGGCAGACAGGCACACTAAGACATGGTTAGATAGCAGACAGGCACACTGAGACATTGCAGACAGGCACACTGAGACATGGCAGACAGGCACACTGAGACATAGCAGACAGGCACACTGAGACATGGCAGACAGGCACACTGAGACATAGCAGACAGGCACACTGAGACATAGCAGATAGGTACACTCAGACATGGCAGACAGGCACACTGAGACATGGCAGACAGGCACAGAGACATGGCAGACAGGCAAACTGAGACATTGCAGACAGGCACACTGAGACATAGCAGACAGGCACACTGAGACATGGCAGACAGGCACAGAGACATGGTAGACAGGCAAACTGAGACATTGCAGACAGGCACACTGAGACATGGCAGACAGGCAAACTGAGACATTGCAGACAGGCACACTGAGACATAGCAGACAGGCACACTGAGACATGGCAGACAGGCAAACTGAGACATTGCAGACAGGCACACTGAGACATAGCAGACAGGCACACAGAGACATGGCAGACAGGCAAACTGAGACATTGCAGACAGGCACACTGAGACATAGCAGACAGGCACACTGATACGATTTAGATGGCAAGAAGCGCATGCTTTTCAGTTCATCTCAAATCTCTGATCTCACAATCCCAGGACTACTGTGACGTGTGTCAAGCTGGCGGCGAGATAATCCTATGCGACACCTGTCCTCGAGCTTTCCACCTGGTTTGCTTGGACCCGGAGCTGGAAGAAGCTCCAAGCGGCCGGTGGAGCTGTCCGCACTGCGAGAAGGAGGGCATCTCCGCTGCCCAGGACCCGGCAGCTGCTGAGCCGGAGCCGAAGGATCATCATCAAGAGTTCTGCTCCGAGTGCAGGGACGACGGAGACCTAATCCTGTGCGATTCCTGTCCGCAGGCATTTCACGCTCATTGCCTCAATATGAGGGAGGTTAGTAGGTCTTCAGTTTTTTTTAATAAAACATTACGTTGGAAGTAAAAAACGACGTTTACTGTAATGGTTTTTTATTCCGTTTCGGAAATTTTTCTAAATTTAGAAATGCCCTACTTATATGAGTAGGCTATCTAGTGTTTTTCGTTATATTTTGTAAAATATCTTCAGAAAACCACTTTATTAACAAAAAATTACCCTTTTATGTTTATATTTTTATTATCATAAACATGGGAATCTTTTAAAAAAACAGCCGTTGTGAAATTTGCGCATCTGCGCTAGGTGACTGCCTGTTGGTCTTGCACTAGTGCTTATCAAACGGTCACCTTTTAGAGTTATTGAATCGGGTTTGGCAATGGGTTCTAAAAATAGTCTCAGATCTGGTGCAATTTGTCAGTATTTTGACTATCTTGTAAAGCGAAAATAAACTTACAGAACATTTTTTATACAGCTAACTTAACTTTAAAATGCAAAGTAGAAGTCCTAAAATGACGCTACTAAACTCTCAGGTCCCGTTTAGAGCCGCCACTGCCTCTCAGATCCCATTTAGAGCCGCCACTGCCTCTCAGATCCCATTTAGAGCAGCCACTGCCTCTCGGATCCCATTTAGAGCCGCCACTGCCTCTCAGATCCCATTTAGAGCCGCCACTGCCTCTCAGATCCCATTTAGAGCCGCCACTGCCTCTCAGATCCCATTTAGAGCCGCCACTGCCTCTCGGATCCCATTTAGAGCCGCCACTGCCTCTCAGATCCCATTTAGAGCCGCCACTGCCTCTCAGATCCCATTTAGAGCCGCCACTACCTCTCAGATCCCATTCATAGCCGCCACTGCCTCTCAGATCCCATTTAGAGCCGCCACTACCTCTCAGATCCCATTTAGAGCCGCCACTGCCTCTCGGATCCCATTTAGAGCCGCCACTGCCTCTCAGATCCCATTTAGAGCCGCCACTGCCTCTCAGATCCCATTTAGAGCCGCCACTATCTTTCAGATCCCATTCATAGCCGCCACTGCCTCTCAGATCCCATTTAGAGCCGCCACTACCTCTCAGATCCCATTTAGAGCCGCCACTGCCTCTCAGATCCCATTTAGAGCCGCCACTGCCTCTCAGATCCCATTCATAGCCGCCACTGCCTCTCAGATCCCATTTAGAGCCGCCACTACCTCTCAGATCCCATTTAGAGCCGCCACTGCCTCTCAGATCCCATTTAGAGCCGCCACTACCTCTCAGATCCCATTTAGAGCCGCCACTGCCTCTCAGATCCCATTCAGAATCGCCATTCCTTGTCGCCATCGCTCTCTCAGATGTCAGATCTATTTCAAATTTGCCAGTTCACATGACACAGTACCCACTCTTCTTTTCCCAGAAGCCCGAAGGTGATTGGCACTGTCCGCGCTGCTCCTGCGAGCCGCCCAAAGCCAAAGTGGAGAGCATTCTCACCTGGCGCTGGGTTGAGCCGCCCTCTGTCAGCAAGCTGGACGAATTGGACCACTCGCATCACGTCCAGGCGCACCTGAACAAGCGGCCGCCTAAGCGAGAATTCTTTGTCAAATTCAAAGGCTTGTCGCACTGGCACGACGAATGGATTCCGGAACTGCAGCTGGAGGTGCACCAGCCGAATTCCTGGCGCGCCTATTGGAAGAAGAACGACATGGACGAGCCGCCCGTACTGGACGACGGTTCAGTTTATCGAGGCCGCGAGAAGGATCAGCCGAATGATCCGCACAATCTTGAGGACAGATTTTTCAAGTGGGGCATCCGGCCTGAATGGCTGCAGATCCAGCGCATCATCAACTATAGGAAAACCAAGTCCGGGGATTGGTATTTAATTAAATGGCGCGATCTCAGCTACGAAGAGTGCACCTGGGAGAATCCTGAGGAGATTGAGATACCAAATTTTGAGCGCGCTATTGAAGAGTATTTCACTATGAAGAAGGTGAGAGTTGCTTTGCGTTTACGTATGTTAGTTGGATTCTTAGTTTTGGATTTCAATAAGTACTAATAAGATGACGAGGCACTTTGGCTATTTACTAGATGCATAGTTACTCTTGCCGTTTACCTACAACCATTTAATCGAGAATGATACTAATAAGATGACAATGCACTTTGGGTATTACTAGATGCATAGTTACTCTTGCCGTTTACCTTTAACCATTAATTTGAGGGATACTAATAAGATGACGAAGCACTTTGGCTATTTACTAGATGCATAGTTACTCTTGCCGTTTACCTACAACCATTTAATCGAGAATGATACTAATAAGATGACAATGCACTTTGGGTATTACTAGATGCATGGTTACTCTTGCCGTTTACCTTTAACCATTAATTTGAGGGATACTAATAAGATGACGAGGCACTTTGGCTATTTACTAGATGCATAGTTACTCTTGCCGTTTACCCTCAGCTTTTTTCAATATAAGCGGCTCAAAAATCATCTGTTAATTTAACATACATTGCAGGTGCTCACAGGCGAGCTGGCGGCCAGTCTTGCTAATAAAAAATCAAAGAAATCCGCAGGCGGCAGTCGAACCAGCGGCGGCGGCGGCAAAGACGAAATCAGTCCCGATCTGGCTAAGAAGCTGCCGCCAGAAAAGCCGACAATTAATCTGAAGACTAGCCAATGGGAGACGCAGCCGGAGTATCTAGACGAAACTGGTGGCAAGCTGCACCCCTACCAGCTGGAGGGCGTTAACTGGCTGCGCTATTCCTACGGCTGCGGCATTGACACAATCCTGGCCGACGAGATGGGCCTCGGCAAGACCATCCAGACTATCGTGTTCCTCTACTCGCTCTATAAAGAAGGCCACACTAAGGGGCCATTCTTAGTTAGCGTGCCGCTGTCAACCGTGATCAATTGGGAGCGCGAGTTCGAATTCTGGGCCCCGGATTTCTACGTAGTCACGTACGTCGGCACCAAGGACAGCCGTGGCGTCATCAGGGAGAACGAAATGTCCTACGACCAGTCGGCTATCCGGGCCGGCCCCAAGGCGTCGCGGATTCGCTCAGGCAGCCAAGTGAAATTCCACGTCCTGCTGACCTCGTACGAGCTGATTAGCATTGATCAGGCCACGCTGAACTCTGTTGAATGGGCCGCTCTGGTTGTGGACGAGGCGCACCGGTTGAAGAATAATCAGTCCAAGTTTTTCAGGGTTCTCAGCTCCTACGATATCAAGTGAGCCATTGTCCCCAAGCATATTCATCCAGTCCCCAACACCAGCCCCTCTTGAGACACCCAGTGCCTAACACTAACCCCTCTTGAGACACCCAGTCCCCAACACCAGCCCCTCTTGAGACACTCAGTGCCTAACACTAACCCCTCTTGAGACACCCAGTCCCCAACACCAGCCCCTCTTGAGACACCCAGTGCCTAACACTAACCCCTCTTGAGACACCCAGTGCCCAACACCAGCCCCTCTTGAGACACCCAGTGCCTAACACTAACCCCTCTTGAGACACCCAGTGCCCAACACTGGGTCTATGACAGTTGCTTGCCAAGACATTTGCTAGCCGACACTTGCTAGCCGACACTTGCTAGCCGGGTGTTTTCTCATTTTGTCAGTACCTACCATGTGGTTTCAGAGAAAAACTGTAGCGTACAGTGTAGTGGCTACTCAAGCCACTAGAATTCGTTTAGTTTAGAAGTTTAGAATTCAAGAACCGTTTAACAAATATTATATTATATTCAAATAAAATATTCAATTTCAAATATAATAATTAATATTAGTCAAAGTCAAAGTCAAAGACTATTTGATTTTAAAGGTTCACAACCCATAGTGAACCCTCAAGATAATTGACAACTGGGCAAAAACATACAGTAGCTATTGATTGAGAAATTGACTCAATGTAGACAGCAGTGTGATAGCTTATTTGAAAGCTATTAGCATGCTGCATATGAACAAATTCTTTGATTTTTGAAAGATCATAGAAAAATAGTTTTATTATTTATATTTAATTTGCTACACTACTAAAGTTGCATTTTTTGCATTCAACTGTATTCACTATTAGTACTCGTAAAACATACAGTCATGCAATTGCAATTTAGATGGAACTCTAGCCAGGAAAATTAAGGTTCCGGTATCAGAACTGTAGCCACTGCCATAGTAGTTATCAGTTTATTTGGTGTCTCAACCGGCTAGCAAGTGTCGGCTAGCAAGTGTCGGCTAGCAAGTGTCGGCTAGCAAGTGTCGGCTAGCAAAAGTCTCGGCAAGCAGATGTCTGGCTAGCTAATGTCGGCTAGCGAACGTCGGCTAGCAAATGGCAGCTAGCAAACGTCTGGCTAGCAAATGTCCGGCTAGCAAATGGGGGTAACCACCCAACACTAACCCCTCTTGAGACACCCAGTGCCCAACACTAACCCCTCTTGAGACACCCAGTGCCCAACACTAACCCCTCTTGAGACACCCAGTGCCCAACACCAGCCCCTCTTGAGACACCCAGTCCCCAACACCAGCCCCTCTTGAGACACCCAGTCCCCAACACCAGCCCCTCTTGAGACACCCAGTCCCCAACACCAGCCCCTCTTGAGACACCCAGTCCCCAACACCAGCCCCTCTTGAGACACCCAGTGCCCAACACTAACCCCTCTTGAGACACCCAGTGCCCAACACCAGCCCCTCTTGAGACACCCAGTGCCCAACACTAACCCCTCTTGAGACACCCAGTGCCCAACACCAGCCCCTCTTGAGACACCCAGTGCCCAACACTAACCCCTCTTGAGACACCCAGTGCCCAACACTAACCCCTCTTGAGACACCCAGTGTCCAACACCAGCCCCTCTTGAGACACCCAGTCCCCAACACCAGCCCCTCTTGAGACACCCAGTCCCCAACACCAGCCCCTCTTGAGACACCCAGTGCCAACACCAGCCCCTCTCAGACACCCAGTCCCCAACACCAGCCCCTCTTGAGACACCCAGTCCCCAACACCAGCCCCTCTTGAGACACCCAGTCCCCAACACCAGCCCCTCTCAGACACCCAGTCCCCAACACCAACCTCTACCAAAAATAAAAATTCCTTATCCCTCAAGCTGTGTATTTTCTCTCACTCAGTAAGCTCCCTCACGCCCGGCGCCCAGGTACAAGTTGTTGCTAACTGGCACGCCGCTGCAAAACAACCTGGAAGAGCTGTTCCACCTGTTGAACTTCATGTCGCCCGGCAAGTTCCACGATTTGCAAGGCTTTTTGGACGAATTCGCGGACATTTCCAAGGAGGACCAGGTGAAGAAGCTGCACGACATGCTGGGCGCTCACATGCTGCGCCGACTGAAAGCCGACGTGCTGAAGAGCATGCCGTCTAAGAGCGAGTTCATCGTGCGCGTCGAGCTCAGCCCGATGCAGAAGAAATACTACAAGTACATTCTCACGCGCAACTACGACGCGTTGAGCTCGCGCGGCAAAACCGGCTGCAATCAGGTGTCCCTGCTCAACATCATGATGGACCTGAAGAAGTGCTGCAATCATCCCTATTTGTTCCCTAGCGCAGCCGAGGAGGCGCCTAAACGTGCCAACGGCGCCTACGAAGGCAGCCAGCTGGTGAAAGCGTGCGGCAAGCTCGAATTGCTCGAACGAATGTTGAAAAAACTACGCGAAGAAGGTCATCGGGTGTTAATCTTCTCGCAGATGACTAAGATGTTGGACATTCTAGAGGACTTCTGCGAGCACGAGCAGCTCAAATACGAGCGAATCGACGGGGCCATCACCGGCCAGCTACGACAGGACGCTATCGACAGATTCAACAACGGCGATTCCGACTCGTTCGTGTTCCTGCTGAGCACCCGGGCCGGCGGTTTGGGCATCAATTTGGCCACGGCGGACACCGTCATTATCTACGACTCCGACTGGAATCCGCATAACGATATTCAGGCTTTCAGTAGGGCTCATCGGATTGGCCAGGCTAATAAGGTGACCTATTTATCAGTTTATATATTGCCTCCTGTATCGTGTTTCTGTTCAGGAGGAGTTTTAGCCTAGTGGTTAGGGCGTCAGATGGGGTGCTTTCACATTCCCTAAATTTCACAACCCCCAAACTTCATATCACTTGAAATATTGGCATCGCTCTTCACATTCTCTATCTTTCATATTCCCTAAACTTCACATTCCCTAAATGCACTAGAATGCAATGCAATCCATTTTGGGGGTGTGAAGTTCTGTGCATTTAGGGGATGTGAAGTTTAGGGGATATAAAATTTAGGGAATGTGAAGTTTAGGGGATATAAAATTTAGGGAATGTGAAGTTTAGGGGATATAAAATTTAGGGAATGTGAAGTTTAGGGGATATAAAATTTAGGGAATGTGAAGTTTAGGGGATATGAAATTTAGGGAATGTGAAGTTTAGGGGATATGAAATGTAGGGAATGTAAAGTTTAAGGGATATGCAATTTAAGGAATGTGAAGTTTAGGGGATATGAAATTTAGGGAATGTGTAGTTTAGGGGATTTCAAATTTAGGGAACGTGTAGTTTAGGGGATATGAAATTTAGAGAATGTGAAGTTTAGGGGATATGAAATTTAGGGAATGTGAAGTTTAGGGGATATATAATTTAGGGAATGTGAAGTTTAGGGGATATGAAATTTAGGGAATGTGAAGTTTAGGGGATATAAAATTTAGGGAATGTGAAGTTTAGGGGATATGAAATTTAGGGAATGTGAAGTTTAGGGGATATAAAATTTAGGGAATGTGAAGTTTAGGGGATATGAAATTTAGGGAATGTGAAGTTTAGGGGATATGAAATGTAGGGAATGTGAAGTTTAAGGGATATGCAATTTAAGGAATGTGAAGTTTAGGGGATATGAAATTTAGGGAATGTGTAGTTTAGGGGATTTGAAATTTAGAGAACGTGTAGTTTAGGGGATTTGAAATTTAGAGAATGTGAAGTTTAGGGGATATGAAATTTAGGGAATGTGAAGTTTAGGGGATTTGAAATTTAGGGAATGTGAAGTTTAGGGGATATGAAATTTAGGGAATGTGAAGTTTAGGGGATATGAAATTTAAGGAATGTGAAGTTTAGGCGATATGAAATTTAGGGAATGTGAAGTTTAGGGGATATGAAATTTAGGGAATGTGAAGTTTAGGGGATATGAAATTTAAGGAATGTGAAGTTTAGGCGATATGAAATTTAGGGCATGTGTAGTTTAGGGGATTTGAAATTTCGGGAATATGAAGTTTAGGGGATATGAAATTTCGGGAATATGAAAGAACTGGCAGTTAGTGGTTGTGAAATTTAGGGAATGTGAAATGCCCCCCGTCAGACTCGGAAGGTCGTAGGTTCGAGCCCCGGCTCTCAGAGACAAGTTGTGCCATTGATTCTACTCATAAGCCAGATGTTACAACAATCAGCTCTATAGCCGTAGAATTGCCCCTATACCAATTTGATAGTTAAAGCGATGAAATATTACCTAAAGCCGCCACTCCTTCAACCAGGTCATGATCTACCGTTTCGTGACGCGCAACACAGTAGAGGAACGCGTCACCCAGGTGGCCAAAAAGAAAATGATGCTCACCCACCTGGTTGTCCGGCCGGGCTTCGGTCAGAAAGGCGGCAGCGCCGCTATGAGCAAACAGGAGCTGGACGATATCCTGCGCTTCGGCACCGCCGAATTGTTCAAAGACGATAATAACGAGGACGGCGACAAGGATCGGATTGTGTACGACGATGAGACTATCAACAGGCTGCTAGACCGCAGCCAGGAGGGCATGCAGGAGAAAGAATTGGCGCTCAATGACTATCTCACTTCGTTTAAGGTGCGCATTCTGATCTATGTTCATTCTTAGTCTTGATCTCACCATTTGCTTGCCATCTCATTTCATTTCTAATCGTAGTCTCACTTTCATTCTGACTGCATTGTTAGTGCCGTACTTCATCTCGCTCTCCTTCTCACTCTGACGCTCTCAGTCCCAGTCTCACCCTTCATCTCACTCTCCTTCTCACTCTGACGCTCTCAGTCCCAGTCTCACCCTTCATCTCAATCTCCTTCTCACTCTGACGCTCTCAGTCCCAGTCTCATCCTTCATCTCGCTCTCCTCACTCTGACGCTCTCAGTCCCAGTCTCACCCTTCATCTCACTCTCCTTCTCACTCTGAGGCTCTCAGTCCCAGTCTCACCCTTCATCTCACTCTCCTCACTCTGACGCTCTCAGTCCCAGTCTCACCCTTCATCTCAATCTCCTTTTCACTCTGACGCTCTCAGTCCCAGTCTCACCCTTCATCTCGCTCTCCTCACTCTGACGCTCTCAGTCCCAGTCTCACCCTTCATCTCACTCTCCTTCTCACTCTGACGCTCTCAGTCCCAGTCTCACCCTTCATCTCGCTCTCCTCACTCTGACGCTCTCAGTCCCAGTCTCACCCTTCATCTCGCTCTCCTCACTCTGAGGCTCTCAGTCCCAGTCTCACCCTTCATCTCGCTCTCCTCACTCTGAGGCTCTCAGTCCCAGTCTCACCCTTCATCTCGCTCTCCTCACTCTGAGGCTCTCAGTCCCAGTCTCACCCTTCATCTCGCTCTCCTCACTCTGAGGCTCTCAGTCCCAGTCTCACCCTTCATCTCGCTCTCCTCACTCTGAGGCTCTCAGTCCCAGTCTCACCCTTCATCTCGCTCTCCTCACTCTGACGCTCTCAGTCCCAGTCTCACCCTTCATCTCGCTCTCCTCACTTTGACGCTCTCAGTCCCAGTCTCACTCTTCATCTCGCTCTCCTCACTCTGACGCTCTCAGTCCCAGTCTCACCCTTCATCTCACTCCCAGTCTCACCCTGAACCTCTCAATCAACTGAACGCCAAGGTTTTTTATGCCCAACTGAGCCGTCCAATCTGCCTACAGGTGGCCAAATACTCCGTGAAAGAGACGGCCAGCCAAGACGACGAAGAGGAAGAAGACGAAGACGAAGGCCGCGAGATAATCAAAGAGACGCTGGAGCCGGCCGACCCGTCTTACTGGGACACGCTGCTGCGGCACCATCACGAGCAGTACCAGGCGGACCTGCACAGCACCATGGGCAAGGGCAAGCGCAACCGCAAGCAGGTCAATTACTACACTGTCGGCGTTGTCGGCGCTCAGCAAGACGACGACGATGCCGACGGCGCCGGCGGACATTCCGAGGACGAGTCCGAGTTCTCCGGCCGGCCAGAGGATGACGAAGAATTCGCCGACGGTGCCGACGGAGGCGGCGGACGTCGTCGCCGAGATCGCGACGTGAAAATGCCGCCGCTGCTGTCCAGATTGAATAACCAGATAGAGGTGTTCGGCTTCAATCCCAGGCAGCGCAGGGCGTTTTTGAATTCCGTGATGCGGTTCGGCCTGCCGCCGCCTGACGTCTACAATTCGGCCTGGATGTCCAGGGACCTGCGATCCAAGCCTGAGAAGGTGATGCTCGGGATCTGGGGAATGAGAAGCTGAACTTGGAAACAAAAATCCCCAAATTCTTTGCAGTTGGTCTGCTTACCGATATGTAGTGTAAAAATAGTTCTATTTACTAATGTTTAGTGTCGAAACAGTTCTAGTCCGTCTGTTTGCCAACAAATTGTAGCCTTGTGGGAGTTGTAGCCTAGTGGCTAGGGCGCCTACCTTATGACTGGAAGGTCGTTGGTTCGAGCCCCAGCTCTAGGAGACAAGGTTCTTAATTCCACAATGTTTCAGTCCCACTCAGCTGAGATTGGGTATCAGTTTGAGCTGAGAAAATTTGGGGTGGGTTTTGCGGCCCCTCCAGTCCGTCAGGACTGAGCAGCTGTACACAGGCTTCGGATGCGCCGCGCAACTAGCTGTACATTTGTTCGAAATAGTTCTTGTCCGTCTGTATGCCGATATGTAGTGCGGAAACAGTCCTAGTTGGTCCGTTTACCGACATTTAGAGTTGAAATAGCTCTATTAGATTAATTCCCGATATGTAGCGTATATGATTTCATTACTCTAACTCATCGGCTGTAGGACAGTGTAAATGATTTTCTTAAGGTGCTTTGATCCGTAATTCAAGTAATTTGACCAACCGCGCCCGCAGGTATTCCGAGCCTACACGTCGCTGTTCATGCGACACCTGTGCGAGCCGGACTCGGACGTGACCGACACATTCAGCGACGGGGTGCCCCGAGAGGGCATCAACCGGCAGCACGTGCTCACCCGCATCGGCATCATGGCCCTGCTGCGCAAGAAGGTTCAGGAATTTGAAAAAATCAACGGCCGCTCCAGTCTGCCCTACACGCCGGCTGTTGTAGCTGCCGCCGAGGCTGCCGCTCAAGCCACCAACGCCACCGAGGCAGCTTCCGAATCTGCAAAGTCGGAGGCGTGCAGCGACCAGCCGGAGTCAGAGATGAAGCAAGCCGGCGCCGCCACAAATGAAGCAGCAACGGCAGACAAGCAGCCGATCGAGGGCCAACAACAGAAACAGTTGGAAACCGACCGCGCCGAAGATTCTCGTCCCAAAGAGTCGGAGACGGAAACGAAAGTGAAAAATGCCGACTCAGAGCCGGCTGTCGATAGCAAAGACCAGGGCGAAGGCGGCGCCAAGGTCGAGGACGCCTCGACGAAGCCGAAAGCGGAAGGGCAGGTCAGTATCAGTATAGATCTGTTTAGTTTTTGGCGCACGTGAAATTAAATGGCTATTGAGGGTTTCTTCCAGTATTTTCTTTAGTGTGCCGCTTCTGCTCCTGTGTCTTCCCTGTACTTGATTGGGGCTTCATTCCCTCCCCGTACCCCCTCCCTATACTTGAGTGCGGCTTTCTTTTCTCCCCGTACCCCCTCCCTATACTTGAGTGCGGCTTTCTTCTCTCCCCGTACCCCCTCCCTATACTTGAGTGCGGCTTTCTTCTCTCCCCGTACCCCCTCCCTATACTTGAGTGCGGCTTTCTTCTCTCCCCGTACCCCCTCCCTATACTTGAGTGCGGCTTCCTTCTCTCCCCGTACCCCCTCCCTATACTTGAGTGCGGCTTCCTTCTCTCCCCGTACCCCCTCCCTATACTTGAGTGCGGCTTTCTTTTCTCCCCGTACCCCCTCCCTATACTTGAGTGCGGCTTTCTTCTCTCCCCGTACCCCCTCCCTATACTTGAGTGCGGCTTCCTTCTCTCCCCGTACCCCCTCCCTATACTTGAGTGCGGCTTTCTTTTCTCCCCGTACCCCCTCCCTATACTTGAGTGCAGCTTCCTTTCCTCCCCGTCCCACTGTACTTATAGCCCTAGCTACATGGAATTATACCATCGAAACTCTGACAGGAGAGCGCGGAGGAGGCCGCCCAGCAGTTCATGTTCAACATAGCCGACGGTGGATTCACCGAGGTGCACACCATCTGGCTAAACGAGCAGCGCGCTCTTCGACCAGGCCGGGAGCACGAGATCTGGCACAGGCGGCACGACTATTGGCTGATGGCCGGCGTTGTAACCCACGGCTACGGCCGCTGGTCCGACATTCAAAGCGATCCCCGCTACGGCCTAATCAACGAGGCCTTTAAAACTGAAGATGCCAAGGCGAATTTTGTTGAGATTAAGAACAAATTTCTGGCCAGACGGTTCAAACTATTGGAGCAGGCGTTAATTATCGAAGAGCAACTGCGCCGGGCCGCCCACCTGAACCTGGCCCACAACAGCCAGGATCCGGTGATGCGGCTTAACAGAAAGTTTGCCGAGCTAGAGTGCCTGGCCGAGAGTCACCAGCATCTGAGCAGGGAGAGCCAGGCTGGCAATAAGCCTGCTAATACCGTCCTGCACAGGGGTGAGTTTTGCGGGCGGGGCCGAGTTGAGGGCGATTCTAGAGCTAGTTTAGACGCGATTCTAGAGCTGACTCGATGGCGATTTTAGCGCTGATTGGAGCGATTTTATAGTTGGGCTAGTTTTTAGGTAATTGGGCCTGGTTTTGAGGTAATTCTGGGGCTGGTTTTGAGGTGATTCTGGGGCTGGCTTTGAGGCGATTCTGGGGCTGGTTTTGAGGTGATTCTGGGGCTGGCTTTGAGGCGATTCTGGGGCTGGCTTTGAGGTAATTCTGGGGCTGGCTTTGAGGCGATTCTGGGGCTGGCTTTGAGGCGATTCTGGGGCTGGCTTTGAGGCGATTCTGGGGCTGGCTTTGAGGCGATTCTGGGGCTGGCTTTGAGGTAATTCTGGGGCTGGCTTTGAGGCGATTCTGGGAATGGTTTTGAGGCGATTCTGGGGCTGGCTTTGAGGTAATTCTGGGGCTGGCTTTGAGGCGATTCTGGGGCTGGCTTTGAGGCGATTCTGGGGCTGGCTTTGAGGCGATTCTGGGGCTGGCTTTGAGGCGATTCTGGGGCTGGCTTTGAGGCGATTCTGGGGCTGGCTTTGAGGCGATTCTGGGGCTGGCTTTGAGGCGATTCTGGGGCTGGCTTTGAGGCGATTCTGGGGCTGGCTTTGAGGCGATTCTGGGGCTGGCTTTGAGGCGATTCTGGGGATGATTTTGAGGCGATTCTGGGAATGGTTTTGAGGCGATTCTGGGAATGGTTTTGAGGCGATTCTGGGAATGGTTTTGAGGCGATTCTGGGGATGATTTTGAGGCGATTCTGGGAATGGTTTTGAGGCGATTCTGGGAATGGTTTTGAGGCGATTCTGGGGCTGATTTAGGGGGATTCTAGTGCTGTAATAGGAGATTTTAGGGCCGAGTTGATGGCGATTCTAGCGCTGATTTGAGTTATTTTATAGTTGGGCTCGATTTTAGGTGATTCGGCCTGGTTTTGAGGCGATTCTGGGGCTGGTTCGGGCGCTTTTCAGGCCTACACTTATTAATCAAAGCCGCCCTCCCCGCCCGCCACGTGTCCGCTCCGCAGTGCTGAGCCAGCTGGAAGACCTGCTGTCCGACATGAAGTGCGAGGTGGCCCGCCTGCCAGCCGCCGTGGCCCGCCTGGCTCCTGTAGCCCAGAGGCTGGCCATCAGCCAGACTGGCATCATCGGCCAGCTCACCCAGGCCGGCCGGGAGAGCGCCGAAGCTGCAGCGGCGGAGGCGGCCGCCTCGGCCTCAGGTGTCGCCGACGCCGCTGCCGACGGCACCGGTGAAGCCGGTCAGGTGGCACCGACGACCAATTAACGAAAGGCTACTAATAGTCCGACCGTTTTTTATAAGCTTGTATTTGTTGTCAATGAGTATTTTGTTATTTTACGGTGTCCTTTTATCTTATTAGCTTTTTAAATAGACCCAGTGACCTCTGTTTCATTTTAACGGGTTGCTTTGCAACTAAAATATATTTATGCAAAATATTATGCTATCGTATAGTAGTAGCCACCTGTATTGTCTACTATTTGTAATTTTAGTGCTTTTTATCTGAATCTATCATAGTTGTATTGTCTTGCAGCGCACTTAGCACGGGCCCTGTGTTGTGTTTTTTTCTCTACTTGCATAGCTAATCTTATAGTATTCATTCTGTGCAATCCTGAGTGTGTTTTAAATCGCCGTTTTTTCATTTCTGCTTGAAGGAAAACTACCCTTTATGATTGCATCCTTATCCGGTCTTTATTCGTCTTTGTTGTTTGTATTTATATTTACCAGCTTGTTCTTTGTCCTGTATTGTTTGTTGTACGGTTGTTATGTGTTGAAATATAAACAAAATAACTACGTGACACTAATTAATGATGTCATGATGATTAGTTGTCCCAGATTAGGCAATCTCACTTACTGGTCTCGTTAGGGCTATTCCGTACATTGAAATCGTTGCACGGGTCTTTTTATTGTTATTTGACGCCTGCCGCTTATCAGATCATTTTACCATTGACAGTTATAGCTGATAGATGTTTAGCTTATTTCAGATTTAAAAGAGGACTAGAAATTATTTGACAGAGAAGACAACTGCACCAAGGCAAGGTGCCTCGTCTGCGAGAACGGCCCCGAGAACACGGCACACTAGCTACGTCACCAATTTTTATGCTCTAATTTGTATTTCTTATATTAAATATTAAATACGCTCGTACTCATGCCATTCATCGACGAAATTTCGGAAAAAGGAGAGCCGTGTGAGAGGTCTATAGAAATGAAAAGAACACTTAAAATGCGAAATAGCATTATTATCACACTACTGTCTACCTGAAGTACTGCAAATATTATATATAGCAAATTGCTGCCCGCTGTCCAATTTGAATTCCCGCGCCTGCGTGTCAGACTGCAGTCAGGCTGCTGCGGCTGACCGCGGCCTGCGTCCAATTTAAAAGCCCGCAGTCCAAACTAGACTGCAAAATGCTATAATACCTAACTACTTTAGTACATGTAAACAGTTGCAATAAACTAAAAACTAATTGAGTAAGTAATTTATTTATTTAATTATTTATTAGATATAATTTAATGAAATTCATTTCAATATAATTTATTAAATTGACTGCCGCGTTAGGTTGCTTAAAGATCCGAAAGGATTCCAGGCTGCTCTGAGAAATTCTGCAGTGCAGTCTGATTTATTATCGCACCTCTTGCTGGTTTCTTGTTTACAAGGCCTTTTACTCGGAGCGAAACCCCACCACCAGAAGATCATTAAAAATTGAAATCGAATATCAGTTTAACAAACAACATTATTTTATATTTCACATGTAGTTAAACAAAGGCTACTAAAAAAGAGTTTATTTATAGTTGACAAAAAATAGATCGGGCTGGCATAAATTGGGTTTCCCATTTCGTTAGGAATCAAGGCTGGTAGCTAATAGGAAAGCCAAAATTAGTTAGCAATAATTGAGGGACCAGCCGTCTCGCGTGAGGCAGTTAGCAAAGGCAATAGGACACAAATATATAGATATATAGATAGAGTTTGAGCAGCAGACAGGCATGCAAGAGAGATATGAAAGCAGAAATCAGATTCATGCTATAAATTTATTGGCAATCTTTTTCTCAAATAAATTAATAGTTACGAACAAGTACACAAAGACTGGATTCGTGAAGTACATAACAACTGATAGCACAATTTGAATTTTTAATGTGGCGGCCAGTGTACAAATTAACATAGAAAAAGCGAGGACAAGAAAATTAAAAAAACAAACAACAAAAGAAAACAAGAATTTCGGGACAAGGAAAGGAAAGGACACTCGCTGGCTTTAAGAATCCGATTAGTGTTGGCGAAAATTAAACTAGCAAAGGCTGAGGAAGACTGAAATTTTAATTAAGCCCCCAATTGGCGGCGAATTAGCTAGCGTATTACTCGCGATATGCTACTCAACGAAGTGCTAAGTAGTATTATGGAGATAAGACACAAAGAATTATCGGTTCCCTCTGGAAAGATAGCTGGAAAAAATTACGACAGCAGTAACAGGTTTATAAGTATTTGTTGCAAAAAAAATCAGCAAGACAGTGAAAAATATAGTGAAAGCTTTCAGTTAAATCCGCAGTAGGAGAGCCAAAGTTAGAAGAAAAAAATAGAATTTACTGGAATCCAGTGAAAATAAATTAGCTATCTCTAACGTTAGCTGGATCTTTCGAACAAAGACTTCTTCGTCAAGGGTGGATCAGAGCAGCTCTACGAAGGCCCTGGGAAACAGGCCCCGTCGGCCGTCAGACGCCGTGCCGGACAGCCAGTCGGCCCCGTGCTCCGTCAGGCCAGTCAGCAGTTCGCCAGTTTGGAAGCTGAGCTCGTCCGACTCTCGACCAGTGAAGTCGTGAATGGCGCGGGCCGTCCGCTGCTGCTGCTGCTGCTGCTGACCGCCAGTTGCCGTCGCCGCCTCATCGTCCTGGACTTTAACGACAAACGCGGCCGGGAAGTTGCCAACCTGTTCAGCTTCGCCGTCTGCCTGGCGTCGGCGTCGAACACCTCGAAGCCACTCGCCGCCGGGCAGCTCGGCCAGCACGTCAACCTGATCGCCAACCTGCAGCGCCAAGTCGCCGGCCTCCTGAGCCGGAAACTCGTGGGCCGCCGCGGCCGCGTACAGAATCAACCGGACGTGATTGGCCGGAAATAGGCCGCGCGAGCCGCCAGCGGCCAGCCGGCCTTCCAGCCAATCGGAGTCGACGCGGCGAACATCGCTGATCAGCTGTCCAGCCGGGAAGCTCAGATCCCCAGGATGCTCGGATTTGTACTCGTGCAGGCTGCGCGCTTTGGTGCCACCGACCGCCTGGGACGCCGAATCGGCAACTTCCTGCGCTGGGGTGGCTGCGACTGAGGCGGCGGAAGAAAATTTCAAATCCTCATTTGCGTACTGGCTGCACTCGTCGCTGCCTTGGCTTTTCCAGGGACTCTTAATGTCGTCAGCCGGGCCCAAATAGCTGCAAGCTACCAGGCCCTCTTGACAGTCGCCGACAAGTCGCCTGGCCACAACCCAGTTGTCGTCCGCACGTCGTACAACAGACAATCTATCGCCGCGCCGCAGGGCTAAGATGCCCGGATCTGGGGGATTGGTCAGATCAAATCTAGCTGAGCACACCGACCCAGGCGACAGGTAGTCGGAGTCCGGCGACTGCTCCGACTGTTGCCGTTTCAAAGGCTGCTTGTGCAGTTGTGACGGCGGAGGTGGTGCAGGCGCTTTTCTAGATTTTGCTGTCAGCTGGGTTGGCGGCGGCGGCTGCTGCGGCTGGCCAAAGTCTATGTCCAACAGTAGCAGCGCGTTGCTGGAAGCGCTGGCTGTGACCTGCGATTGTTTGGTTGGGTGATTCTCAGGCGGGTTCAGGTCCAATCACAGGGGGATAATGAAGGCCCAATCACAGGGGGTTAATGAAGGCCAAATCACAGGGGGATAATGAAGGCCCAATCACAGGGGGTTAATGAAGGCCAAATCACAGGGGGTTAATGAAGGCCCAATCACAGGGGGATAATGAAGGCCCAATCACAGGGGGTTAATGAAGGCCCAATCACAGGGGGTTAATGAAGGCCCAATCACAGGGGGTTAATGAAGGCCCAATCACAGGGGGATAATGAAGGCCCAATCACAGGGGGATAATGAAGGCCCAATCACAGGGGGTTAATGAAGGCCCAATCACAGGGGGTTAATGAAGGCCCAATCACAGGGGGTTAATGAAGGCCCAATCACAGGGGGTTAATGAAGGCCCAATCACAGGGGGTTAATGAAGGCCCAATCACAGGGGGTTAATGAAGGCCCAATCACAGGGGGTTAATGAAGGCCCAATCACAGGGGGTTCATGAAGGCCCAATCACAGGGGGTTCATGAAGGCCCAATCACAGGGGGTTAATGAAGGCCCAATCACAGGGGGTTAATGAAGGCCCAATCACAGGGGGTTAATGAAGGCCCAATCACAGGGGGTTAATGAAGGCCCAATCACAGGGGGTTAATGAAGGCCCAATCACAGGGGGTTAATGAAGGCCCAATCACAGGGGGTTAATGAAGGCCCAATCAAACTCTCACCTTCGGCGGTTGGCTTGGCCGTGGCGGCGGCTGACTCGGCCTTGGCGGCGGCGTTTTACGCGTCGCCAGTTGTTGAGCCACTGGCGGCGGGGCAGGAGCCGCCTTGGCTTTGGGCGACTCCTTACGAAAAGACGGATTGAAGCCGCCGGTCTGCACGCTCAGGCAGTCCAGACTGCCGCCGTGCTTGCCATTGTCCGACCGGATAATAATCGGCTGCTGCTGAGCGGGCGGCGGCTTCGGCGGCTCGGAAACTTCAATGAACAGGCCTGGCTGAACCAGCGGCTGCGGAGCCGGCAGAGGCGGCAACGGAGAGGACAAGTCAATCAGATTTTCGCAATCATCAAATTTGGCCCAACCAGATTGGGAGCTTTGCTGCTGCGGCGGCCGCTCCTCAGTAGGAGAGCCGGCGTCCATCAGGCTCTCGTAGCTCTTCTGCTTGCCCGGCTTCAGCCTGCTGAGCAGTCTGCCCGATTTGCCGCTGTCCGCCGCTGCCGACTGCTGCTGCTCGCTGTCAGACTCGAACTTTGCGGACTTGGACGACAGCTGCTCGATGCGGCCTCCAATCTCCAGATTGCGCAAACTTTTTATTACCCGACTCATTGCGGGCCTGACGGGCTAATCAGAAACAACAGGATATTAGCCGACTGAGCGACAGGAGTCAGCGCCTTTTCCGCTAGCAGCGGATTAAGCTGTGACAGGCTGAAATCGGTATGCATTCATATTAGCATGTTTAATGTTATACTTAGCCTTATACTCTACTTCCTGTTCTACTTTGTATTACTTTTAGTATTCCCACATTCTCACACCGAGCACTCACTCCCACATGCTCACACCGAGAACTCACTCCCACATGCTCACACCGAGCACTCACTCCCACATGCTCACACCGCGCACTCACTCCCGCATGCTCACACTGGGCACTCTCTCCCACATGCTCACACTGGGCACTCACTCCCACATGCTCACACTGAGCACTCTCTCCCACATTCTCACACCGGGCACTCTCTCCCAGATTCTCACACCGAGCACTCACTCCCACAGTCCCACATTCTTACACCGAGCACTCACTCCCACAGTCCCACATTCTCACACCGAGCACTCACTCCCACATTCTCACACCGAGCACTCACTCCCACATTCTCACACCGAATCCTCACTCCCACATTCTCACACCGAGCACTCACTCCCACATTCTCACACCGAATCCTCACTCCCACATGCTCACACTGGGCACTCACTCCCACATGATCACACCGAGCACTCTCTCCCACATTCTCACACCGGGCACTCTCTCCTAGATTCTCACACCGAGCACTCACTCCCACAGTCCCACATTCTTACACCGAGCACTCACTCCCACAGTCCCACATTCTCACACCGAGCACTCACTCCCACATTCTCACACCGAATCCTCACTCCCACATTCTCACACCGAGCACTCACTCCCACATTCTCACACCGAATCCTCACTCCCACATGCTCACACTGGGCACTCACTCCCACATGATCACACCGAGCACTCTCTCCCACATTCTCACACCGAATCCTCACTCCCACATTCTGACACCGAGCACTCACTCCCACAGTCCCACATTCTCACACCGAGCACTCACTCCCACATTCTCACACCGAGCACTCACTCCCACATTCTCACACCGAATCCTCACTCCCACATGCTCACACTGGGCACTCACTCCCACATGATCACACCGAGCACTCTCTCCCACATTCTCACACCGAATCCTCACTCCCACATTCTGACACCGAGCACTCACTCCCACAGTCCCACATTCTCACTCCGAGCACTCACTCCCACATTCTCACATCGAATCCTCACTCCCACATTCTCACACCGGGCACTCTCTTCCACATTCTCACACCGAATCCTCACTCCCACATTCTCACACCGAATCCTCACTCCCACATTCTCACACCGAATCCTCACTCCCACATTCTCACACCGAATCCTCACCCCCACATTCTTGAATTGAATCTGTATCCCACAACATAGCTATAAATTAAATGTCAATTGTTCCTAACATTAACTTGTGTTTGTTAAAAAGAAAAAAAAATAGTTAAGACAACAGTGCCAGCTAAGACAGAAAATCTTAGTAAAAATGGAAGCAAAAGTGTTACGAATCAATTTAGTCACAATTATTGACTGCAATTTTAGCTGAGCACAAAACTAACCGACTTTTTTTCGGTTCAATCAAGCAAAGCGTGAACAAATCTAACAGGCACAATTTAACAAAAATAAATAACTAACCTATAGAAAACTTTCTAAAGAAATCAATGGGGATCAAAACTGGACATTATTTATACACAAAAAATTTAAAATTAATGTCAATAGATTAACAGTCGAATAAAATGCCAGGACAGCGGATCAGCATGCTGGTATGGCTGCACAAAAAATTAAGGACAAAATTGTCAAGTTTATAATCCTATCTACCTATATTAGACTTTTAGACGTTAAACTTCACGATGCCAAAATTTTTCGTTAACACAAAAAAGCAGTCCAACAAAATCGCCAACTAGAATAAAAAGGTCAAACCAGGCCGCTGGCGGAGTTAGCCTGGCTAAAATAATTCTTCAAGCATTCGAACGAGCCAACCATAATAGCCGAGGCGGGTACAACCTTCATTAGGCGCGGCGTCACACCGGTGAACAGAGCGGCTAGTCCGCCCTGTTTTACTAGACTCCGCATGGCTTTCAATACGGAATTATTGCCGGCTAAATTGGCCGCGCTGGCTTCGGCAGCCGCTTTGGCGCCCAGCTCCATCTGTTTGTGAGTTTTCACTACGTCGAATGGCAGAGTGATCAAGCCGGCTACGAGGCCGGCCAGGCCGCCCAGTCCGGCAGCTTCGGCCATAGACAACGACTGGACGCCGGCCGAGCTGAGGCGGGCGGTCCGAGCCGAGTCGAATGTCAGCCAATAAATTGCCGAGAAAGGCACGTCTCGTAATAGAGTTGGCACGGCGCCGCGCCACAGGCTGAGCAGACCGTGGGCGCGAACTTCGGCGCCAGCTAAGCTTAGCACGGCTGACCAATCAGTGCGCTGGGCCTGCGCGATGCAAGGTTGCGTTAGGCTTGATTTTTGTCTTGATGGTAACTCCATTGAATTGCATGGCTTTTGTGCCTCAATTGTCTGTGGTGTGGCTGAGTTGTCTATGGTGTGGCTGAGCTGTCTGTGGTGTGGCTGAGTTGTCTATGTTTGTGGTGTAGCTGAGTTGTCTGTGGTGTGGCTGAGTTGTCTGTGGTGTGGCTGAGTTGTCTGGGGTGTGGCTGAGTTGTCTATGTTTGTGGTGTGGCTGAGTTGTCTGTGGTGTGGCTGAGCTGTCTGTGGTGTGTCTAGATGTCACGCGTGCCAAAGTTTTTTCTGTGGTGCGGCACGCAGTCTGGTAGAAAATTGAATTTTCAAATTCTCAAATCTATAAATCAAAATGCAAATCAAAAAGTCTCACAGACCTGCATACTGGTTCGAACAAGTTCAAGCGGCGACACGCACATCACCGACACCAGACGGGCCGATACGGCTGCCGCAGGCGGCACCCAGGCTTTGCCTTCGGTGTCGTAGGGCGGCCTATAGCCGAGACTGGCTTTCAGCAAATCCATACTAGTGAAGTAGATTACTGTGCTGGGTATGGCCAGGATTAGGGTGGCTGATAAGCCAGAGTAAAGCGACTGGGGACCCTCGTTACGGACGATTTTTAGCAGAGCATCCTATCGTTGGCAGTGTGAATTTAAAAAAAATCATTTGCTTATATTTTGATAGTGTCTAGCAGTAACGAAAACTATAACTAAAAAAGACAAATTTCAAATTACGAACTACCCAAAAAACAGTATCAATTGTGAGATAACCAGATAATCGCAGGGTAATAGCAATTGTGGCAAGATATCAAACTAAACTAAATAAACCAGTAGCTTAAAAAATGCACAGACAAATCTGGAAATAGAGAACTCACCAACGGAGACGAGAACTTAGCAGCGCCAGGCTTTCGATACCATGGTATAGATTTATCATTCTCTGGCGCGCACATGCACAAATGATCCATCAGGCCGTTGCAATAAAGGAAACAATTGCCGCTGCCGAACTTTTGCGGCCTAGCCTGCGCTTGCATCCGGGTTTTAACTACATCGAATGGCGTCATAGTTAGGGAAGTGGCAACGCCGCCAATTGAAGAGGCGGCTATACGCTGCCAAAAGTGCAGGTTAGTGTGATTGGCATCAATGGGAGCGGCACCAGCCTGTTGCTGCTGGCTTGTCGGCATTCTGTTTGTATGTACACTGCACTGCAATTGTATTGTAATGGCATTTAGTCAGTTACCAGGTTTAAAATGTCAATCATTCCATAGCCTGCTTGAGGACAAAAAGGCATAAATCAGTATTTATCAATTACTGTGTATAAAATATTTATTAAAATTAAATTTTATTTCTATATGCAATGCCATTTATTTGCTTTAAACATAGAAATTCTACTTATAGATACAACAAAACATAATATATCTATTATGTTATATATTAGTATTTGCTATATGGCAATATGGATCACTTGCTACTTTTTATTTTAACATTAAAGTACTTATATACTAAAAATAAAGAATATACAGAACATACGTGTGCAACAGTCGGCCAAGTCGGCCATTCCAGCTGACTGATTTGGTGGCTGACCAAGGCAAGTCACAAAATCAGCGATGTAAGTCGCAAAATCATTGATAAAAGTTGCAAAATTGGTGAAAAACAGGGGGGTAAGTTGCAAAAACGAGGGGGGGGGGGGGTAATTCACAAAAACGAAGGGGTAAGTTGCAAAAATGGAGGGTAAGTTGCAAAAACAAGGGGGTAAGTTGCAAAAATGAGGGGGTAAGTCGCAAAAACGAGGGGGTACATTGCAAAATGGAGAAGAATTGGGAAGATTCAGGCAAAAGTGGTTCGCGGGACCTTTTTTTGGTCCTTTGAACTTTGACCCGAACTAAGTCGTAAATTTTTTTTAACTAAGTTGCACCGGCCAACCAAATTTTTCAAGTTGCACACATATGATACAGAAGTAAAAATGCTTCAATAAAAAAGAAACCTATAATTACATTTTGCATCATAAGTTGTAAATCATAACAATATTTGAGCCTTTAGATATGAAAAAATTCTATACTAAATTTTATATAAAACTAGTATCATGATAAAATATAGGTCTTAATTTATATTAGAAAATTAGCCTGCAATTATGATATCATAGAACATTAGCCTTAAATTACAAAAAATACATTTTTTCCAAAAAGAGTGATAAGGAAAAATTTAATTTATCATAGTTTAACATAGGTTTTTGTAAATAGTATCTAACACAAAAAAGGATAGCTAATTTGCTAGTATGTCAAAAGGCATGCTTTTGACACAGGTACTATGGATAATGTAGCAAAGAGTAGGTAGATAGCACAGTATAGGTAGTACAAGTAAAATGGTGTAGTGCAATATAGAATAGCACCTATATATTGAATAGGATATAGAATAGCCTTTTGTTGATTTGTTAGAATAGCAACCAGTAGTATATAGACATAGTGACAGCATTAAAAAAATAAAACCTGGTTCACTAAAGCATTTCTTTGGTTCAAGATCATTCCAGAAGGTTGCAATTACCATTTAAAGAATATGCAATCATGATTGAAATGAATGAAAACTCAAAAGCACTAACATTTCTAGACTAGTCAATTATTGACAGTTGGACAAGTGGACAACTGTCTGACTCAGGAAGTTACACTGCTCCTATATATCACCTTCAGTGTATGATCATTTGTAAGTCCCCACCCTTCCCTTAAATGATTGCAAACCAAAGCTGGAAAGATAAATAACAAAATTTTCACACTTGGAATTTAGTAAGCAACTAAAAAATTGGCTATCTAGCTTTTGTTTGCAATCATTCAAAGGGGGACAGGGACTTGCAAATGAAAGTATACCAAAGGTGACATATAGGAACATACATGCCCAACCAAAAAATTTCACCTGTCTAGCGCAACTTAGTTTTAGGAAAATTTTGCGACTTACCTCCCCAATTTCAACCAATTTTGCAACTTACTTTGGGCCAAAGTTTGAAGGACCAAAAAAGGTCCCGTGCACCACTTTTGCCTAAATTTTCTCAATTCTTCTCCTTTTTGCGACTTTCCCCTTTCCTTTTGTGACTTACCTCCTCCTTTTTGTGACTTACCCCCTCCTTTTTGCAACTTACCTCCTCAACTTTGTGACTTACCTCCTCAATTTTCACTGATTTTACAACTTACATTGCCAATTTTGCAATTTTTATCAATGATTTTGTGACTTACATCAGCAATTTTGCGACCCACCTTGGCTGGCAGCCATTTCACTCATCTGGTTCAGACAGGGTCGGATGGGTGTTAGGCATATATGTATAGGAATGACCATACATAGCTTGTAATTACCTACGAAATGGATACATTTGCATCCAATGTTATCAAGCATGGCACTGCCTAAGGCACTGCTGCACCTCCCACCTTTACTTCCCAATCATTAAGACACAATGACCCTACTTAAATGATTGTGAACTAGGTAGCTAAAGGTATATTAAAATTTTCTTGTTGTTACCTCTTTAGGAGTATTGGACTGCAATGTATGTCCAGCTTTGGTTTGCAATCGTTCTAATAAGAACAACTATTTGCAAATGTTGTATATCAAAGTAGATACATATATGATAAACAATGCAGTCATTTTTCTTTTTATTAATGTCTTTTGATTAACTTTAAATAATTCCCAGTGACCCTATTGGAATAAATATCAAAAACCTATAGACACGCAACATAGATAGCAAAAAATGTGGCTTGAAAGTATGACGCAATACAAAATTCGATAATAACCTAAATATGCTTAGTAGCTTAGTTACACCTTGGTGATGCCCTGCAATGCAATGCAATACCAAAAAAGTCTAAAAATGCAATGGATAGTCACATATATGATTTGTCAACTTATTCCAATAGAGATTATTTATTCAGAGCCTTCAATAGTGTGATTTCACTTTGCCATTTTGGTGCTAAAATGGCATAGAGATATGGGTGATCATGATGGCCATAGGATTGAAGATAGCGGCCTACTAAAAATAATATTAAGAAATGTATAATATATAAATGATGCTAAGTGTAAACTTAAGTAACCTGCAATTAGTTAGTAAATCAATTGCTAGAGAAAACTATTATAATCATGGTATCATTTGTAATAACTTTATATAAATTAGTTTCACTTACATTTTAGCGAAATAGCTAGCTATGTAACCTATGTTAAGTGGTAGGCCTTATTAGCTAGTAGGCCCGAACTAAAAAAAATAAAAATAGAAAATAGAAAAATTACCCCACCAGCCTACCTAATATTAATAAGCCAATTTATGCAACATTCTATATTCTATATTTTATGAAAAAAACAAACATATACATCGCTTTGCTGTAAAAATAGCCCCCCACCTAAAATTGTCATTGATTAAGTTAAGAAAGTCAGCGCGTTTTATGACAAAGTGATATTTTTTAGTTAGGCCCTAGGCCTAACCCTGACTTAATTTAAACAGACAACTTGTGCACTCCATCCGCCATTGTATTAAATACTCTACAAGCAGAACAATTTCATTATGGAAAAAAGGTAAATAGAAAATTTTTATGGCCTGCCTATGTCATGGCTAGCTATTAAAAGTAGATATAGCTAAAATCAAGTGAGACGGATTAAACATGGTTCTTTTAAAAACGTATTCAAAAACTAAATCAAAACCGGTTAAGAAAACTGTAACAGAAAAATGTGTTGTTGTATTTTTTGCACATTTTGGCATAAAAATTACTTTAAAATTTACTTAAGCGTCATTTACTTACGGACGCTATTTTAGGGCACATTCTTTGAAAAAATTAAGTACGAATGAAACGATTGCTAAATGGAATTTTTACTTTAGGTTAAGCTTCAGGCCCGAACGATACAAGGCATATTTAGTTTATATTCATAGCCTATTTGTAATAGTTTTTTGTAAATTGATAAACTGGTTACATATATATTTATTTTTAACACAAAAAATCGTCTGCATTCTGTCAACTTTTGAACTTTGTTATTTAAAATTAATTTCGTACTTAGGTTAAACTGCGAATTGCTTTTAAAGAGAAGAGGTTAAAATGGGATGTATGTGGTGCAAACTAAATGGTAGAGAGCAAGAAAATCAAAATACTAATAAGAATGAATCCACAACAGCTCCTAAGTTCTCTTGGTAAGTAACAAAAGAAAAAAATCAGTGTTGTAAAAAAATTGTGCTTTTTTCCTGTTATAATTCAAAATTTAATATTGAACAGCATCAAATTTTTGCTTTTGAAATTTTTGAAAAATGTGGTGACCTAATCATTATATCCTTATGTCCTATGTCACTATGTCAAAGGTAAACTATAGCTATATATTGTGCTAAAATGTTTTTGACCATTTTATAAACTCTTGGTCTAGCTATTCAAATCTTTAGGAGGTCACTATTTCTAATCTTAAATGGCAGTAGGAAGAAATTCTTTAATTAACATGATTTTTTAATAATCAACACTATAATTAGCAATTTCATTTTGAGACCTTATTAGTAATCTAAATTCTAACTTCTAAGGTATATTTTAATAGATTATGATAAAATCTATAATATATATTATCATACATGCCCAACCTAAAAATTTCACTGTCCGGCACAACTTAGTTTAAGGAAAATTGTGCAACTTACCTCCCCAATTTTGACCAATTTTGTGACTTACTTCGGGCCAAAGTTTGAAGGACCAAAAAGAGGTCCCGCATACCACTTTTGCCTAAATCTTTGGCCTTATGCTTAATTTTAATGCTCTTTGTCCAAGACAGTGGAAAATTGGCCTGATCAGATGCATGCTTCATTGTGCCTTCTCTGTCTGCAGCTCCTGGTTAAATTTTGATGGTGAGGTTAGAGTGCTTTGCCATATTTTCCTATCTAATGGCTACCCAGAAAATTTGTTGAGTAGAATGATCCATTCGTTTGTCAATGAAAAGATCTCTTTGAAAGGCAATTCTAAACCTAGGAATGAGATAACCAGTAATGATGTTGTGATTATTTTGCCTTTCTTAGGTCTTCCATTGTTGCACCTGAAAAAGAAACTGGAAAAGATATTTTGGAAAGCCTTTGAGTGTCAGGCCAGAATTGTTTTTTGCACTAACAAGGTTAGCCAGTTTGTTACAAAGCTGAAGTCTGTGGTTCCTTGTGCTCTGTGTGCCTGTGTTGTTTACAAATTCAACTGCTCCGCTGACCAGAGTGTTTCCTATATAGGAAAAACCAAAAGGCATTTGCACACTAGAGCTTGGGAGCACTAGCTAAAAAACTCTGCAATTTATGATCATCTGCTTTGTTGCAATGAGTGTTGTAAGAGTGAGCCTATTGATCTGTTTATCATCATTGACCGGAGTAATTTGGACTTCAAATTGACCATTCTTGAGGCCTTACATATAAAGAAACTTAACCCTAGTTGGAACACTCAGCTTATGTACAGTGGTGCAGGCCACCTTAGGGTTTTCTAAAGGCTGCACTCTCCATGTTTGGACTCTGATTGGACCATCACCGATTTGTCTCTCCACACTGCTCTATTGTACTTATTGCTTTTAACCCCTTTTGTTACAATAATTTGAGTATTCTCAGTTGTCCAGTTGAAAAAATAACAAATACATTTGTGCTTGAAAATTGTCAGAGTTGGCCAAAATGCATTGTAGCAATATTGAATGTTGATCATAACATTTTTGTTTCTATAAAAATTTAAGAACAACAAAGATTAAAATTAAACTTTAAAGCAAATATGCCTAGAATAGATTTAAAATTCCAAAAATTTATTGGATAGCTATAGACAGCAAGGATAAAAACCTTCTAAAACCAATAAACTGTCTTTCCCAAGTCAACCTTATTACAATATGTTCATGCTTATTATGAGTTATTATGAGAGTAAAATTAATTGATCTCTTGTATATATATTGGCAATGGTTAAAAAATAGCAATAAAGCAAGAAAAAAATTAAGGAATTTAGAATTAAAATCAAGATGTTGCTAGTACTTAAAATGCATTTAGCTATTATTTTATCTTTGGCTAATAGTTAATATAAGTATAATATTAGATCTAACTGCATTTGGCTAATCTTATAACTATAAGGGCCATGTTTTAACCATTGCTAAACTAAAAGCTTTGAAGGGCTTTGTGGGTTTATTTTATATAATTTAGCTTTTTTTGTCATCCAATGTGACATAAGTTTTTAACTAAAATCCAAATAGATTGCAATATATATGAATATTTAGGAGCAAAAAATTGCTAGCTAGTATACCTATATATCTCACAGTGGTATGAACTTATGCATAGCTATGGTTACTGTGTTTGCCCATTATATATTTTTTGCTTATGTTTTGACAAATTTCTATGATTTAAACTTCACTGGGCAAAGGTCACCAGGCAAATGAGGGTATCACCTGTTTTTATTGTTTAAATCTAATGCATTGATGCAAAGTTTTTAACCATCCATGGCTGGCATTTTTGGCAGAAAATTTTCTAAGCAGCAACAATTATAACAAATTTCTCCTTTCTTTACCTAAAGGGAGCAGGGGCCGCAAGTGGATCCAAAAGACTTTACTATAGAGAACATCGATGGCGAAGTGGCTGGCCGACTTCCTGGCACAATCAATGGCCATCAATTTATAATTGCCAATTGCAAGAACTCATCAATCTACCTGTTTGATCACATTAACACGATTACAGTGGATGATTGCGAGAATTGCGTCTTCTTTATTGGCCCGGTGCAAACCAGGTTAGCTTCTTGGCTAGCTGACCAGCAATTTAACTGTCTAAGTAGATTGACAGCTGTCTAACCATTTAGCTTAAAATATTGAATCGCATTTGAACCCCCGCAGCATTTTTATCCGGGACTGCAAAGATTGCAAATTCATTGTGGCCTGTCAGCAATTTCGCACTCGCGATTGTCAACGCCTCGACTGCTTTTTGTCCTGCGTTTCCTTGCCAATTATTGAATCGTCAAGCAAAATGCGGTTCGGCCCGTTCTGCTTCTATTATCCCGAACTGTCGGGTGAGCCTTTTTTGTGCGATTCCTTGTGACTGTGCCGAAAAACCTACAACCAATGCATTCTAGCAAATGGGATCTTAGGCAAATCTGCTATCATCTAAACCTAAAATCAAAAAAATATTGTTTTAACATTTGCAGCTCAGTTCGAGAGCAGCAGCCTCAGCCCCTTTAACTGTCACTGGAGCGAGATTCACGACTTTACCCCGGTTACGGGGGAGAGCAATTTCACGCTGGTGCCTGATGTGAGCACCTTTGCTTTGTTATAGTTTATAAATGTGTTTTACAAAATCTAGCAAACAATTTTACTGACTTATGAATGGTCTACCTCAACTGCCCATCAGCCAGCCCTCAGAATGGCCATTAGCCAGCCCTCAGAATGGGCCATCAGCCAGCCCTCAGAATGGGCCATCAGCCAGCCCTCAGAATGGGCCATCAGCCAGCCCTCAGAATGGGCCATCAGCCAGCCCTCAGAATGGGCCATCAGCCAGCCCTCAGAATAGCCATCAGCCAGCCCTCAGAATAGCCATCAGCCAACCCTCAGAATGGCCATCAACCAGCCCTCAGAATGGCCATCAGCCAGCCCTCAGAATAGCCATCAGCCAGCCCTCAGAATGGCCATCAGCCAACCCTCAGAATGGCCATCAACCAGCCCTCAGAATGGCCATCAACCAGCCCTCAGAATAGCCATCAGCCAGCCCTCAGAATGGCCATCAGCCAGCCCTCAGAATGGGCCATCAGCCAGCCCTCAGAATGGGCCATCAGCCAGCCCTCAGAATGGCCATCAGCCAGCCCTCAGAATGGCCATCAGCCAGCCCTCAGAATGGGCCATCAGCCAGCCCTCAGAATGGCCATCAGCCAGCCCTCAGAATGGCCATCAGCCAGCCCTCAGAATGGCCATCAGCCAGCCCTCAGAATGGGCCATCAGCCAGCCCTCAGAATGGGCCATCAGCCAGCCCTCAGAATGGCCATCAGCCAGCCCTCAGAATGGCCATCAGCCAGCCCTCAGAATGGCCATCAGCCAGCCCTCAGAATGGGCCATCAGCCAGCCCTCAGAATGGCCATCAACCAGCCCTCAGAATGGGCCATCAGCCAGCCCTCAGAATGGGCCATCAGCCAGCCCTCAGAATGGCCATCAGCCAACCCTCAGAATGGGCCATCAGCCAGCCCTCAGAATGGGCCATCAGCCAGCCCTCAGAATGGGCCATCAGCCAGCCCTCAGAATGGCCATCAGCCAGCCCTCAGAATGGCCATCAGCCAGCCCTCAGAATAGCCATCAGCCAGCCCTCAGAATGGGCCATCAGCCAGCCCTCAGAATGGGCCATCAGCCAGCCCTCAGAATGGGCCATCAGCCAGCCCTCAGAATAGCCATCAGCCAGCCCTCAGAATAGCCATCAGCCAACCCTCAGAATGGCCATCAACCAGCCCTCAGAATGGCCATCAGCCAGCCCTCAGAATAGCCATCAGCCAGCCCTCAGAATGGCCATCAGCCAACCCTCAGAATGGCCATCAACCAGCCCTCAGAATGGCCATCAACCAGCCCTCAGAATAGCCATCAGCCAGCCCTCAGAATAGCCATCAGCCAACCCTCAGAATGGCCATCAGCCAGCCCTCAGAATGGCCATCAGCCAGCCCTCAGAATGGGCCATCAGCCAGCCCTCAGAATGGCCATCAGCCAGCCCTCAGAATGGGCCATCAGCCAGCCCTCAGAATGGCCATCAGCCAGCCCTCAGAATGGCCATCAGCCAGCCCTCAGAATGGCCATCAGCCAGCCCTCAGAATGGCCATCAGCCAGCCCTCAGAATGGGCCATCAGCCAGCCCTCAGAATGGGCCATCAGCCAGCCCTCAGAATGGCCATCAGCCAGCCCTCAGAATGGCCATCAGCCAGCCCTCAGAATGGCCATTAGCCAGCCCTCAGAATGGCCATCAGCCAGCCCTCAGAATGGCCATCAGCCAGCCCTCAGAATGGGCCATCAGCCAGCCCTCAGAATGGGCCATCAGCCAGCCCTCAGAATGGGCCATCAGCCAGCCCTCAGAATGGGCCATCAGCCAGCCCTCAGAATGGCCATCAGCCAGCCCTCAGAATGGCCATCAGCCAGCCCTCAGAATGGCCATCAGCCAGCCCTCAGAATGGCCATCAGCCAGCCCTCAGAATGGGCCATCAGCCAGCCCTCAGAATGGCCATCAGCCAACCCTCAGAATGGGCCATCAGCCAGCCCTCAGAATGGCCATCAGCCAACCCTCAGAATGGGCCATCAGCCAGCCCTCAGAATGGCCATCAGCCAGCCCTCAGAATGGGCCATCAGCCAGCCCTCAGAATGGGCCATCAGCCAGCCCTCAGAATGGCCATCAGCCAGCCCTCAGAATGGGCCATCAGCCAGCCCTCAGAATGGGCCATCAGCCAGCCCTCAGAATGGGCCATCAGCCAGCCCTCAGAATGGCCATCAGCCAGCCCTCAGAATGGCCATCAGCCAGCCCTCAGAATGGGCCATCAGCCAGCCCTCAGAATGGGCCATCAGCCAGCCCTCAGAATGGGCCATCAGCCAGCCCTCAGAATGGGCCATCAGCCAGCCCTCAGAATGGGCCATCAGCCAGCCCTCAGAATGGCCATCAGCCAGCCCTCAGAATGGGCCATCAGCCAGCCCTCAGAATGGGCCATCAGCCAGCCCTCAGAATGGGCCATCAGCCAGCCCTCAGAATGGCCATCAGCCAGCCCTCAGAATGGGCCATCAGCCAGCCCTCAGAATGGGCCATCAGCCAGCCCTCAGAATGGGCCATCAGCCAGCCCTCAGAATGGGCCATCAGCCAGCCCTCAGAATGGGCCATCAGCCAGCCCTCAGAATGGCCATCAGCCAGCCCTCAGAATGGGCCATCAGCCAGCCCTCAGAATGGGCCATCAGCCAGCCCTCAGAATGGGCCATCAGCCAGCCCTCAGAATGGGCCATCAGCCAGCCCTCAGAATGGCCATCAGCCAGCCCTCAGAATGGGCCATCAGCCAGCCCTCAGAATGGGCCATCAGCCAGCCCTCAGAATGGGCCATCAGCCAGCCCTCAGAATGGCCATCAGCCAGCCCTCAGAATGGGCCATCAGCCAGCCCTCAGAATGGGCCATCAGCCAGCCCTCAGAATGGCCATCAGCCAACCCTCAGAATGGGCCATCAGCCAGCCCTCAGAATGGGCCATCAGCCAGCCCTCAGAATGGGCCATCAGCCAGCCCTCAGAATGGCCATCAGCCAGCCCTCAGAATGGCCATCAGCCAGCCCTCAGAATGGGCCATCAGCCAGCCCTCAGAATGGGCCATCAGCCAGCCCTCAGAATGGGCCATCAGCCAGCCCTCAGAATGGCCATCAGCCAGCCCTCAGAATGGGCCATCAGCCAGCCCTCAGAATGGGCCATCAGCCAGCCCTCAGAATGGGCCATCAGCCAGCCCTCCGAATGGCCCATGATTCCCATCAACCGCCTCTCTAACTGCAGGGCACGCCAATCAGTGATGTGTTCCGCCTGGACGTGCCGGAAGGCCACCAGCTGCACAGCTTCATCAGCACTAAGGTGAGCACCAAGCCCGAGAGCAGCGTTGTGCCGCAGACATTCGGCTCCCGTGCCGCCGGCCTAACAGATGAAAAATGCCTGGCGCTGGTGTTCTCCAGCTGCGAGACGGCTAGGACTCTCATTGCCCGCTTGGCCGACAAGCCGGACCTGCGACTTGTCCGAACCTGGCAGCTGCGGCTGACTGTTGAAAATGGCCGGCGCCTGCTACAGACGATGCACTACGATGCCCAGCTGGCTAAGGGTGAGCTGTAGCTGCAGTCTCTGGTCTGTCTGTGCTTGCCAGCCTATCAGTCTGAGCAATGCTTGAATCATTCCAGGCCCGGTCATCTGCCTAGAGTTCAACGGTCCCCAAGTGGTGCCAGCGCTTCAGTCCCTGACCCAGGGCAACGAAGATATCTACGCTAGCTCGGACTCCGGCGTGGCCGATCGCCAATTAGACATCCTTGGCGGCATAGTTGACATGCAGATGAACTCTCAGTAGATCCGCGTCGCTTGTCAGCCCTGTAATGTTAATTTGGTCTTTAATATTTAGTGGCTGGCTCCAAATTTCGTGCGTTAAGCGTATAAATTTATCTTGCAATTTTTTGTTAAGAAATTTAGTTGCTTTGTCGCTGTGTCTTTGGAAACTTAATGAAAGCGTCATGCAAGCTCACAAAATGAGGAATTCCAGAGTCGCTCTAACAGTTTTACATTCCTGCCCTGCTCCGAAATGGATTTTTAGACGCTTCACGGAGACAATTTAACCAATTTTTTTAGCGCGCATTCTGCTAATCTTTAATCACATTCCGTGTTTAATCTGTTCTATTTTCCATTTTTTAGAATAAAATTTACTCAAACTGTTGTACAAGTTAGCGCAGCTAAATGTTACTTCTTTGGTTAATACGCTTTGCCCAGCGCTTCTAAGCTAATAAATCAGAATTGCATCCGTTTCTTGAACTTTTTTTCTGATCTAATTTTTATTACTTATCTACTGTTTCTCTGTCCTTTCACCGACACCTTATCCGTCCGCTTATAATATTCTAGACTTTTTTGCGCTTAACGCTAGAATTATTATTGTTTTTTCGCTTCATAAGGCAGTGTGCGTTGATTTTAAATCTTATTCAAGATTTACGTTTCTTTTTTTAATAAGAGTCCATGTAGGCTGATTTTGTTGAGGGTTTCTAAAATTTAATAGGAAATTTTTTATATGAAGAATAAGATCTGTTGATATTTGTGGATGGCATCTAAAAATCATTTAGGATGGGATCTGTAAATAATTGTGAATGAGATCTATGGATCATTGAGGATAGGATTCGTAGATTATTGAGGATGGGATCTGTAGATATTTGAAGATAAGATCTGTAGATAATTGGGGATGGGATCTGTAGATAATTGGGGATGGGATCTGTAGATAATGGGGGATGGGATCTGTAGATTTTGAGGATGGAATCTGTCGATATTTGAGGATGGGATCTGCAGATATTTGAGGATGGGATCTGCAGATATTTGAGGATAATATCTGTAGATAATTGTGGATGGGATCTGTAGATAATTGGGGATGGAATCTGTAGATAATTGTGGATGGGATCTGTAGATAATTGGGAATGGGATTTGTAGATTGTTGAGGATGGGATTTGTAGATAATTGAGGATGGGATCTGTAGATTTTGAGGATGGGATCTGCAGATATTTGAGGATGGGATCTGCAGATATTTGAGGATAATATCTGTAGATAATTGTGGATGGTATCTGTAGATAATTGGGGATGGGATCTGTAGATAATTGGGGATGGGATCTGTAGATAATTGGGGATGGGATCTGTAGATAATTGTGGATGGGATCTGTAGATAATTGGGGATGGGATCTGTAGATAATTGGGGATGGGATTTGTAGATTGTTGAGGATGGGATTTGTAGATAATTGTGATTTCGAAACAATATTTTGAGAATGGTGACTACTTGTCGATGTATGAGGATGGGAACCTGTCGAAATCTAGAGTTGAGATCTCTGGACTCATACAGGCGATCTCTACGCATGAGATCTCTATACAATTCAAGCAAATTGAATAAACTTTCAGCCTCAATTCAAGCGGCGGGGTCCTGCTGCAGCGACTGTAAGCTAGACAGAGCCGAGACAGCGCAGTCAAGCAGGGTGTCCTGGGCGCTATGGCCAGACAAGCGGACAGCTATACCCGCTTCCTAATTCTGGCCATCACATTTGCCGTAGTGCTCAATCTGCACCATCTGCTCTTCGTTACCCAACGGCCGGCCTCCGATCCTAGGCGGGTGCAGGCTGGTGAGCTTGAGTCTTCCGGATCGTTGCAGAAATCTCCGTCAGATGGTAAGCAACAAGGTCAGGCTAGTGCTATAATTTTATTTGGCCAAAAACTGCATGCAAAATGTCTCTGTCTTGATCCATGGAAGCAATGTTTTGCCATTGGTTTTATGCAGTTTTTTATCTGTGGTTCTAAATTATGCGTAAAGGTTTATAAACTAATTCGTTAATAGTTGACCGCTAAACAACTGTTCTCACTTTTCAATTGCAAATTAATGGCTAAAAACTCTAATCAGACCTTCAGCAATTTATCAACTTAAACTAAGCTAAACTACCTGTTATTAAAGTTCCGACAAAAGTTTGTCGCTGAAAATCCGTTAAAATGTTCCACTAAAATGTTATTGCTGAAAATCCTTCATAAAAGTTTCGCTAAAAAATTATCGCTGAAAATCCGTTATTAGAGTTCCGCTAAATTATTATCGCTGATAATTCGTTATTAGAGTTCCGCTAAAATATTATCGCTAAAACATCGATGGTTTTATAGTTCCGCTAAGACTTCAGCTAGGCTAAAAATCACTTATTAAGAGTTTCGCTAAAAGTTTCTCGCTAAAACATCCGTAATTAAAGTTCCGCTACAAATTATTCGCTAATCATTATATTTAAAGTCGATAACCAGTCAATGTCGCTCATCAAACCCGTCTCGCAGGCGCCAATGCTGATTCAATAAATGACAAAGTTGATAGCGCAGCTGTCAACAAGGCCAAGCGAGCTGTCAATTCTTCCTATTCAACAGTACGCGGCGGCGGCCGCCTACTAGATAATTTGTTTCGCGCGCAGGGCAACTTCGTGTTTCCCGATTTCAACGAGAGCACAATGCTGGCCATCTATCCGAACGAGGTGCCGGCCAGTTATCCGGTGCGGGCCCGGGATCGAATCTGGAACCAGATGCGATACGTGCCCGTTAACGTCGCCACTGGCAAGTCGCGCACTAAAACTATTCTGCTTTATAACGGCGTCGGCGGCGAGGGCGAGGGTAGGACGCGATTCCAGAAGGACAATTGCCCGGTTAGCGACTGCATAATGACAGGCGATCGGAGCAAAGCGCCAATTGCGGACGTGATCATGTGGCAGCACTCGGTGTTCTATCCGTTTCACAAGCGGCCGGCCAAGCAAATCTGGGCTGTTTATTTCTTAGAATCGCCATATCACACGCCTTCATTGACGGGATTCGCTGGCAAAGTGAATTGGACGGCAACTTATCGCAGCGATTCGGTAATTGTGGCCCCGTATTACAAATTCACGCCCTACGTGCACAACGTGCTAGCGAAAAAGCAGACTAAAAACTTTGCCAACGGCAAGACTAAAAAAGTGGCCTGGTTTGTCTCCAACTGCGGCGCCCAGAACGGCCGGCTTGAGTACGCCAGGCAGCTTGGCGCGCACATACAGGTAGCTTCCGGCTCTCTCGTTTTTTATCATTGTGAATTGACGCGATTAGTGGCTAAGGCTTCTGCCTTATGACCGGATGGTCGCGGGTTCGAGCCCCGGCTCTAGGAGACAATTTATGCCCTTGAGCAAGGCACTTAATCCCGCATTGCTTCAGTCCACCCAGCTGAGATCGGGTAATTTAGGCTGGGTGCGGCCCCTCCAGCCCGTCAGCAGCTGTACACAGCCCTAGGGTTTGCCGCACAGCTAGCTGCGGCTGGTCGACAGGTCGGTGACTGAATTTATAATTTTATTTATTTATTAAAATATGTACTTTTTTGTTCTAGGTTGACATCTACGGTGGTTGCGGTACTCACCAGTGCTCCCGGTCCAGATCTGGCGAGTGCTTTCGCCTATTAGAGAAAGAATACAAATTCTATTTGGCCTTTGAGAACTCCAACTGTTGGAACTACATTACTGAGAAATTCTTTCTTAATGGACTGAGGTAAGTTGTTTTTTTATGGAGTATTAACGCTTTGTTTGTGCGATTTTTCTATTACGCTCGTACTAGCCACTGACCGACTTTTTAATAGCAGCCCCTAACAGTCTGTGTGACAGCAGCCACTTACAGACTGACACCAGCCACTTACAGACTGACACCAGCCACTTACAGACTGACACCAGCCACTTACAGACTGACACCAGCCACTTACAGACTGACACCAGCCACTTACAGACTGACACCAGCCACTTACAGACTGACACCAGCCACTTACAGACTGACACCAGCCACTTACAGACTGACACCAGCCACTTACAGACTGACACCAGCCACTTACAGACTGACACCAGCCACTTACAGACTGACACCAGCCACTTACAGACTGACACCAGCCACTTACAGACTGACACCAGCCACTTACAGACTGACACCAGCCACTTACAGACTGACACCAGCCACTTACAGACTGACACCAGCCACTTACAGACTGACACCAGCCACTTACAGACTGACACCAGCCAGTTGCACACTGACACCAGCCACTGGCAAATTGACAAATCGCAAATAGTCTGTATTAGCAGGCCAATAGACGCAAATCCAACAACACTAACTGCTTGCCCGCAGTCACGACATTCTGCCAATAGTGATGGGAGCCCGCATGCAGGACTACATTGACGTGGCCCCGCTCAACAGTTTCCTACACGTGGACAACTTCACCAGTCCCAAACAGCTGGCCGAGTATTTGCACGAATTAGACCGTGACGACGCCAAGTACAACGCGTACTTTCAATGGAAAGGCACCGGTTTAGTTGATACAAATGCGTTCTTCTGGTGCCGACTGTGCATGATGGCCCACGAGGCTGACCTGTCTAGCTACAGCTACGGCGACATTGAACACTGGTGGCGCAAGGACACTTGCGTTCGCGGCCCCTGGCCCGGAACTAAACGGTCTAAAGGGACTTAATAGTTCGCCGAGACTTGATTGCTTGATTTGTGCTAAAACAAAAAAATTGTCTTGCCTTAAAGAATTCCGTCAATCAAAATCAATCAGGAAAATCGACGAACCACAAGTACTTATGGCCCCACAACTCACTGTTAAATCCTATAGTTGATATCCTATTCGATACTTAAGGCGCCAATGACCCTGATAGTCAATGACCTACTTGTCACTTTAGGCGCCAATGACCCCAATAGTCAATGACCTACTCGTCACTTAAGACGCTAATGATCCCATTAGTCATTGACCCAAAATATCATTAAGCGAAATTTAAGCGCTTAAAATATATACTGCGACTATTTAATTAGCGCTTGCTGAAATTCCTTTTCGTCGGCGTACAATTCCTATCGTTTCCTTGCTTTCCTTTTTTAAACTTTTTTCTCTCCCGCGTTCCATAAATGTCTTTTCTGTTGTTTGGTTTTGCCTCTGAATGCTTTTGGCGAAATATTTTTTTTCTTACTCTACAAAGCAAAGACAGAGTTTTTCTGTCAGGTATTTTTACTTTGTAACTTTTCTATTAAAAAAATTGCGTGTTTACCTATTATACTTGATTAATAAGTATTTGTACTTTTGGGTCTCTAATTAGTAGTGTTGCACTTATGCAGTGAGTGCTCTGTCCGGCTGTGTTCGCTCAAGATACTAAGGCCCTATTGTTTTAGTAGTTTAACTTTTAAATTAACTGTCTTTGGTAATTCCGGCTCTATAAAATGATAGAATTATCGCTGAACTCGCGTAAAGTTTCTGATTTACTGTAAAATTATTTAGTTGTCAAGTTAGACAACAATTTTTGTGATTTTACTAATCTTTTATTTCATATCAGTGCTATATTGTGTGCAATGCCGTTTTCATCTTCTAATATTCCGCTTGCTAGCCTAATTAAGGTCGCCCTGCCTCGATCTTTGGTGCATTCAAGGAGAGCCATGTAATTACTGTCTAATGTGTTTAATTATATAATTAATTAATGTATTTTCTCTGTAGAGATGTTAGCAAGCCCTGAAGCATTGTGGTTTTAGCAAGCCCTGAAGCATTGTGGTTTTAGCAAGCCCTGAAGCATTGTGGTTTTAGCAAGCCCTGAAGCATTGTAGTTTTAGCAAGCCCTGAAGCATTGTGGTTTTAGCAAGCCCTGAAGCATTGTAGTTTTAGCAAGCCCTGAAGCATTGTGGTTTTAGCAAGCCCTGAAGCATTGTGGTTTTAGCAAGCCCTGAAGCATTGTGGTTTTAGCAAGCCCTGAAGCATTGTGGTTTTAGCAAGCCCTGAAGCATTGTAGTTTTAGCAAGCCCTGAAGCATTGTGGTTTTAGCAAGCCCTGAAGCATTGTAGTTTTAGCAAGCCCTGAAGCATTGTGGTTTTAGCAAGCCCTGAAGCATTGTGGTTTTAGCAAGCCCTGAAGCATTGTAGTTTTAGCAAGCCCTGAAGCATTGTAGTTTTAGCAAGCCCTGAAGCATTGTAGTTTTAGCAAGCCCTGAAGCATTGTGGTTTTAGCAAGCCCTGAAGCATTGTGGTTTTAGCAAGCCCTGAAGCATTGCGGTTTAAATAAATAATGCACCGCTAGAAACTGAATGACCCGCTGCTGCCAACTTTCTCTATTATTTATTTTTTTTATGTTTCTTTTTTTCTGACTAGGTTTGTCATTCCGTCATTTCTGCTGGCATTATTATTTAGTAAAGATTACCAATATTGTGTAAATACAGTACAAGCTGAGGAAAGCAATTTTAACAGTAGCGAGGCAAGATGCTGTATTAATAGCAGTGTCGGATTTGGGTCCGAAATTATTGACTGATAGAACAGCTATTTTGCACAGATATTTCAGGCTCTGTTGTTAAGCATTATTTTAATGCTCTTACTATACTACTTAGTTTCGTTTGTGTGTTTGTCTGTCTTGCGACTCTCAATACGTTTGAAATAAAGTGCCTCCGTCTGACACAATCTATCTAATTACTTACTATAGAAGCACTGAGATCGTGTCCTATCTGCTGGCCTTTTTGATAAATGTAATTTCTTTGTTGCATTAACTTTTTTAACGTATAAGCTAGGCATAAATTTGCATTGAAATGTGTGTACGAAAGCATTAAAAAAAGCCGTAAAGACGGTCTCTTACCCGTCGGAAAGCCCGCCTGCATCTGTGCGGTGTGAGTTTCGAATAAGCCTGGAGAGCGCCTTTGCTCTCGATATGCCGCAGGCTCAATCTCACCGTACAGATGGAACAGGATAGGGACCGGCGGTAATTTGATTACCGTTTTTTACTTACGTAAGTCGAGCTTACGTTGTTTCTGATGAGGGGCTGTGAGCGGCACCTGGCGACGATGGCCTTTGTAGCTTTCTAGCAGTGCCCCAGGCGGCCCCGCCCGAACTTATTATAAGGGCGGTGAGACCTGGATGAGTCGTGCAGGTATACCCTCCCTCTGATGAGCAGCGTGGCTCGCAGGATCCATTTTTTGGTGACGCGGTGCTCGAGCTGTGCAATGGTTGATGTTCTTCGCCTCCCCCTATACTGGACCCATCTAGTGCCGCTCCCCCTTAGCAGCCCCCTGAATCCTGCAGCCCACCCCGTAGGCCGAATTCTCCAGTTAGAGCTCCAGAGTGCTCCTGGCTCCGCGCCGCGGGGGAAGGGGTAGGCAGTGGGTTGTCCATTTTTCTATAGCTGAAAACCTCTAGTAAGCTCCCAAATAAACCCTAACCCAGTCCAGTAATTTGGTGGCTCTGACCAATTTGGGGTAGAGTGCCTCGGCGTTTTACCAAAGCATTAACAAATCAGTAAATGAGATTGCAATAAATAGTGCCAAATAAATCAATAATTTTTAGTGTGAGGCCTTGCGTTGCCTTCTCATTGACCCGCCACCAGATGTTGCGAACTGGTAGCTGGAGGAAGTGACTCAGCGGATAAGGTCCTACAGCGCTATGATTAGCCCCACATAATTTTCATGATTCGAATTCAGGACCTACCACTAGGCCAACCTGTGGTAGCAGACCCGACGAAACCAGATGCGCCGTCAGCTTACTATTCAGGGCGTTTATCAAAAGTACAATAGCCTGTTAATAGGCAGAGTATAAAATCGGCTGCCAGGATTAAGAAAAAATTGTTGACAAAGGCCCTTTCAAAAACCCTAAAATTTCCCAGCTCTGGTACCAGATCTCAGCTGGTTCGACTATAGTAATGCGGGATTCTGTCTTGCTAAAAGGACGGTCATAAGGTAGATGCTCTAGCCACAAGGCTACATCAAGAACACCTTAAGTAGAAGGACGGGACACTTCGTTTCTTGGAAAGTTTTTGGAGTCCAATTTTCGCGAAAAAATACACTACGGAGATAAGAAATTTGCAGATTTTGGACATAAAATTAAAGATTGGGCTCGATTGGAAGCAGTTGAAAATATCATATTTTGATATTTGTTCCCTGCCTTCTTTATCGAATTATGTACGTCTTAATTTGTGAAAATTTGATCCTTAAATGGTAAAAGCATTTGTTGGAAATTATTATTTCAGTAAAATAATATTTCACTAGATGGCCGGGCTCTGATCCTCCTCTAACGAAGTCTGCTTTATTTAAATATCTTTTCTATAATTCTATTACTTTGGATAATTTGCTGGTCCAGTCACATGACAATGCCCGATTGTTTCTGGATTGGCAATTTGTCATTTACGAAGTAGTAGGTTTTGGACGAAAGTGAGTTGATGTCAATAAAAAGAATAGGAAGTTCAATTTTTCCACAAACTAAGACGTACATAATTCGATAGAGTAAGAAGGCAGGGAACACATACGAGTTATCAAAATATGATATTTTCAACTGCTTCCAATCGAGCGAAATCTTTATTTTTATGTCCAAAATGTGCAAACTTCCTATCTCCGTAGTGTATTTTTTCGCGAAAATTGGACTCCAAAAACTTTCAACGAAACGAAGTGTCCCGTCCTACTTAAGGTGTCCTTGGGCTATATTAACTTACGGACACCGACCGAAGCCAGTGGCGCCAACACCATACGCTCATTGGACCCTCGAAGATATACAATTGGATCTACTCAAAAATGCAAAAACGCAAAAATCCTCTCTTGTTTTGTTTCAGAATACATGATCCTATTATTAGCTCCAAAAAGTGAAAATTGATCGCAATTGAGAACCTCATGGACATACAGCTGGTTCTTGACTTTTGTCTGGCAGCTGTTGTTGGTTGCCAGATTAGCCTAGTGGCTAGGGCATCCGTCCTATGACCGGAAGGTTTTGGGTTCGAGCCCCAGCCTTGGTACCCTTGAGCTAGGCACTTATTCCCGGATTGCTTCAGACCACCCAGCTGAGATCAGTGTGATTTATTAGTTTAGATAAACCGGCGCAGGTAAATTAATTGACAAGCAAAAACGAATGCGGGATTGTTTGCGTATTTAATAGTTTGGCTTGCGACAAGTCTTTTTAAATGCGCCTTAAATAACTAGGATTTGCTAAATTTGGACACTGTAAACAGTATCTGCTGTATTATGCATTTATAAATCACTAATGTACCTACGTATGTGCTTTTTGCCCGCCGGACGTTTGCCGGTGTAGTTTGATCGCTGGATGTACTGTACATATCATACCTTAGGAGGAACTTGCATGCACAGCATACTTGGAGTGCTGTCAATTTGGCTTTGTAATTTTCCGATTATTTATAATTGCTTACCTATAATAATCTTAAATATAAATTTGATGGGGACGCACTTTGTCGCTCACTCCGCAGATTCCCCCACAGCAGTTTCTTTTCCTCTACTATCCAGGAGTAGTATGACGCTCCTGCAGGGAATTTTTCTCATCTTAGCTGGCTTCTAAAGTTCCCCCCGTACGCGCGTACCTAGGTATTTTTAGGCTATAAATCTTCTGCGCCAGACTGTCTGACCTTTGCCACTGACAGTTTTCGGCACCAGATGGCGCCCGTGAGTCACGTGTCTGCCACTTTTTTTATGCCTCTTTTTATGACATCTGGAGGGGTTCAGGAAGCCCGCCTATTGTTCTATTTTTGCTTTTTTTCCTGTCAACTCTTGACAGCTCAGCTTCCGACCCCTAAAAGTACCTTGGGATTTAGGATTATCTTTTCCTCTTCACTTTCTTCACTTTCTGCTCTTCATGCTGATTTGCGCGCATATTTTTATTAAGTCATAGGACCTCCTGCTGCGAAAACCCATAAATCATTTTGCTCGTAAATTCTCCCCATCTGCGCTGATTTACGACCCCACCTGTCATCTTTTTTATGATCCCGGGTAGACTGGTGAGACCACCTGGTGGGGTTGGGTCACGTGACTAGCTTGCCAGCCAATCAGAAAAATGCACGATCGTTTTAACAAATGCGGCTGGACCAATCGCAAAATTCGGCGATCATTCTAACAAATCGGCGCCTCCCGCGCCTATTTAAAGGCGCCGTCGAGCGCGCTCCATCTTCAGCCCGCTTTGCTGTCTCGGACACGTTTTGTCGTCCCGGAACCTCAGTGAGACTGAGCAAACGGCCCCTAGTTCTACAAGTATCTTCCCCTTTAGATTGCGAACCTCCCCCTAAGTCATCGGCGAATAACATCAGCCTTAGTGTCAGCATCAGCTAAGAGTTATCGAGAAGCGACAGGTCATCAGAGGCCCTTGCCTGCGAGATCGACAAGTACTAACGGTCGAGTACGAGATCTACCTCGGCCACTGTGGAGTTCGAAGGCATCGAAAGTGCATTAATCTGATTGGTTTTGGTGAGAGATCGCGTGACTTTGCCTTATTGGGAATAGTCTCTATCGGTCCCCATCTTAGCGTCTTAATAGGGATTTGCGTATTTGCTTATTGCTTATTTTGTGCTAACTTGAGGCAGTAAGAGTTTAACTCATAATATATTGCCAATAGTAGTTAAAGTGCTCCAAGATCATAGGCAGTCAAGTGATTAGGTGTGAAAGCTAAATCATTCAGTTAATCGCTTTTTGATCTCCTTATTTATTCGCCATGCTGGCTCGGATGAGCAGCTAAATTAGCTGGCGCCGGCCATGGTGGACCAAAGGCGGACCAGTCATGCAGCCAGTCAGTCAGTAATTCATGCGATCAGAGTCCAGATTGAGGACTCAGCTTCGGCTGTACTTTAGTGCAGTTCGGGGCGCAGCGGCAGCCAAATTAGTAATGTAACTTAATGTAATCTTTAGAGTAGTTAGGGCGCGCTTTCGGAAGAGGCTAATTAGGTCATTTCATCGCTTTGCGGCAGTTAGTTGAAGCATCGAGGCTAAAAGCTGGGATATTCCCTATCCACTCCTCTTAGTAATATAACAGTGCATTTCCGAGTCCACATAATCCGATCCATGCAAGAACCCCCTGCAAAAGTCCTCTCTGAGCCTGCCTTGGTCATGCGATCTAGTCCCTGCAGTGTCCCTTAGTCGGCTATGACTTCGAGATTGACAGCTAAAAGACACTAGTTGTAGGTGGAAATCAGGCCTCAATTAGTCGGGAACTTGGTTTCGACAGGGCTGTTTGGTGATGCAGTCCACACAAGTTGGTGGCGGCGGGGCTGTCAGCTTCCCTTTGGGGCTGGCGGCTCTCTACCTTTCTTTATCTCCGTGTCTGTCTCTCGCTGTCTTCTCCTAGCATAGGACCTAGCCGCTCGCCACATCCATCATGCTACCCCTGGGGCTGACCTCGAGATCGGGAATGGGAGGCCAGAGTTGTCGATATAGGCAATAAGATCGGCGCTCTGAGGCCGCGTCGGTAAAACGACAAAGCCGAAACCCAACAAATTACTATAATAATCCTTAACTTAAGTAAAATTTTCGTAAATTTTTTATTTTCAAGCTTTGTTTTGAGCATTTTGATAATACAATTTTAAATCGTCCATACACTTGTATTAACACTTGACTTGTTCTTGCACACAGCGAACGTTTTACGTAGCTCGTATCTATAAAAAACCATAATTGTAAAACCATATGGATTGATCGACACCATGCACCCAAAACGGCACTTTCACGCATGTTTCACGCGACACGCATGGACATACATGCGCTACGCGTGTTCCTGCAATTCACGTCACGGGAACATGCCAATTCACGTGTGCTTGTGGTAAAAGGCATGCACGTGATTTCATGGGCAAATCTCGCGTTTTCACATCAGAGAATCAGAAATTTGTCAGCTACTTTAAGTAGCATAGATAAGCGGCAGCAAGGGATCGCATAATTCCTAAATAAAGTGAATATTCCTCAACTGTTAAACGTCAAGTAGATATACAATTCTTACTATACCATAAATATTTTGCAGCAATCGTTTCTCTCGCCGCTCAATTAACATTGAATAAAAAATGAAGATATAAAAATCAAGTGAACTTATTTTAAGCCACATTGAATCAAGAACTGTGTGCTTTCGAGAGAAGACACTATAGAAGGAATGCGACTAAAATTTAGTCGCAAGTAATTATTTAACTAAATTTTTTCATTTAAAAAGTAAAAATAATCTTCTTTCGTGATAAAGCGATGCAATCTGCATCGACATAAACTTCTGACGCAGCTTACTACCATATTTGTTAAAGTAGTTATAAAGCAAAGCGGTTTAATCACAACGCGGAAGGTTTTTTAATTAAATCTTTAGCGCCTGGACTTAAGTCGAACGTGCATTGCATGTGCTACAGTTGAAAGACAGGAGACGAATAAAATAGTCATCGTGGTGCCACCCAATGATGTAGGCACCAAAAGTCTATCACGTGGCGTATCAATATATTGTATATCGATTGCCTTTTTGGCACCTTACTAACGGCGCTCTATATACTACAGTAATTTTGATTATTTTAATAATCAGATTATGTCTGCATAAGAACCCCATAGCACAAAAGTTATATATTCTTTGTTCTTGGTACTTTCGTCAACCTTTATATACCAGTATGCTATTAAATTTTCTTTTTGATTGGGCTTATAGCAAGATATTATTATAGATATTAGTAGATATTAGATATTATTATTATTATAGCTAGATATTAGACATTAACCAAGTGCATTTATTTTTTGCTTTATAAAATACAAGGGATTTACTACTTAACTCCTAAATCTCAAATGAAAATTTACTAAAACAATGCAGAGGACAGTTATTAAGATTTCTTATTTGTTTTAGGCCTATTATTACAATAATGTATTCCTTTTATTAATATACTTGGCATTTAATAATTAATTTATTATTAATATTACCTTAGTTACACAAAAATTCTATACCAAATTGAATTCCTTAAAAACTCCCTTCACTTGACATTTGTTCCTTTGTCTTATCCTCACCTTTTATGTTATAATACTGTTTAAATTCTATATTCCAAAAACTCAAATTATAGCTATTTTGGATTTTGCCTAACTTAATAGAGTATATATAGTCTAATAAGTCCGGCAGAATCATTATTATAGACTATATATAGAAGTCATAGTCAAGTCAATAAGGTGTCTTTGGTCCAGAAAAATTCTAGCATGAAAATCAGTGAAAAAAATTTGGCATATAATTTCCATCTATACACATAGAAAAATATTTTTAAAATTTGAGCATTCTGGTTTATTCTATTAGGTATTAGATCATGTAGCAAGGCTTTAATTTTTAATTTTTTTTTCTATGTTAGTTAAACCACATTTAAATTTTTTAATATGGCTCACATGCACTTTAACATGAGCATTTTTTATATAGATACAAAGAATTAACTTAAGCTTACTAACTAAATGCCCAAATTCAAGTTATTAGTAAACTGGCAATAAAGTATTTAGTGAGTTCTAAAGAAATTATTCACTGCTAAGCTTGGACACTAGTAGGAGACAGATGAAATTTTTTTAGTTGTACAATATTGCTATATGTTTCTATATACTAACCATGTCCATAAAACCATAAATCCCTGCTTGTTCCTTAGTACTCTGTAATACAAAAAATCTCCTCAATAAAAATGTAATCTTTATACCTATCTCTTATCATACATTAGTATAATGACAGTTCTATACTATTACTGATATATATAAAATAGAACAAAATGGACCAAAACAGGCCTCAGGGATTGTAGTGTGATTGACATCCATGAGGGACAGGTCCCAAGGCACAGAGAACATATAGTGCCTGATAATTTAAAAGTCAAAGCAGATATATATATATATATCTGTGTGACCATTGCCTATGTACATATCCATGTGCCTGTATATGCTCAGAAGTCAGCAGAATGGGCACAATTGCCTCCCCACTGGTTATAGGTTTATAAAGACATTGTACTATGGTGTTCATAGCTTTTCTGCAGATAAAAAAACTAATTAATAGCATTTCATTGAACATGGTAAATATGTAAATAGTAGCTAGTTGATCTATTTTTTTCTTTTCAAAAGATTTGGTCGTCTTTTTTAATTATTTGATTTTGTATTCTTCAAATTCTAGTGCTTGACAGCTTTGTCCAGGGTGTCCAGGCCCCTCTTTGGAAGTTTTTCCTTAGTCTTTTGGCTGGATGAATTTATTCCACTATCTTGCAATCTTTAGCTTGCAGAGTTCAACAAGCACACCTGTTGATTTACAGAATTTTTTTAATTTGGGATTTTCGTTGGTAATTTATGAAATGGTTCAACTACAAGCACTTGTTTGAGCTGATTTGAACATTCCTTTCAGGTTTTTCAATGAAAGCAGCTCGACCACGACGACCAACTCAACGATTTATTGATCGAATAGACTCCAATAAGCAAGCTTATTATACATTCTTTCTACGTCAAACAAAGAGTTATTGCTCGTTCGAAAAATCGGCATGCCAATTGTCGTACATAGATGAAGGAGTCCGCACAGATTCGCGTAATATGAAGCTTTTCAATACCTATCCTTTGAAACTAGCGGACGGTATTTATCAAGGTGTTCTACTGTCTAAGCACAAAAATCCAAATGATGTCACTGCTTTTCAGCAGAAACTGGATAGTCTAATTTCATACAGCCAGGATGAGTCAGATCTTACTGATGCTGTTGTTGCTGCTGTTCGGCAAGCTAATCAAGAATCCGACAGTGATGGCTTGAATAATGATACCCATTCTGTCGTTCTGTCTGGAGTTTCTAATGCCAGTCAGCACAATCGTAATCAGCTAATTACAACTGTGGCAGCAGTCCACAATTCTAGTAACGGCGACCACGAATTAGATGAACTGGTAGCAGAAATTACTGGTGAAGATCGAAGACTATCACTTCTGGAGCAGTTAGAAGGTCTAGTGCAATTAGCGAACACCGCGAAGTGCACCCAAGTACTACTAGTCCGGCAGTCGATCATACGTCTTTTGAAGCAAGATTTTGCAAGCTAGAAAAAATGGTAGCCGACCAATTCAACAAACAAGACCGCACGATGCGAGCGATTTATTCAAAAATTACAGCAGTACAACGAGCTCTGACAAGTGACAAGCCAATTACGAAGGATTTCGACGATGTATCGTTTGTTGGTCACAGTGGTCGTCAGATAAAATTGTCTTCACTTTTCCACCCAAATGCGAATGTTTTTTTAAGGAAGTACGTTTCAGCAAAATATGGCCGTGCTTTTCTGCGAGATCATGTCTTCGATGCCAATCCTACTAAGACGAAGCGTCGGGCAGCACCAAATGACATCATCAGTGAGTTGAAGCAATTGCTCACTGACTGCTACGATATTAATTCTAGCAAGCTGCTCTCCGTTTGGAGTAAAGCCAGAGACAGTCTAAATAGTGCCGGTAGAGAAGCCAAGAAGAAGGAGCGCGATGGACGTGACGTCTAAGTAAACTGATGACTGTTAGACTGAATGACAAATTCTTAGTGTGAAATCATACTTTGAACTGTATTTTCCATGTCATTAGATACAAAGCGAATATATCAAATCAGGAAATAATCATTTCGAATCCAATAATTAAAATTTCAAAAAGCAACCTTCAATGGCTCCAATAACACACTAAGGCAAGCGGCGTCCCTTAATCATTGTCTAACTTGCATTTCCCTTTTACCATTCTAATAAACTCAAAGCAAACCTTAATACAAACTTTACTTAAAGTAATCACGCTTAAAAAAATATCTGGCGAGAGCCAGATATTCTGCGATTCTTCTTGTATTAGTTGTTTTTATAATCTTAGTTCGCGCTGTTGCACTGCAAGTGTTAACCAATATTTTTGCTGTTGTATTTACCAGTTTTGTTTTTCGTTCGTGTTTTTTTAGCTTTATAATCTTTAATTCAAATAATGGCACCAAAATGTATGGGCTTTGTGTTAGCGTTTATTTTTTTGTCGTTTAATTGCTCCGTTTTTTTTCTTGCAAAATATACTGCACTATGTTGTAAGGTTATAATATAGTTTTTCGAACTGTTGTATGACTTTTTTACTAAAGCATTTACCCCAGCATCCTACCTCCCACAAGATAACTGGCTCCATCTTCCGATGCTATCGATACCCTTTTTTGCACCTTCATTATTTCAAGCCACTTTAGCTCGGTTCGCTTATCCTGTTGTATAGTAATAACTTACTTGTCATTCTCCAATTTATTGTAATATTTTAAACTGGAAACACTCCGCCAATTGGTATTCTGCAATTTTTTTATTTCAGCATAACTGGGCGACTTTTAATAGAATCTGATCAAGATTCAATTGATACTGTCCCGAGTCATGATGCCCTCTCTGTACAGACTCCTGTCAGTACCCTTTCGCAAGCGTAACAATTAAGCCTGTTCTTCTGCGACCCCGTATTTACTTAATGTGTGCCCTCTATATATTGAGTTTGATGAAGTTAGTTAACCATTTTATTTTTTGCTTGCATAGTTCATTGATAACCGTTTGCCTACGTAGTGCTCGTTCGTAGTCTCATTATGTACGTTATGTTTATCACAAATTTTTAGGTCGCGTTATTACTTATGTTCGAAATACTACTCTTTTCCCTCTTATGCACTTTAATGTTTCAGTTTTATTAGATTCGCCTTTATAATATTATGTTTCTTTGCTTTCTCAAATTTGCATTATGATCCATGTATCACGTGTATGTATACTCGAGCGTGTTGCATTATATATTTTTTTCTATATGGTATGTTTCTCGTTTGATACATTTTGCTTAAGTGCAATACACTGCTTATTTTAAATACACAAAGATCAAGCTTTGTTTGTAAAAAATATTCCTTACAATATTTACAAATTATGCATTTATTTACTAAGTTATACAATTACTACTGCTCCGTTTTTGTCAGTTTTGTTCATTTTCGTTTTATTTCTTCTACCTTGACTTCCAGATTCCTGGTTTTCAATTGGGTGTGGTGGAATTCTAGAGTTTTAAGAAGTACTTTTACTTTGCGAATCGGGAGTAAATTAAGAGGGCGTATGCATTGGAAGTACTGCATAGGAAAATTCGCAATGCATTTCAACCTCGGTATGCGAAGCTACGTATGAAAGTAATATGCCGGGACCAGGAATTTCTAAGGAAAACATATTATCATTCAATACTACTAGAATTAGCTGTTTTGTTCAAAGCCTGTGTGCACCTGTGAACATGCATTGAATACTCATGTAGATTCGTATATAAATTATATGGAGCGCGAATAATGCACGCATGCATACAGCATGTTCACGCGAGAAAACTTCATGGGGAGACGCGTTTTCCCGTCGTGTGTGCACGCATGTCTTCCCATGCGACATGGAGGCACGCGGCGTGTGCCTGCATGTCGCATGGGAAGACACTCGTGGCCATGCCTGGATTCCCGCGTGAATCATACGGGAAGGGTGCATAGTGATAGTGACTTGTTACACTCAAAGTGTACTGTGCATGCAGGTTCCTCATAAGTTATATGCATTTTCATGTATGTTACATCCGGCCAATATCACCGGCAGACCCTCGGCCAGAAATCATATAAAAAATAAATAAATTCAACTGACATCTTCATGGCAGGTTATTAAAATGAAAATTGACTATTAATAATTCCTTAAGACTTTATCCAGTTTCGCATCTGCTTGCATTTATAACTCTCTTGCCAGGAGGAATATCTTTTAAAAAACTTCTTCAAACTACTTTGAATAGTGTGTTGAGAATATGATTTCTTCTAGCTCGTATTAGCTGTCGGTTTGCTTGCTTACCTTCAGTTTAAATCGATGCGCATCGGTCAGCCGACAGATCTGTTTGGGCAGACTGCGCCATGTGACCCTAATTGGAGTGGCAGTCCGCGCTGATGAAATTCAACGCCTTCCAATTCGCTGCAACCAATTTGGGCCCCCGTGTTTGCTGGATATTTTTTACCTGTGCAACTACTTAATTGGTACTTCCACCACCGAATGATGAAAGAATAAATATTTTCGTTCTATCGTTTTGAGAAAAATTCTGAGCGGAAGAGGGAGAGCCCAAAGCGGTGGCAGTTGCTTTTGTTAGACTAGGCGGGCTCTCGGCCACTTTTGCTCCCAGCTCAGCCCAAATAGAGCGGCTGCCGAGCGGCCCAGTGACGGCTTTACCAGGGTAAAGGGAAATGCTCAGTTCGTAGCTGTTTGATAAACATATAGGCAGACATATAGATAGATCGGCAAATAGATTGATTAATTTGTAGATAGATAGATAGATAGATAGATAGATAGATAGATAGATAGATAGATAGATAGATAGATAGATAAATAGATAGATAGATAGATAGATAGATAGATAGATAGTTAGATAGATAGTTAGATAGATAGATAGATAGATAGATAGATAGATAGATAGATAGATAGTTAGATACAT